>LR738710.1:710858246-710878507 GCA_902687465.1 Secale cereale | reverse complement strand
GTTGTCTGTTGCATTGAGTTTACACTATGGGTGGGACTCGCAACTTAATACCAGCGAGATGTTCTGGATAGATATCTCAAGGTGGATGATTAGTAGTAGATATTGATGGATTTCGGTCTACTTACTTTGGCGTACCGCCCATGCTTTGAACCTCAACCTTTCTTGCAATGTAGTCAGCATTGGTTTGCGTTCGTGGTCCTGTCAATTGCCCAGCTGTAATTCGTTTACCTCACATAGCTGTTTTATCGTCTTTTGGGAGAGAGACATCACTAGTGAACATCATGAGACTCCGGTCCATATTACCATCATTGATCACATCCGCTATTTACTTTTCGCTATTACTTACTATTGCAAACATTATCTATCACTACTATCATTTGCGTTTAATCCTTTGTGAACTACAAGGCCGGAGGGATTGATAACCTCTCTGTACTCGTTGGGAGCAAAGTTATTTGTATCTGTGTGCAGGTCCACGTTGATTGCTAATATCTGGCGCCGTTAGCAGTTGACACCTTCTTGTTGAACCTAGGAGTCTCTGGGGATTCGATCCTTGGCATCTTTGCTAAGGGAAAAACTTCCACAACACTACATCTCACACCTTCCACTTGGGGTAATCAACGAGGGGTTAGAGGCCCATCAAGGAGTTTTTCTGGCGCCGTTGCCGGGGACTCCACTCTTCAGGATAGGGGAGTTGCACGCTATCTTTTACCTTTGCTTTTTAGTCTTGTTAGTTTACCTTTCAGTTTTCTTTATGTATTTTCACTAGTTATTCTTATGGACAACCTTGCTATTGGATCGTTGCTTGTGGGAAGACGCCCCACACCTGTGGTGGTTGCTCCTCCCCCTACTGAAATTGTGCCCTATAAAATACCAGCTGGTATTATCGATTATATCTTGTCTAATCGTTATGCAGGAGACAGACATCCCGGTGAACACTTGCTATATCTGTCACAATTATGTTCATTATTTAAGCTTGCAGGTGTATCAAGGGAGTTTGTCATGAGGACGTTGTTCGCCGTATCACTTATAGATAAAGCTTCAGATTGGTATAAGCTTCTCGATAACTCGCACTTGCTTGATTGGCAAGAGCTTATGTCTCTCTTTTATACTAAGTTTTATCCTCTTCATGATGCTTATGTGGAGAGTAAGAGTACCTTTTTGCATGGGGATCATGGTAACAATGCTTTATGTGATGCTTATATTGTTGAGTTTATTCGTGATCCCACTGAAAATCATTATGAGAAGGGAAAATATGCTTATAGATATTTCAATAATATCAAGTTTCCTCTCTTTATGTTGAAGGTTTTGAAGCTGTACTTGTTTTGTCTTCCTATGCTTATTGCTTTGTGCTTCAATGAATTATTCTATTGCAATATTCCTATGCATAGGAAGCATGTTAGGCTTAAATGTGTTTGGTATTCGCTTCTTGATGCTCTCTTTTGTTCTTCAATTCTTATTCCTACAAGAGCATCATTAAAGTCCTATGCCTAGCTTAAAGGCATAAAAGAAAGCGCTTTTGGGAGGCAGCCCACATGAATAAAATTTTTATTTTTGCTTTTGTTGTGTCTTGATGTTGTTTACTACAGTAGCATCATCATTGTATCTTTGCTTTTCAATTTTGTGCCAAGTATAGCCTCTGATTGCTAGAAAGTTCAAAAGTTGTGAGGTGCTGTCCAGGAAACAGATTCTGTCCTTGGATAGAAAAATTCGTATAAAATCACCAGTTCATCTTTTTGGTCTGAATTTTTTCGACAGCGTTCACTATATAATTGTCTTTTGTGTGTCTGTTCTGAGTTTTTTTATTAGAGTTGCAGAAGTGCCCCGAACAAATCAATTACTACCTGCTGTTCTGCTTTTCACAGATTCTGTCCTGTTTTGCCTTTCTTTCATTTTGCAAATCAAGAGCTTGCTTTTTCTTTGCGAAAACCTTTTGGCAATCTTGAGAAACAGTAGACCTTCAAGAATATCCTTATTTCCAGCAAGGTACAATTATTTTATTATGGGTACTAACCTCGCTAATCAGATTATGATGAGTTATGTATGAAGGGAGTTTTCAAGTGTGCGAGGGAAGATGATAAAAAGATTCAGGAGTGTCAAGCGCTCAAGCTTGGGGATGCCCCCGTGCACCCCCAAGAAATATTTAAAGAGACTCAAGCGTCTAAGCTCGGGGATGCCCCCGTGCATCCCCTTCTCCATCAACATTATCAGTTCGTCTTTCGTTCCACTATATTTTAATCACTTCATGTGTTATGTGTTATGCTTGGAGCGTCTTGTTTTTAGTTTTCTTTAGCTTTTCATAACGAGTCGGAAATCAGCTTTCTTTATGTGGGAGAGAAACACGCTCCACTTCTACCTAGAACATAACATAGAATTTTCATGTCTATCTTTGCTGTGTGTGTTCTTTGTCTTTTAAATAGCTACTATCATGCTCTGCTCTTAGTATTCATGCTTATCTTTTCAAAGAGCTTTTGTTTAGTTGGTTGCTTGAACTCTCTTTAATTACCATGCTCACCTTATTAAGAGAGTTTGCTTCTGTTGCATTGGTTAATATGTCTATGATAAAGATGCTACGTGCATAATGGCGCTTAGTAGTTCAGGTTTTCTTATGGTTAATCTCAAATAGCTAGGGGATTCCCAATGTGTTATTGGAGTACCAACATGATTTGTTTGCCTATGATGTGGTATGGTTTAGTAATATCTTCCCTCAAGAATTTATTTTGATTGACTTGGCGTATGCTCACGCATATTTAAGACTATAAAGAAAGTCTGTCAAGCCTTGATGATATTTTATTTCTGAGTAGCGATATAACTTCCATGCCTGATTCAATGTTGCTTTGTCGCTCTGCATGATTATGACCGTCATTGCTCTCTTAGTTGGTCGCTCCCAGTCTTTTGCTAACCTCCACCTGCACTAAGCGGACTAACTTTGCAATACATAGCTCATGGGAAAGTAGCTTAAAAACTATTGTGGTAAAGAATATGTTGCTTATGTATCTTATTTCTTATAAGTTGCTTGCTGAGCGGTAACCATGTTTCTGGGGACGCCATCAACTGTTACACTTTTGTTGAATATCATGTGAGTTGCTATGCATGTTCGTCTTGTCTGAAGTAAGGGTGATTTGCCATGGGTTGAATGGTTGAATATGCATATTGTTAGAGAAGAACATTGGGCCGCCAACCAAAGCCATGTATCATGGTGGAAGTTTTAGCTTGGACATTAATCCTCAATCTCTTATGAGAATATGCTTATGCATTAAAGAGGAGTCCATTATCTATTTTCTATGTTGTCCCGGTATGGATGTCCTCAAGTTGATATCTATCAAAAATGAGAAATCAAATGCGATTTATCTCCTTGGACCTTTGTACAGGTGGCATAGAGGTACCCCTTTGTGACACTTGGTTGAAACATATGTAATGCAATAATAACCCATGGAAATCCGAGCTAATTAGGACAAGGTGCGAGCACTATTGGTATTCGATGCATGAGGCTTGCAACTTAAAGGATGTCTTATGCATGACACATATGAAGTACTACTACCGTTGACAAAATTGCTTCTATGTTTTCAAAATAAAAAGCTCTAGCACATAACCATTCTTTTACTTTTTGAGTCTCCACCTTCTTTCTTCAAGCACCAACTACTGAGAGCATGATTGTCATTCTAAGTGTAATGTGCATTGTTCCAAAGTAGCATTGTCTTTTGAATGATTGTGATATCGTTTATTTTGAAATCATTGTATCTAGTCATCACTTAAACCTTGAAGGTGCCCCTGCATTTATGTTTTGCTTCACTAAAGGGGGGCAAGCTAGATATCACTTTATCATATTTGCAGACCATGTTCATTGCAAATCTTTTTGATGTTTCAGTTTCATATTGTAAAACTTTCAGTCCTTTGTGATTTTCTCATGAGGCAACTTAATTACTATAGAATCATTGTCTCAGTAAGCTTTTGTCATATGACTATGAAAAAGTCCTATACGTTTAATAGCATGTCACCACAGAAATTATTCTTGTTATCATTTACCTACTCGAGGACGAGCAGGAATTAAGCTTGGGGATGTTGATACGTCCAAAACGTATCTATAATTTCTGCTTGCTCCATGCCTCTTTTGGGTGATATTGCTATGTTATTTATACACTTCCATACACTTTTGATCATATTTGGACTAATCTATTAACTCAGTGCAACCCAGTGCCAGTTTCTGTTTTCGGCTGTTTTTGTATTTCAGGTTTTCACATTACGAGAACTGCCAGGAAAAATCCAGAAAAATTATATAAAAAATCAGCGTTCCAGAACCTACCGTGCGCCCGAAGGACAGCTGGGGGGGGGGGCACCAGGGCTCCAGGCGCCCTAGCGGCGCGCCCCCCCTGGGCCGCGCCGGAGGGGCGCCTGGGCCCCCCGAGCCCCGTCTGGTGCCCCCCTTTGGCATATATTTAGAGCGTCCTTCGAACCCTCGGGACGGGAACTCTTTTCGCGATCTCATCTCTGTTCCGCCGCCTCCGCCACTTCCAAGATCGGGAGCACCAGGAGAACTCTTCCCGGCACCCTGCCGGAGGGGAGGATCACCATCGGGAGCCTCTCCACCACCATGGACGCCTCCCGGATGAGTTGTGAGTAGTCTCCCTTGGAACATGGGTCCATGACCAGTAGCTATGTGATGTTCTCCTCCCGTTCTTGTGCTTCACTAATTAGTCCTCGTGAGCTGCCCTACATGATCGAGGCACATATGTAATCCTTATGCTGTTGCTATGTTGAGTTTGCTGGGATCCGATGGATTATGAGATTATGTTCAGATTGTGATTGAGTAATATATTTGATCTACCTCTTTTATATTTATGTTCGTAAGTAATTCTTGCATGTTCTCCGTTGTTATTTATTGCTTTGGCCAAGTAGTAGGTAGTGACTCCAAGAGGGAACGTTATGCTTGATTGTGGGTTCATGCCCCTCGATGACTAGTTTGAGTGACAGAAACATGAGTCTAGGGGATGTGCTGTTGCCACAAGGGGGAAAACAACGGTGCTTGTGCCCGCGGGTGCAAGGATTGTTTACTTTACGCAAAGTTCTTTTAATGCAATTGTCTGTTGCATTGAGTTTACACTATGGGTGGGACTCACAACTTAATACCAGCGAGATGTTCCGGATAGATATCTCAAGGTGGATGATTAGTAGTAGATATTGATGGATTTCGGTCTACTTACTTTGGCGTACCGCCCATGCTTTGAACCTCAACCTTTCTTGCAATGTAGTCAGCATTGGTTTGCGTTCGTGGTCCTGTCAATTGCCCAGCTGTAATTCGTTTACCTCACATAGCTGTTTTATCGTCTTTTGGGAGAGAGACATCACTAGTGAACATCATGAGACTCCGGTCCATATTACCATCATTGATCACATCCGCTATTAACTTTTCGCTATTACTTACTATTGCAAACATTATCTATCACTACTATCATTTGCGTTTAATCCTTTGTGAACTACAAGGCCGGAGGGATTGACAACCTCTCTGTACTCGTTGGGAGCAAAGTTATTTGTATCTGTGTGCAGGTCCACGTTGATTGCTAATATCTGGCGCCGTTAGCAGTTGACACCTTCTTGTTGAACCTAGGAGTCTTTGGGGATTCGATCCTCGGCATCTTTGCTAAGGGAAAAACTTCCACAACACTGCATCTCACACCTTCCACTTGGGGTAACCAACGAGGGGTTAGAGGCCCATCAACAACTTACTTGGAACGATCTTTCTCAATCCATAGGTAGGTATGGTGGACTCTCATGGCAAAACTGGGTTTAAGGATCTATGGAAGCACAAGTAGTATCTCTACTTGGTGTGTAGAGTTTTGGCTAGCATGAGGGGGAAAGGCAAGCTCAACATGTTGGATGATCCATGACAATATACTTTATTTCGGATATAAGAAGACATAACCGATTATGTTGTCTTCCTTGTCCAACATCAACTCTTTAGCATGTCGTATTTTAATGAGTGTTCACAATCAGAAAAGATGTCCAATATAGTATATTAGTATGTGAAGCCTCTCTTCTTTTATTACTTCCTATTAATTGCTGATAACCCTCAACCGTAAGGGATTGAGATAGTCTTCGCGGGTAAGAATAACCCAATTTATTGATTCGACACACGGGGAGCCAAAGAGTATTTATAAGCTTTGACAGTTGAGTTGTCAATTCAACCGCACCTGAAATATACTTACTTGCAACAAAAGATAAGTGGTAACAGTGATATGATAGTGATGGTAGTGATAGTAAAAGTAACAACAAAAAGTAAATAGCAACAGTAGATAGCAAAGTTAATAGCAAAAGTAGCGACTAGTAACAAGCAAGGTTTAAAACACTGTAGGCTAGGGAGATGGATGGTTGGGCGCTGCATGGATGAGATAGATTCTAACTTGGGGCACGGCACACGGAAAAGTAATGATCATCTAGGCAAATATCAAACATTAGGCATGTATCCCGTAGGTAGTTGTACGTGCTTGCAATAAGAACTTGCACAACATCTTTTGTCCTACCATCCCGCTACGAACGGGGCCAAAAGGAACTAATGGAGATTAAGGTGCTCCTATCAAAGAGCACCGGAACAAAGCAATGAACTCAATGGATACATGTAATCCTCAAACTACGGACCATCCCCTTTGGTGTCCCAAGCTGTCACCTTTGGGATCGCCGGTTCCGAACCGTAACAGGTGCAAACAACTCATAGATAGGATCACGAACACAAATATATTCATATAAACACATATGGTTCAGATCTGAAATCATGGCACTCGGGCCCTAAGTGTCAAGCATTAAGAATAACAAGTTGTAGCAAAGATGATAAACACCATAGTAGATGATAGGCAACATGCCCCCAACGATCTGATAAACTATTACATGATCTAACTCATCCAATCCCTACCATCCCCTTCGCCTACAGCAGGGGAATTACTCACACATGAAAGGGGAAGTCATGGAGGGATGATGGAGTGGTGATGATGATGATGATGGCGACGATCTCCCCTCTCCGGAGGCCAAATCAGCCTCTAGATTAGCCCTCCCGAGGAAGAACAGAGGGTGGCGGCGGCTCCGCGACGGAAAACTGCGAAAGAACTTCTGATCTGGGGTTTCTGCGTCGGGAGTAAAAATACGAGGCGAAGTAGGGCACCAGCGGGTGTGGGCCCCACCCAGGCGACCCCCCGGCACGGCCCAGGGGGGGGGGGCGCCCACAGGGCGCCTGGGCACCCCCTGGCCCCCCTCTGGCCCCACTTCTGGCTCCTGGTTCCTTCGGGTGCGTGGATTTTCTGTGATTTTTCGTGGATTTTTCTGAGATACTTAAAAATCCGTTTTCCTGCACACAAATAAACCATACAGGCAGCTCTGCTAAAAACGGCGTCAGTCCGGGTTAGTTTAGTCCAAATCATGCAAGAATGAGGCAAAAACAATATCAAAAGTGTTTGGAAAAGTAGATACGTTTGAGACGTATCAACTCCCCCAAGCTTAGCATATTGCTTGTCCTCAAGCAATCCAGTTCAACGAACTGGACGCGACAAAGAAAACTTTGACAAACTCTTTTGCTTCATTAGTTGTATATAAGCATGTACTACGAAAAGAGTTTAGCAAGTATTGAAACAGTACTTATGAGGACAATGCAAGGAGCAATCCTTCTTTCAAGTGACCAGTCACAAATACTTAGAAGTAAATAATATATTACTGAAAATCAAGACAATATTACATTGCACATAGCTTGAGCATATTAGGGTGTTATCTCACTAGCCTCCATGAGTGAAGCAAAACATAAATGCAGAGACTCCTCCAGAGTTTTAAAGGAGACTAGAACTAAGAATTTCAGAATAAATCATATCACAAGTATGCAGAAGACAATGTAATACTTTGGGACAATGCACATTACACTCAGAATGACAATTATGCTCTCCTAGTCGGTGCTTTGAAGAAAGAAGGTGAGACTCTCGAGCCGTGGCTTTTGTTGGCAAAGTTGAAAACCCGTGGTCGGAAACAAAAACTAAACATGTACCAGAGCTCTTGGTTTTAAAAACAGAAGTAAACATGTTTTGAGAAGTGCATATTTCGTCAATGAATGCTAGCAGATAACTCAATCACTTTTTGAGTGGACAAGTCTTGAGGAACGGCTCCCGCATGAGGACGATCACATCCTCTTAATCTCCTTTGTTTATCACTGCCAAAGTTTTCTGATTTCTCATGAGCAAAGCGTGAAGGAGGGTTTGTTTGTTATATTATCTTTTTGAGTCAGGCGCACTCAATGGCAGTTCCTTTTCGTATTAGGGGTTTGCACATTAGATATACAATCCAGGGGTGAAACTTGTCCAACTTAAAAAGATCATGAATTAACTACTACTTCCTCATGAGCTAAAACATAGGCACAAAAGAAAAATGCTTTTGATTAGTTTCGAGATGGTACATGAAAGTCTTCGTTAGGAATGGCAGGTAAATACCATGTATAGGAAGGTATAGTGGACTCATATGTCATAACTGGTTTTAAGGATTTTGGATGCACAAGCAGTCATTCCGCTTAGTACCGGTGGAGGTTTAGCAAAAGACTGGGAAGCGACCAACTAGAGAGCAATAACGGTCATAATCATGCAGAGCGACAAAGCAACATTGAATCGGGCAGGAAAGTGATATAACTATTCTAAAACTCAAAGATCATCAAGGCAGAGTAGACTTTTTAGTCTTAAACATGTGTAAGCATGTGCCAAGTCAATCCAAAAATTCTCTAAAGGGAAATACCACCTTAGTATACCAGACTATGAACAGTGCAATGCATGTAGATCATTTCAATAACACATTATATACTCTAGTTATTCGAGACTAGCCACAAGGAAAGCATGAACCACTGGAAGAGCATTGTAAACATAGCACTATGTCGCTACAAGCTGGTCTCTAGATCATAAGTACAGGCATATGTACAAAAGTAGAAACAAAAAGAGTTCATACCAGTCTTCCTTGTTGCTTCCCTTCAGTCGATCTTTGTCATTACTGCTTGTCACTTGCACGATCGAACGTAGGAAATATAATCAAATGCCATCACGGACTCGAGCTGATCTCTGAAAACAAAGCAAACTAAAGAGAAAAGGAAATCTTTTTGGGTTTTTCAAAGGTTGAATAAAAGCAAAAGAAAGAGAAAATCTTTTTGTTGTTTTTGCAAAGAGAGAAACAAAGAAGAACGGGCAAAAACTTCGAAAAGATCAAAGCGAATAAAACGGATAATACAATGGAAAAGTGAGAAGGGCACGTACTCCCCAAAGCTTAGGCTTTTGGCCTAAGTTGGTAGCAGCTACTGCCCCCAGGAGCCTCCTGCTCCAGGGGTATGGTGGTGAGTCCAAGGGTCGTAGAAGGATGCTGGCGCGTACACCGAACTCCTCGGAGTCTCCCACGAGGAAGGTTCCAAACGCCAAACAAAGGAAGACCCTTCACCAAACTCGGTGGCGGTCTCTTCCTGAAAATGTGGTATCTCACCGTGCCTCTCCTCGTCGGGCACAACCCCCTCCATGGGGTTATGAAACTGATGCTGGACCATGAACTCATCGAACTGAACAACATCAAAGGACCATCCGTTCCTGCGAGAAAAATCAAACAAGAGAGGTGCAGGTAGACGGATCTCGCGTTCTGCGGCAGTTCCGAAACGCAAGATATAAATAAGATTATCAAGCTCAGAACCCATGGTAACAAACTTATGCCTTTTCATAGCAGCAAGATCAAAGCTTAAATAAGTAAAAGGAGTATCATCAGGGTGTGGGGTGCCTCCAAGATGCTCTAAGATAAGTGTGGCATAAACGCCACCATATAAGTCCCCCTTGTTACCGTTCATAGCAAGGCGTCGAGCAATTAAGGTACCCAGATTATAATCAGACCTCCCTGAGAGGGCTGCTGCTAGGATAGCAATATCCGGGGCAGAAATGTTGCTCGTGTTGTCACGAGCTAACACCCCTCTAGCAATATAATATGCAAAATACCCGAGGTGAGGAAATAAGATGCTGGAGATCTTCGACCGATGAATATCCCTCGTACACATGCTGCAGAGGGAGTTGATGACGGTTTTCAGCTCGGAGGGCTGAGTGGCTATCCTTGCCGTCCTCCCAACATTCGGCACACCTATTATTTCACAAAAATTCCCCAAAGTCATGATGATAAGATCATTATAAATTTTAAACTCAATAGCACCTGAATCAGGATTATATCTAAAATTGTTAATGAAACTGGAGGTGAGTTTTTGATACTGAGTAACACGGCTCGTGACGAGTCGTGTCAAACCTGCATTAGCACAAAGATTATAAAACTCATCCTTGATTCCCGCAGCTTCCATGAATTCATCACATGGAAATGTCATCGCACGTGCTGGACTTGTATCTTCCAATAACTCCAGGGGCACATGATCTTCATTATAGCTCACCCTAGCAGTCGATGGTGAAGCTGCGGCTCTAGTAACTCGATCAGAGTGTGCGGGCCTCCTCTTCTCAAGCCATCCTTTTGCCCTTCCTAACAAACTCATTTCTGAAATTTTTTACAATTTACAAAAACGAGGATTAAAACAAAGTGAGCTAAGGCAAACTACTCAACTCACTTCCCAAGGCATAAACTTGCATCAAAACTTGAAAAATAACTTTCTACATATGTATGCAAGCTCATCTCTACAGCACCAAGAACTACTAAATACTCACAAATGAGGCCACCAATCAAAAATCTAATTGGAGGGGTGGAGGAGTCACATACCAGGGAGTATTTGCTCAAAATTTCAGCTCAAATGAGGGGTTGTAGAGAGAGATCAAAGAATCGCCTCCAAGAACAGCAAGAACACAAGAACAAGACCATAACTCAAGTTTTTGGACAAAGAGAGAGAGGGAGGAAGAAGACATACCTGGAGGGGGGTCCCGTGGGCCCCAGGCGCCCTATGGGCACGGCTAGGGGCTGGGCCGCGCCAGCTGGCCGCCTGGGCCACTGGTGGTCCCCCCTGGCTGGCCCCAGGACTTTCTGGGTCTCTCCCGTCGTGGAAATTTTTATTATAATTTTTCTGGAATTTTTCTAAAAACTTCACTGTTGAAATTTTTTCGAAGTTCAAAAAGCTGCGAAACTCTCTGAAAACTTGAAGCAATTAGTAGTATTGTGAAGCTTCAAAAACATAAATACTTGGTACATCAAGTAGAACAAAACTAAAAACAAGTGAAAACATAACAAGCTCAACTTTTTATCCATATAAAACATGTTTACTAGTAAGGTTGATCAAGTCTTACCAACAAACATGCGATATATAGAGCAAAAAGTCTCACCTCCTACGAAGTAGTTACTAAACCTTTACTTTGATGGACATTGTCCCCACCATGATAGTTTTGTATTTGTGAGGCACATGTCGTGGACAGTCCCATTCTCCAATTTTCACGGTCTCAATATTCTCTATAGAGTTGAGGGCATGCCTCCTGTCGGTCTTCTTTGGAAAATATACCGTGTGTTCTTTATCATTCACATGGAAGGTAACCTTCCCTTTATTCCAATCAATAATAGCACCTGCGGTGTTAAGAAAAGGTCTACCAAGAATAATGGACATGCTCCCATCCTCGGGCATGTCAAGCACAACAAAATCAGTAAGAATTAAACAATTAGCAACTTCTACGGGAACATCCTCACAAATACCTATCGGAACAGCGGTTGACTTGTCAGCCATCTGAAGGGAGATATCTGTAGGAATTAGTTTCTCTAAACAAAGCCTCTCGTAAAGAGAGAGAGGCATAACACTCACTCCTGCTCCAAGATCACATAAAGAAGTTTTGACATAATTATTCTTTATGGAGCAAGGAATGGTGGGTATACCTGGATCACCGAGCTTCTCAGGAATCTTTCCACTAAAAGAGTAGTTAGCAAGCATAGTAGATATTGCATCATTAGGAACTTTTCTTTTATTAGTGACAATATCTTTCATATATTTTGAATAAGGAAGTAACTTAATAGCATCAGTCAAAGGAATTTGAAGAAAAAGAGGTTTAATCCATTCACAAAACTTATTGTAATGCTCTTCTTCTTTAGATTTGATGGACTTACCTGGAAAGGGCATGGGTTTCTGTACCCATGGTTCTCTTTCCTTCCCATGTTTTCTTGCGATGAAGTCTTCTTTAGTGTACCTCTTACGTTTGTCAGGTGCTTCTTCTTCTCGAACTTCAGGTGGATCATTCTTCTCATTATCATTACCTTCAGGTTCAGCACCGTCTTCAGTCTCAGCACCGGAGATAGATACACTGTTGGGATCAATAGCTGGCTCTTCATCTGCAATAGGATCATAAGAATTGTCAGTATCTTTATGTTTCTTCTTCTTCTTTGGAGAGACAACAATTTCTTCTTCCTGTATTTGAGAATCCTGCTCGATTCTCTTCGGATGTCCCTCTGGGTAGAGAGGATCTTGAGTGCTAGTTCCTCCTCGGGTCTTAATCCCGAAAGCCTGCAAATTATCTTGTTTGGCATTGTTAGCAAGCAAATCTCTTTGCACATTAGAAATTTGATCAAGCTGAGTTTGAACCATATGAAAATGCTTCACAAGACATTGAACATCATTAACTGTTCTATCTAAAACATCAAGCAGTCTTTTGATAGCAAGGGAATTATCATGCAATTGACTTTCTATCCTCTCATTAAAATGATTTTGTTTCATAATAAAATTATCAAACTCATCTAAACATTGATCAGGAGGCTTACCATGAGGGATGTCACTTGCGTTGAAATCTAAAAGAGAGTGTACCTCTACCATAGGAGGGTGAGTGGTAGGCTCACACAACTTTTCAATAGGGGGTAGATTCTTCACGTCTTCAGCTTTAATACCTTTCTCTTTAATAGACTTCTTTGCTTCTCGCATATCCTCGGGGCTCAGAACAAACATGCCCCTCTTCTTTGTTGGTGGAGGTGGTTCAGGGACGGACCAATCTTCATGGTTTTTGGCAATCCTGCCCATTAAATCTTCCGCATCGTCCGGTGTTCTTTTCCTGAAAACACAACCAGCACAACTGTCCAAATAGGACCTGGATTCATCAGTTAGACCAGCATAGAATATATCGATTAATTCATTCTTAGGGATTTCATGTCCTGGTCTAGCCCGAATCAGACCGCAGTACCTCCCCCAAGCTTTAGGGAGGGACTCATCCTGCAACTGTTTAAAGTTATAAATTCTTTGTAAAGCAGCATGTTGCATGTGAGCAGGAAAGTACTTATCAATAAAAGAGTGAGCTAAGTCCTGAGGACTCTTAATGGAACCGCATGGGAGTAAATCATACCATGCTTTAGCACCTTCCTTCAACGAGAAAGGAAGAAGCTTGGTCACATAAAAGTATCGTATCTTTTCATCTATGGTAAACAGGCTACCCAACTCACCGAGTTTAGTCAGGTGTGCAATAGCATCATCATTTTCTCTGCCATAAAAGGGGTCAACTTCAACCATAGGTATAAGTGAAAGATCAACAGAGAAATCATAATCAGGATCATCAATGCATATAGGGGATGTAGCAAATTCAGGATTAGGAACGGTTTTGTTCTTCAGAGAGTGTTTTTCAAACAGTTTCTTAATAGCTTCAGGGTCAGAGCCGGAAAACTCTGTCAGTTCCCTGCATAAATCTTCATCTAGTATATAGTAATCATCATCAAGGAGACTCTCCTTGAGTTTACTCAAATCAGGATAATCATAAGTTTCACCAATAGGGTAGCGAGTAACAGGAAGTTCAATTCCAGACTTTTTAGCAGCAGCAGCAATTTTTTTCTCAAGAGCATAACAAAGCGAACTAATATCATCAAAAGTAGTAGAAGCATCATCAAGAGTATCGGACATAGTAATAGATTCAGTAGGAGCATCATGTGGTGGTGGTGAGGCAAACTTACTCATAACGGAAGGTGAATCAAGCGTAGCACTAGTGCTCAGAGCAGTACCTCTTCTTGTAGTGGATAGTAAGATCGGAACCTTGGGGTCTCCTTTCTTACCCATAGTGGATAAAGTGCAGCAGGTAGAATACCTCAAGTAGACTTGTAAATATTGCTATGCTCCCCGGCAACGGCGCCAGAAAATGGTACTTGATAACCCTCAACCGTAAGGGATCGAGATAGTCTTCGCGGGTAAGAATAACCCAATTTATTGATTCGACACACGGGGAGCCAAAGAGTATTTATAACTTTGACACTTGAGTTGTCAATTCAACCGCACCTGAAATATACTTACTTGCAACAAAAGATAAGTGGTAACAGTGATATGATAGTGATGGTAGTGATAGTAAAAGTAACAGCAAAAAGTAAATAGCAATAGTAGATAGCAAAGTTAATAGCAAAAGTAGCGACTAGTAACAAGCAAGGTTTAAAACACTGTAGGCTAGGGAGATGGATGGTTGGGCGCTGCATGGATGAGATAGATTCTAACTTGGGGCACGGCACACGGAAAAGTAATGATCATCTAGGCAAATATCAAACATTAGGCATGTATCCCGTAGGTAGTTGTACGTGCTTGCAATAAGAACTTGCACAACATCTTTTGTCCTACCATCCCGCTACGAACGGGGCCAAAAGGAACTAATGGAGATTAAGGTGCTCCTGTCAAAGAGCACCGGAACAAAGCAATGAACTCAATGGATACATGTAATCCTCAAACTACGGACCATCCCCTTTGGTGTCCCAAGCTGTCACCTTTGGGATCGCCGGTTCTGAACCGTAACAGGTGCAAACAACTCATAGATAGGATCACGAACACAAATATATTCATACAAACACATATGGTTCAGATCTGAAATCATGGCACTCGGGCCCTAAGTGTCAAGCATTAAGAATAACAAGTTGTAGCAAAGATGATAAACACCATAGTAGATGATATTCAACATGCCCCCAACGATCTGGTAAACTATTACATGATCTAACTCATCAAATCCCTACCACCCCCTTCGCCTACAGCAGGGGAATTACTCACACATGAAAGGGGAAGTCATGGAGGGATGATGGAGTGGTGATGATGATGATGATGGCGACGATCTCCCCTCTCCGGAGGCCAAATCAGCCTCCAGATTAGCCCTCCCGAGGAAGAACAGAGGGTGGCGGCGGCTCCGCGACGGAAAACTGCGAAAGAACTTCTGATCTGGGGTTTCTGCGTCGGGAGTAAAAATACGAGGCGAAGTAGGGCACCAGGGGGTGTGGGCCCCACCCAGGCGACCCCCCGGCGCGGCCCGGTGGGGGGGTTGTCGCGCCCACAGGGCGCCTGGGCACCCCTGGCCCCCCTCTGGCCCCACTTCTGGCTCCTCGTTCCTTCGGGTGCGTGGATTTTCTGTGATTTTTCGTGGATTTTTCTGAGATACTTAAAAATCCGTTTTCCTGCACACAAATAAACCATACAGGCAGCTCTGCTGAAAACAGCGTCAGTCTGGGTTAGTTTAGTCCAAATCATGCAAGAATGGGGCCAAAACAATATCAAAAGTGTTTGGAAAAGTAGACACGTTTGAGACGTATCAATTGCAACGATGACCAAAACTATGTTTGTCAACTCCCAATAACTTTTATTCATCATACTCTTATATGTGAAGTCATTACTTCCCATAAGATCAATATGATCTCTTGGATACTCTTTATATTTTCTTTTCTTTTTGTCATGACCAAAGTGAGGAAATCAAGCCCTTGACTCAACACTAATCTTTATTAAATAGCTCACGGACTCGGTTACAAAGGGTAAAGATCGAAGGCAAAAGCTCACAACTAGACCATGGTAACTTTATTCTACTAGAGCAAGATACTACCTAAAGGATCGAACTAAGAAAAACGGTAAAGATAGGAGTGATGGTGATACGATACCGGGGTCACTCCCGCAAGCTTGGCAGTTGCCAAGGGGGAGTGCCCATACCCCTATGATTATGTCTCCTTCTTCGGGGGTGGTGATGTAGGAGTTGTTGATGATGTAGGCTTGTTGTCCACCTTCCAAGGCATAGGCTCACCATCGTAGAATGATGATCGAGCCTCCGGGATACTCAAATCTGCAGCCAAACTCATCTTCTTAAATCTATATTCATGCTCACAATTTTGGTTTTGCAGGTCATAGATCTGGGCTTGGAGGTGTTCGATTCTCTCTTGAAGATTGGAGATAGCTTCCCCGGAGATCCTTGAGTCCAGCTTGAGGTTGTTGGCGAGCTCCGAAATCATCATGTGGTTGCCGTTGAGTCCTTGTTCCACCATACCTTGGCACTTGAAAACTTGCTGCTCCATTGCTTCGAGTCTTGTCTCCACGCTTCCGGTCCTCCTTGGCCCCTCAACATCACGGATGTGCAGCACCCACTCATGCAACTCCATGGTTTCAGGGTGATGCAGCACCTCCGCAAGGTAGGGGTTGATGACCTTCTCAAAGAACTTGTCCTTGGGGATGTTGGAGGACGTCATGATGATCTAGATATGTGAAAAACAGCAGCTCGAAACGAAAATAGAGGATTTTTGCGTGATACAGAGGTCAAAACCTTCGGGAGTATATATAATGAATTTTAACCGACCAAAAGTGTCGGATTACGGGCTCCGCAAACCCAAGAAGTTCGAACACAGGGGCATGAGCTAAGATCTCTCCCACTCACGTCTACCTAGCGTGTCGCCCTCGTCAAGTGAAGATATTCAAGCGAATAACAAGTAAAGCACACAAGAGTTTACCCAGGTTCAGGCCACCTTGCGGTGTAAAACCCTACTTCCTGCTTTGGTGGATTAGCCTCGGGAGGGCTTGAATATGGATGGATACATTGGTTCTTGAGCTCAGGAGGAGAGCTTCAGGAGGGTCAGGAGGCAAGAGTTCTTGCTTCCTTATGCGAGGGCAGAGTTTCTGGATCTGATCCTGCTCCATAGTGGAGGTCCTAGCTACTTATATAGGCGGCCAGGGTCCTCTTCCCCGAAATGTTTAGGCGGGAAGGGATCCCACAACGACCATTTTGAGCGGGAACACAAGGACGTTCCTACCCTGACAAAAGCAGTCTTCGCCTGCAAAGGGATCCGGCGATGACGCGGTGGTGGGCTCGGTGGTGACATCCTCCCTGTCGTCCTTGCGGTCTTCCGTCTTGTTGCACCAATGGGGAAACCTTTGTCTTGTTCCTCGGGAACCTGCGCCTGTGCTGTCCCCCTTGCACCAAAACGGCAACTGCGCCGCTGGCACGCACTGGCACCCGCTGGCACGGTGCGTCACTGCCTCCTCCTGAGGCAGGCTTGGCCTTGGATTCTCCGCCCCTCCGGAGCAACCTAACTGAGGCCGCTCCTAAGGGGGTCTTGACGTCGTTCTCCTCGCGAGGTCTAGCCCCCTCACGAGGGTCTTGAGCAGTTGGTCAATCAGCTCGGTCGTACCAGGCCGCGGCAGGAGCGCGTTGCGGCCCGCAGACAGGCAAGTCTGGGTGCCCTGGTTCCCAGGAAGTCGACAGTAGCCCCCGGGTCTAAGGCGTGCATGGAGTTGGCTTAGAGGCGAAGCCTTAGTCGAGGACGAAGCGCCGTGGGCCCCAAAAGGCTGCGGGCCAGGCTGGCGCGTGACGGTTGGATGGGACATGGAGACTCCGCTCCCCACGCACTCTTGGTAACCATGTGACTTGACAACTCCCCTGCGCAGACGACGGCGCTGTTATGGCTGCGACGCCAGTGACTGGCGGTTGGGCTCCTCCGCCCTATAAAGGGGACTAGGGGGGGGAGCCCCAAAGCCATCTTCTAGCCAGCGCCGTCTGCCTCCTTGTTTGCTCTCTGCTCTCCTTCTTGCCGCGAGGTCTTCATGGCGCCGCCGAGGAAGCCGTCTGCCGTGGAGAAAGGGAAGGCCTCGAAGGATTTGGCCTCGCCACCGTCGAAGAGGGGCCGCGGGTGTCCCCGTAAGCATGCCGCTGAGCCCGCAACGACTCCTCGAGGGAGCGAGCACAGCCTTCCGGGTCTCGTCGCGGTCGCCGGTGAGAGGCACGGTGCCTCTTCCCGCGGTGAAGGTGTCCACGGCCGTGGTGGGAGAGGAGGCGCGAGGCGGCATTTGGCGATCGTGCGTCCTCCACGCCCACAGCTCCACTCCTTCGACGTGTCATTAGAGTTCGTGGTGTGGGCGGAGAAGCCTGGCGGATCGTGGTTCCGGCTTCCCCGCTCGTTCGGCAACGTGCTACCATCCGGAGGCCCCGGCGGCGTCTGGCTGGAGACCGACGGTTGCTGTAGTGGTGCATCCTGGGTGGAGGTTGATGTGGCTCCCTCGGGCGACGTTTTCCTGGAGCGCGTCTGGCAATCGTTTGCACGCACACGCCGGCTGCAGGGGAGGTGTATGCTCCACTTCAGGTACGATGGCGCCTCAACGCTTTTCGTCAGGGTCTTCTCGGAGGAAGGGAGGCGCCTTGGGTGCTGTCCTGAAGCTGATGACGAAGAGGACGACGAGGACGGCGTCCGAAGGAGCAGCTCCTCCTCCGGAGACGATCTTGGTCCTGGGGGGCGCCGCGGGTCCCCCCCTCTATGGCAGCAGCAACTCCTCCAGCAGCGGCGGCTACAACGAGCCACCACGTTGACGAGCTCGGCCCGGCGAGGGGAGGGGGTCGTTGCGCCACTGTGGCTCCGTGAAGCCGAAGGAATTGGGAGACTCCGACTGAGCGGGAGAGGCCTCTGCTTTTTTTTCTTCATGTCCTTCCTATGTCAAAACTTTAAGTTGCCTCGAGAAGGTGTGTAATGGACTGTGACATATGTATGAAGCGAGAACTTGCTATCATGTTTTTGGTCTTGGTGAGATTACTTAGCTTAAGCGTTGCGACATCTTGAGGCGAAGTGCTCCTGACTTATTGGCATCATGAGCCCCCATCGGGTCATGAGGACGGCTGAATTCGGAGAACTCGCGCAGCCCCCGAGTATGGGTGAGCCGCTGAGAGCTGCTGAGGGCGCCGAGCGTGGATTAAGGCGGCAAAGCCTGAGCCGGCTCGGCAGGATAGATCGCATAGACTGAAAAGCCCGACGCCAGAGCCTGAGCAGGCTTGGCCAGGCGAGGTCACGGGACCGTGGCAGACAAAAGTTGGTGACCGACCGTGTCCCAGCCCCCACGCGCGAGGCACGCGAAGGAGAGCGAGCGGTGCAGCCCCTGCTTAACAAGCTGAACTTAAAACCGACGAGAAAAATCCCAAGCAAGAGTTCCAACCAAATGCAAGAAACATGAGAACTTCATAGCACGGGGTAGAGGAAGGGCTGATAGCCAAGGAAGTAGAAAAGGCTGACAGCCAAATACCAAGCCAAAAAAGGAAAAAGGTCGTGTCCGACCCCTACACTATGTCTTCTTCCCAGCTCGGAGCTAAGGACTGCCACTGGGACGTGGGTGGGAGCCCCGTCTGAGGGCCTGTAGGCAACGCACATGAGACTCTGAGGCGTGTACAGCCCCAACTCATTATTACGTGAGAGTGTCACGAGCGGAGACCTTCACGGGCACGGAGCCTTGATTACGGATAGAATCTCCTAAGGTGCTCAATGTTCCAGGAATTCTAGATAGGTATCCCATCCCGCGTCTCCACGCGCACATCACATGGCCTAGAGACACGGGCAATTCTGAATGGGCCCTCCCACATGGGCGGGAGCTTGTGTAACCCCTCCCTGGAGAGGACCCGCCTCAGGACCAAGTCACCAACTTCAAGTGTTCTTGCGCGGACACTGCGGCAGTGGTACCGCCGCAACGCCTGCTGATATTGCGCTACCCTGAGGGCAGCTCGGCAGCGGCCCTCCTTGCTGAGAACGAGGTCCATCCGCCAGGTGGCGTCCTGGCATTCCTTATTGAAAGCCAAGACCCGTGGGGAGCGATGCTTGACCTCGTGAGGGAGGACCGCCTCTGCCCCGTAGACGAGAAAGAAAGGAGTTTCTGTTGGGGAACGTAGCCGAATTCAAAAAATTTCCTACGCTTCACCAAGATCAATCTAAGGAGTCATCTAGCAACGAGCATAATGGAGTGCATCTACATACCCTTTGTAGATCGCGTGCGGAAGCGTTCGAAGGAACGTGGATGAAGTAGTCGTACTCTTCACGTTCCTCGTCACCGATGATCCCAGCGCCGAACGGACGGCACCTCTGCGTTCAACACACGTACGGTACAGCGACGTCTCCTCCTTCTTGATCCAGCAAGGGTGGAGGAGAGGTTGTCGGAGATCCAGCAGCACGACGGCGTGGTGGTGGATGCAACAGGAAATCCTGCAGGGCTTCGCCGGCGCCGTGCGTAAGGAGTAGGAAGTGTGACGGGAGGGGGGAGAGGCGCCAGAGGCTTGGGGTGCGGCTTCCCTCTCCCCCCACTATATATAGGGGCC
>LR738710.1:710835872-710858120 GCA_902687465.1 Secale cereale | reverse complement strand
AGGGGGCGGCGGCCAGGGGGGTAGACTTGCCCCCCAAGGCATAGGGGGCGCCCCCTCCCCCTAGGGTTTCAACCCTAGGCGCATGGAGGGGGGGCCCATGTGGTGCGCCAGCCCACCAGGGGCTGGCCCCTTCCCCCTTGCGGCCTAGGGGACCCACCGGGATGGGTGGCCCCACCCGATGGACCCCCGGGACCCCTCTGGTGGTCCCGGGACACTCCCGGTGACCCCCGGAGTTCACCCGATGGCCGAAACTGGACTTCCTATATATCATTCTTTACCTCCGGACCATTCCGGAACTCCTCGTGACGTCCGGGATCTCATCCGGGACTCCGAACAACATTCGGGTTTCCATGTGCATGTATCTCTACAACCCTAGCATCACCGAACCTTAACTGTGTAGACCCTACGGGTTCGGGAGACACGCAGACATGACCGAGACGACTCTCCGGTCAATAACCAACAGCGGGATCTAGATACCCATGTTGGTTCCCACGTTTTCCTCGATGATCTCATTGGATGAACCACTGTGTCAAGGATTCACTCAATCCCGTATGTTATTCCCTTTGTCTATCGGTACGGTACTTGCCCGAGATTCGATCGTCGGTATGCCCGATACCTTGTTCAATCTCGTCATGGCAAGTCTCTTTACTCGTTCCGTAATCCATCATCCCGTGACTAACTCCTTAGTCACTTTGAGCTCATTGTGATGATGTCTTACCGAGTGGGCCCAGAGGTACCTCTCCGTCATACGGAGTGACAATATCCTAGTCTCGGTTCGTACCAACTCAACAGACACTTTCGGAGATACCCGTTGCGTACCTTTATAGCCACCCAGTTACGTTGTGACGTTTGGCACACCCAAAGTATTCCTACGGCATCCGGGAGTTGCATAACCTCATGGTCTAAGGAATAAATACTTGACACCGGAAAAGCTTATGCATTACGAACTATACGATCTCGTGCTAGGCTCAGGATTGGGTCTTGTCCATCACATCATTCTCCTAATGATGTGATCCCATTATTACTGACATCCTATGTCCATGGTCAGGAAACCGCGACCATTTGTTGATCAACGAGCTGGTAACTAGAGGCTTACCAGGGACACATTGTGGTCTATATATTCACACATGTATCGCTGTTTCCGTACAATACAATTCAAGCATGAATAACAGACAATTATCATGAACAAGGAAATATAATAATAATACTTTTATTATTGCCTCTAGGGCATATTTCCAACAGTCTCCCACTTGCACTAGAGTCAATAATCTAGTTACATTGTGATGAATCGAACACCCATAGAGTTCTGGTGTTGATCATGTTTTGCCCGTGGAAGAGGTTTAGTCAACGGGTCTGCAACATTCAGATCCGTATGCACTTTACAAATATCTATGTCTCCATCTTGAACATAATTCCGGATGGAGTTGAAACGGCGCTTGATGTGCTTGGTCTTCTTGTGAAACCTGGGCTCCTTGGTAATGGCAATAGCTCCAGTGTTGTCACAGAAGAGAGTCATCGGGCTTGCCACGGTTGGAATGACTCCTAGGTCGGTGATGAACTCCTTCATCCAGACTCCTTGTGCTGCTTCGCAAGCAGCTATGTACTGCGCTTCACATGTAGAATGCGCCACGACGCTCTGCTTGCAACTGCACCAGCTGACTGCTCCACTATTCAAAATATACACGTATCCGGTTTGTGACTTAGAGTCATCCAGATCTGTGTCAAAGCTAGCATCGACGTAACCCTTTACGACGAGCTCTTCGTCACCTCCATAAACGAGAAACATATCCTTAGTCCTCTTCAGGTACTTTAGGATGTTCTTGACCGCTGTCTAGTGTTCCATACCGGGATCACTTTGGTACCTCCCTACCAAACTTATGGCAAGGTTCACATCAGGTATGGTACACAGAATGGCATACATGATAGAACCTATGGCTGAGGCATAGGGAATGACACTCATCTTTTCTCTATCTTCTGCCGTGATCGGGGACTGAGCCTTGCTCAATCTCATACCTTGCAAAACAGGCAAGAACCCCTTCTTGGACTGATCCATATTGAACTTCTTCAATATCTTGTCAAGGTATGTACTTTGTGAAAGACCAATGAGGCGTCTTGATCTATCTCTATAGATTTTCATGCCTAATATGTAAGCAGCTTCTCCAAGGTCCTTCATTGAAAAACTCTTATTCAAGTAGGCCTTTACACTTTCCAAGAATTCTATATCATTTCCCATCAGCAATATGTCATCCACATATAATATGAGAAATGCTACAGAGCTCCCACTCACTTTCTTGTAGATACAGGCTTCTTCCCAAGTCTGTATAAAGCCAAACGCTTTGATCACGTCATTAAAGCGAATATTCCAACTCCGAGATGCTTGCACCAGCCCGTAGATCGAGCGCTGGAGCTTGCATACCTTGTTAGCATTTTCTGGATCGACAAAACCTTCCGGCTGCATCATATACAACTCTTCCTTGAGGAAGCCATTACGGAATGCCGTTTTGACGTCCATTTGCCATATCTCATAATCATAGAATGCGGCAATTGCTAACATGATTCGGACGGACTTTAGCATCGCTACGGGAGAGAAAGTCTCGTCGTAGTCAATCCCTTGAACTTGTCGATAACCCTTAGCGACAAGCCGAGCCTTATAGATGGTCACATTACCATCCGCGTCTGTCTTCTTCTTAAATATCCATTTATTTTCTATGGCGTGCCTATCATCAGGCAAGTCCACCAAAGTCCATACTTTGTTTTCATACATGGATTCTATCTCGGATTTCATGGCCCCAAGCCATTTATTGGAATCCGGGCCTGCCATCGCTTCTTCATAGTTCAAAGGTTCACTGTTGTCTAACAACATGATTTCCATGACAGGGTTGCCGTACCACTCTGGTGCGGAACGTGTCCTTGTGGACCTTCGAAGTTTAGTAGTAACTTGATCTGTATCTTCATGATCATCATCATTAACTTCCTCCCTTGTCGGTGCAGGCACCTCAGGAACAATTTCCTGTGCTGCGCTACTTTCCGGTTCGGGAGGGGTGACTGTCACCTCATCAAGTTCTACTTTCCTCCCACTCACTTCTTTCGAGAGAAACTCCTTTTCCAGAAAGGATCCATTCTTGGCAACAAAGACCTTGCCTTCGGATCTATGGTAGAAGGTGTACCCAATCGTTTCCTTTGGGTATCCTATGAAGACGCATTTTTCCAATTTGGGTTCGAGCTTTTCAGGTTGAAGTTTCTTGACATAAGCATCGCAACCCCAAACTTTTAGAAACGACAACTTAGGTTTCTTGCCAAACCAAAGTTCATACGGTGTCGTCTCAACGGATTTCGACGGAGCCCTATTTAAAGTGAATGCGGCAGTCTCTAAAGCATAACCCCAAAAAGATAGCGGTAAGTCGGTGAGAGACATCATAGATTGCACCATGTACAACAGAGTACGATTTCGATGTTCGGACACACCGTTACTCTGAGGTGTTCCGGGCGGTGTTAATTGTGAAACAATTCCACAGTTCCTAAGGTGCGTGCCAAATTCATGACTTAAATATTCACCCCCATGATCCGATCGCAAGAACTTTATTTTTCTAACTCGTTGATTCTCAACCTCATTCTGAAATTCCTTGAACTTTTCAAAGGTCTCAGACTTGTGCTTCATCAAGTAGACATACCCATATCTACTCAAGTCATCTGTGAGGGTGAGAACATAACGATAGCCTCCGCGAGCCTCAACACTCATTGGACCGCACACATCGGTATGTATGATTTCCAATAAGTTGGTTGCTCGCTCCATTGTTCCGGAGAACGGAGTCTTGGTCATCTTGCCTAAGAGGCATGGTTCGCACGTGTCAAATGATTCATAATCAAGAGACTCCAGAAGTCCATCTGCATGAAGCTTCTTCATACGTTTGACACCAATATGACCAAGGCGGCAATGCCACAAGTATGTGGGACTATCATTGTCAACTTTACATCTTTTGGCATTCACACTATGAACATGTGTATCATCACGATCGAGATTCATCAAAAATAAACCATTGACCAGCGGGGCATGACCATAAAACATATATCTCAAATAAATAGAACAACCATTATTCTCGGATTTAAATGAGTAGCCATCTCGCATTAAACGAGATCCAGATACATTGTTCATGCTCAAAGCTGGTACTAAATAACAATTATTAAGGTTTAAAACTAATCCCGGGGGTAGATGTAGAGGCAGCTTGCCGACGGCGATCACATCGACCTTGGAACCATTCCCGACGCGCATCGTCACCTCGTCCTTCGCCAGTCTCCGCTTATTCCGCAACTCCTGCTTAGAGTTACAAATATGAGCAACTGCACCGGTATCAAATACCCAGGAGCTACTACGAGCGCCGGTAAGGTACACATCAATTACATGTATATCACATATACCTTTGACGTTGCCGGCCTTCTTGTCCGCTAAGTACTTGGGGCAGTTCCGCTTCCAGTGACCCATTCCCTTGCAATAGAAGCACTCAGTCTCAGGCTTGGGTCCATACTTTGGCTTCTTCCCGGCAACTGGCTTACCGGGCGCGGCAACTCCCTTGCCGTCCTTCTTGAAGTTCTTCTTACCCTTGCCCTTTTTGAACTTAGTGGTTTTATTGACCATCAACACTTGATGCTCTTTCTTGATCTCCACCTCCGCTGATTTCAGCATTGAATACACCTCGGGAATGGACTTCTCCATCCCCTGCATATTGAAGTTCAACACGAAGCTCTTTTAGCTTGGTGGGAGCGACTGCAGGATTCTGTCAACGACCGCTTCGTCTGGGAGATTCATTCCCAACTGAGACAAGCGGTTGTGCAACCCAGAAATCTTGAGGATGTGCTCACTGACATAACTGTTTTCCTCCATCTTACAGCTGTAGAATGCGTTGGAGACATCATATCTCTCAACTCGGACATGAGCCTGGAAAACCATTTTCAGCTCTTGGAACATCTCATATGCCCCGTGGTGCTCAAAATGCTTTTGGAGCCCCGATTCTAAGCTGTAGAGCATGCCACACTGAACCAGGGAGTAATCATCACAACGCGACTGCCAAGCGTTCATAACATCTTGGTTTGCCGGGGCGGGAGCGTCACCTAGCGGTGCTTCTAGGACATAAGTTTTCTTGGCAGCTATGAGGATGATCCTTAGGTTACGGACCCAGTCCGTATAGTTGCTACCATCGTCTTTCAGCTTGGATTTCTCTAGGAACGCGTTGAAGTTGAGGGTGACATGAGCGTGGGCCATTTGATCTACAAGACATATTGTAAAGAATTTAGACTAAGTTCATGATAATTAAGTTCATCTTAATCAAATTTTAATGAACTCCCACTCAGATTGACATCTCTCTAGTCATCTAAGTGATACATGATCCGAATCGACTAGCCCGTGTCAGATCATCACGTGAGACGGACTAGTCATCAACGGTGAACATCTTCATGTTGATCGTATCTTCTATACGACTCATGTTCGACCTTTCGGTCTTCCGTGTTCCGAGGCCATGTCTGTACATGCTAGGCTCGTCAAGTGAACCCTAAGTGTATTTGTGTGAAAATCTGGCTTACACCCGTTGTATGCGAACGTTAGAACCTATCACACCCGATCATCACGTGGTGCTTCGGAACAACGATCCTTAGCAACGGTGCATAGTTAGGGGGAACACAATTCTTGAAATTTTAGTGAGAAATCATCTTATTTACTACCGTCGTTCTAAGTAAACAAGATGCATAAACATGATAAACATCACATGCAATCAAATAAAGTGACATGATATGGCCAGTATCATGTTGCTCCTTTGATTTCCATCTTCGGGGCACCATGATCATCTTTGTCACCGGCTCGACACCATGATCTCCATCATCATGTCTTCATGAAGTCGTCACGCCAACTATTACTTCTACTACTATAGCTAACGTTTAGCAATAAAGTAAAGTAATTACATGGCGTTATTCAGTGACACGCAGGTCATACAATATTTAAGACAACTCCTATGGCTCCTGTCGGTTGTCATTATCATCGACATGCAAGTCGTGATTCCCTATTACAAGAACATGATCAATCTCATACATCACATATATCATTCATCACATCTTCTTGGCCATACCATATCACATAGCACATGCTGCAAGAACAAGTTAGATGACCTCTAATTGTTGTTGCAAGTTTTACGTGGCTTCTATAGGTTTTCTAGCAAGAACGTTTCTTACCTACGCCAAAACTACAACATGATTTGTCAATTTCTATTTACCCTTCATAAGGACCCTGTTCATCGAATCCGATCCGACTAAAGTGGGAGAGACAGACACCCGCCAGCCACCTTATGCATCTAGTGCATGTCTGTCGGTGGAACCAGTCTCACGTAAGCGTACGTGTAAGGTCGGTCCGGGCCGCTTCATCCCACAATGCCGCCGAATCAAGATTGGACTAGTAACGGCAAGAAAATTGAGCAAACTCAACGCCCACAACTTGTTTGTGTTCTACTCGTGCAAGATGCTACGCAAAGACCTAGCTCTGATACCACTGTTGGGGAACGTAGCAGAATTCAAAAAATTTCCTACGCTTCACCAAGATAAATCTAAGGAGTCATGTAGCAACGAGCATAATGGAGTGCATCTACATACCCTTTGTAGATCGCGTGCGGAAGCCTTCGAAGGAACGTGGATGAAGTAGTCGTACTCTTCGCGTTCCTCGTCACCGATGATCCCAGCGCCGAACGGACGGCACCTCCGCGTTCAACACACGTACGGTACAGCGACGTCTCCTCCTTCTTGATCCAGCAAGGGCGGAGGAGAGGTTGTCGGAGATCCAGCGGCACGACGGCGTGGTGGTGGATGCAACAGGAAATCCTGCAGGGCTTCGCCGGCGCCCTGCGTAAGGAGTAGGAAGTGTGACGGGAGGGGGGAGAGGTGCCAGAGGCTTGGGGTGCGGCTGCCCTCTCCCCCCCACTATATATAGGGGCCAGGGGGGCGCCGGCCCTGGGAGATCAGATCTCCAGGGGGGGGGGTGCGGCGGCCAGGGGGGTAGACTTGCCCCCCAAGGCATAGGGAGCGCCCCCTCCCCCTAGGATTTCAACCCTAGGCGCATGGACGGGGGGCCCATGTGGTGCGCCAGCCCACCAGGGGCTGGCCCCTTCCCCCTTGCGGCCTAGGGGACCCACCGGGATGGGTGGCCCCACCCGGTGGACCCCCGGGACCCCTCCGGTGGTCCCGGGACACTCCCGGTGACCCCCGGAGTTCACCCGATGGCCGAAACTGGACTTCCTATATATCATTCTTTACCTCCGGACCATTCTGGAACTCCTCGTGACGTTCGGAATCTCATTCGGGACTCCGAACAACATTCGGGTTTCCATGTGCATGTATTTCTACAACCCTAGCGTCACCGAACGTTAAGTGTGTAGACCCTACGGGCTCGGGAGACACGCAGACATGACCGAGACGACTCTCCGGTCAATAACCAACAGCAGGATCTGGATACCCATGTTGGTTCCCACGTGTTCCTCAATGATCTCATCAGATGAACCACTATGTCAAGGATTCACTCAATCTCGTATGTTATTCCCTTTGTCTATCGGTACGGTACTTGCCCGAGATTCGATCGTCGGTATGCCCGATACCTTGTTCAATCTCGTCATGGCAAGTCTCTTTACTCGTTCCGTAATCCATCATCCCGTGACTAACTCCTTAGTCACTTTGAGCTCATTATGATGATGTCTTACCGAGTGGGCCCAGAGGTACCTCTCCGTCATACGGAGTGACAATATCCCAGACTCGACGTACCAACTCGACAGACACTTTTGGAGATACCCGTTGCGTACCTTTATAGCCACCCAGTTAAGTTGTGATGTTTGGCACACCCAAAGTATTCCTACGGCATCCGGGAGTTGCACAACCTCATGGTCTAAGGAATAAATACTTGACACCGGAAAAGCTTATGCATTACGAACTATACGATCTCGTGCTAGGCTCAGGATTGGGTCTTGTCCATCACATCATTCTCCTAATGATGTGATCCCGTTATTACTGACATCCTATGTCCATGGTCAGGAAACCGTGACCATCTGTTGATCAACGAGCTGGTAACTAGAGGCTTACCAGGGACACATTGTGGTCTATATATTCACACATGTATCGCTGTTTCCGTACAATACAATTCAAGCATGAATAACAGACAATTATCATGAACAAGGAAATATAATAATAATACTTTTATTATTGCCTCTAGGGCATATTTCCAATAGTTTCTCCCATGGGCTTGGTAGCAGTGGTTCAGATTGACCATAGCATGGACTGGAGCTCGTCGATCCAGCCCCTGCCGCAAGCCTCAAGCTTCTTCTTAAAGCTACGTGTCTTGAGGCCATGCAAGACTTCCGCGTTGGCGCGTTCGGCCTGACCGTTGCTCCTGGGGTGAGCCACCGAGGCGTAGCAGATATGTGTTCCAAGGTTAGCACAATATGACCTGAAGAGATTGCTTGTGAACTGCGAACCGTTATCCGTGATGATGCGGCCGGGGACCCCGAATCGCCTCATGAGGCCCTGGATGAACTTGACGGCCGACCCGGCTGGGATCGCGTGAACGGGCTCCACCTCTGTCACTTGGTGAATTTGTCGATGGCGACGTACAGGAAGTGGTAGCCCCTCGCTGCCCGGGGAAATGGACCCAGGATGTCCAATCCCCAGACCACGAAGGGCTGGGAGAGCGGGATCGTCTGGAGGCCCTGCGCTGGCTGGTTGATCTGCTTGGCATGAAACTGGCACGCCTCGCAAGCCTGCACAAGCTCTGTGGCGTCGTTTAGCGCCGTGGGCTAGTAGAAGCCGCTGCGGAAGGCCTTGCCCACGAGGGTGTGGGACGACGAGTGGTGACCGCAGTCCCCACCGTGGTTGTCAGCCAACAGCTCGTGCCCTTGCTTCCTCAAGATGCATTTTAGTGAGACGTCATTGGGGCGCCTCCTATAGAGTTCACCGTCTTGGATGCAGTAAGCCGAGGCCTGCCGGACCACGCTCTCTACGTCTTCCTCCTTATCTGGCAGGGTGTCGTGTTGCAGGTACCTCTTGAGCTCTTGGGTTCAGCAACCCTCCTTGGCCTCCGCGGCGAGTAGCAGGCGGGCTCAGGAGGCTGGTCTGCGGGACAGAGCTCCATCCGCCAACGCCGCAGGTAGCCCCTGCTGAGGGGATGCCAGCTCAGGAACGGGCGGTGTTGCCGACGGTTTGAGCAGCCACTCCTGGAAGACGCCCGACCTCTGAGGCTCCCGCCTCGAGGTTCGTTTGGCGATGTCATCCGCTTCCTTGTTCGTGCCTCTTGGCACATGCTGCACTTCTAGCCCCTGGAAGCGCCTTTCCATCTTGCGCACCTCTTCCAGATATGCCTCCATGTGCTCGTCCTTGGGCTTGTATTTCTTGTTGGAGAAGTTGACGAGGAGCTGTCAATCGCCTCTGATGGTGAGACACTTGACCCCCAGTGCAGCGGCGGCCTTGAGCCCAGCAATCAAGCCTTCGCACTCTGCGATGTTGTTGGAAATCTTCTCGCCTTGCAGGAAGCAAAGCTGCACAACGTAGCACAACTTGTCCTGAGTTGGGGATACTAACACGGCGCCAGCTCCCGCGCCAAGACGCGAGAAGGCGCCATCGAAGTATACCATCCATCCATCCCGGGCTCGGTTGCGAGTACCCTGGAAGTTCGCGATGAAACACTCACGAAGCTCCCCCCAGGAGGAGATGGATCCCATAGGGAGGCTCAGGAGCCAGGAGCATGCGCCATTCTTGAGAGTCATGGGGAACAAGTTCGCCATGACCTGCTCGGTGCCGTTGGGCGCCTCGATGCTCAGCCCGTAGAGCTGGAGGAACTCCGTGGGGTCGATGGTGCCATCGTAGCACGGAGGCAGATTCGGCTTGAACTTGCCGGGCCAGACAAGGCGCCGTAGCTCGGGAGCTAAGGCACGACATCCAGCCACGCTTATGATTGCAGGTGCCCCCTGCGCCTACGGCGTTGGTTCTTGGGGCGCAGGCGCCACCACCTCCTGTGGTGCGCGGTCTTGGTGCTGTTGGACAGGGGGCCCGCGAGCTCCTTCTTGGGGATGCGGGACCACCTGGAAACTGTCCTCGTTGAGCGCAGGGGCCCTGCGGGGCGGCTCACACCGCGGAGCCTCGCGCCTGACCTCCTGGCCGGCGCCGTAGAGTGGAGGTGGAGCCGGGACACCGCGGCCCTTGTTCCCCGCCATGGGTGACGGAGCACGGGAGGAGTGAGTTGGTACAGGTACCTCCCGGGCGGTGTTGACGAGCTCGGTGATGCGGTGGAGCCACTCGTCATAGAGGTCGTTCATCGGTCGGTAGCGCAGGAGCTCCCGCGCCATCAATAGCGCACGCTACTGGTAGACCGGTCCACGGCGGATCAGCGAGGACAATGCCACGGCCGGCAAGGGTGACAACGTCGCCGTGCGGCCACCGTGCCGCACGGACAACGACAGCGACGAGTCCTACTGCGCGTGGATGACCGGGTTAGTGGCGGCGTTGGCGACCGGCGAGTTGGGGCGGAGCGACGCACCGTTGCCCGCGGGCACCGTCTGAGCGACGTTCGCAGCGTGGCGGGCGGCGCGTGCTCGGCGTGTGTTCTCCATGGAAGTGGAGCGAAGTCGATGACGAGAGCGGGATGAGGTCGTCGGAGAGGCGAGATCTCGACACGCCCCCTACCTGGCGTGCCAAATGTCGTATTACGGGCTCCGCAAATCGAAGAAGTTCGAACACTGGGGTGTGAGCGAAGATCTCTCCCACTCACGTCTACCTAGCGTCTCACCCTCGTCCAGTGAAGAGATTCAAGCGAACAACAAGTAAAGCACACAAGAGTTTACCCAGGTTCAGGCCACCTTGCGGTGTAAAACCCTACTTCCTGCTTTGGTGGATTAGCCTCGGGAGGGCTTGAATATGGATGAATATAGTGGTTCCTGAGCTCAGGAGGAGAGCTTCAGGAGAGTCAGGAGGCAAGAGTTCTTGCTTCTTTATGCGAGGGCAGAGTTTCTGGATCTGATCCTCCTCCATAGTGGAGATCCTAGCTACTTATATAGGCGGCCAGGGTCCTCTTCCCCCGAAATGTTTAGGCGGGAAGGGATCCCACAACGGCCATTTTGAGCGGGAACACAAGGACGTTCCTACCCTGACAAAAGCAGTCTTCGCCTACAAAGGGTTTCAGCGATGACGCGGCGGTGGGCTCGGTGGTGACATCCTCCCTGTCGTCCTTGCGATCTTCAGTCTTGTTGCACCAATGGGGAAACCTTTGTCTTGTTCCTCGGGAACCTGCGTCTACGCTGTCCCCCCTGCACGAAAACGGCAACTGCGCCGCTTGCACGGTGCGTCACTGCTTGCGTCACTGCCTCCTCCCGAGGCAGGCTTGGCCTTGGATTCTTTGCCCCTCTGGAGCAACCTAACCGAGGCCGCTCCTGAGGGGGTCTTGATGTCGTTCTCCTCGCGAGGTCTAGCCCCCTCGCGAGGGTCTTGAGCAGCTGGTCGATCAGCTAGGCCGTACCAGGCCGCGGCAGGAGCGTGCTGCGGCCCGTAGACATGCAAGTCTGGGTACCCTGGTTCCCAAGACGCTGACAAAAAGGAGTAACATACAAGAAATCGGAGTCCGAGAGGCACACGAGCTGCCCACGAGGCAGGGGGCGTGCCCAGGGAAGGGGGCGCACCCTCCACCCTCGTGGATGGCTCGTATCTCTTCCGGACTGCTACTTATTTTTCTAAATATTCCAAAACGGTGAAAAATTGCCTTTAGAACTGTTTTGGAGTCGGTTTACTTACCATACCACGTACCACTTCCTTTTCGGAGTTTGAATCGTTCTGGAAAGTTTCCCTTATGTATTCCTCCAGGGTCACGTTTTCAATAACATTGGTTTCAACATTTATAGGATTACCTGAGATATAGTGTTTGATTCTTTGACCATTCACAACCTTCGGATTTGTGCCTTCGAAGTTGTTGATTTTATGGCACCGGAATGATAGACCTCCTAGATAACGTAAGGTCCTTCCCACTTAGAGAGAAGTTTTCCGGCAAAATTTCTTAAATGAGAGTTGTATAGCAAGACAAAATCACCTACGCTAAACTCACACTTTTGTATCCTTTTGTCATGCCATCTTTTAACTTTTTCTTTAAACAGCTTTGCATTCTCATAGGCCTGGGTTCTCCATTCATCAAGGGAGCTAATGTAAAATAATCTCTTCTCAATGGCAAGTTTGAAATCATAATTGAGCTCTTTAATAGCCCAATATGCCTTATGTTCTAGCTCAAGAGGTAAGTGACAAGCTTTTCCATAAACCATCTTATATGGAGACATACCCATAGGATTTTTGTATGCAGTTCTATAGGCCCATAATGCATCATCAAGTTTCTTGGACCAATTCTTCCTAGACCTATTAACTGTATTTTGCAAGATTAATTTCAACTCTCTATTACTTAATTCTACTTGACCACTAGTCTGTGGGTGATAAGGGGATGCAATTATGTGATTAACATCATACTTTGCAAGCATTTTACGGAAAGCACCATGAATAAAGTGTGAACCACCATCAGTCATTAGGTATCTAGGGACTCCAAACCTCGGAAAAATAACTTCTTTAAGCATCTTAATAGAGGTGTTATGATCAGCACTACTAGTTGGATTAGCTTCTACCCACTTAGTAACGTAATCAACATCAACTAGAATATGTGTACCCATTAGAGGCAGGAAACGGTCCCATATAATCAAAGCCCCAAACATCAAATGGTTCACTAACAAGTGAATAATTCATAGGGATTTCTTGACGTCTACTGATATTACCAATTTTTTGACATTCATCACAAGATAAGACAAACTTACGGGCATCCTTGAAGAGAGTAGGCCAATAAAACCCGGATTGCAATACCTTATGTGCAGTTCTATCTCCAGCATGGTGTCCTCCGTAAGCTTCGGAGTGGCACTTGCGTAGGATCTGTCCTTGTACATGCTCAGGTACAGAACGTCTAATAATACCATCTACTCCTTCTTTATAAAGATGTGGGTCATCCCAGTAGTAATGCCTGAAATCATAGAAGAACTTTTTCTTGTGCTGGTATGTGCAGCTAGGAGGTATAAACTTAGCAACAATGTAATTAGCCTAATCAGCATACCATGGAGTAGTACGAGAAGTATTTATGATAGCTAATTGTTCATCAGGAAAACTATCATCAATAGGTTGTGGGTCATCAGGTATATTCTCTAGCCTAGACAAGTTATGTGCAACGGGGTTCTCAGCTCCCTTTCTATCAATAATATGCAAGTCAAATTCTTGCAGCAAGAGAACCCATCTAATAAGTCTATTAGCATCTTTCTTTTCCAGAAGGTATTTGATAGCACCATGATCACTGTGAATAGTTACCTTAGAATCAACAATATAAGATCTAAACTTATCACAAGCAAATACAACTGCTAAAAATTCTTTTTCAGTAGTGGCATAATTTTTCTGGGTACTATCTAGAGTTTTACTAGCATACTGGATAATATTCAATTTCTTATCAACTATTTGCCCTAAAATAGCGCCTACAACATAATCACTAGCATCGCACATAATCTCAAAGGGTAAATTCCAGTCAGGTGGTTGGACAATAGGTGCAGAGATCAATGCTTTCTTAAGTATTTCAAATGCTTCTAGACAATCATCATCAAAGACAAAAGGGATATCTTTTTGTAAGAGATTAGTCAGAGGCCTGGAGATTTTAGAAAAGTCCTTTATGAACCTCCTATAAAACCCAGCATGACCAAGGAAACTTTGTATACCTTTAATGTTCTTGGGGCACGTCATCTGTTCAATAGCATCAACTTTAGCCTTGTCAACTTCAATACCTCTTTCAGAAATTTGATGTCCCAAGACATTGCCTTCATTAACCATAAAGTGGCACTTCTCCCAATTCAAGACAAGATTAGTGTCTTCACATCTCTGCAAAACTCGATCAAGGTTGCTTAAGCAATCATCAAAAGAAGTTCCATAAACGGAGAAATCATCCATGAAAACCTCAACAATCTTTTCACAAAAATCAGAGAATATAGCCATCATGCATCTTTGAAAGGTAGCAGGTGCATTACATAAACCAAAAGGCATACGTCTATAAGCAAAGGTACCGAAAGGACAAGTAAAAGTGGTCTTTTCTTGATCCCCCTTTGACACAGGTATTTGAGAGAAACTAGAATAACCATATTGAAAGCAAAAATGAGTATGTTTGGATAATCTGTCTAGCATTTAATCAATAAATGGCAAGGGGTAATGATCTTTCTTAGTGGCTTTATTTAACTTACGAAAATCAGTTACCATCCTATAACCTGTAACTATTCTTTGCGGGATCAATTCATCTTTATCATTAGGAACAACAGTCATACCTCCCTTCTTAGGGACACAATGGACAGGACTTACCCACTGGCTATCAGCAACTGGATAGATAATACCTGCCTCTAGAAGCTTTAGTATCTCCTTCCTTACCACTTCTTTCATCTTAGGATTTAACCGTCGCTGATGATCAATAACCGGTTTAGCGTTTTCTTCCAACTTTATCGTGTGTTGGCATAAGGTGGGACTAATGCCCTTAAGATCATCCAGGGTATATCCAATAGCAGCACAATGCTTCTTTAGAGTTTTCAATAATTTTTCCTCTTCCTCCTCTGAAAAGTTAGCACTAATAATAACATGATATATCTTCTTTTCATCAAGATAAACATACTTAAGATTATCAGGTAAAAGTTTGAATTCAAACACGGGATCACCCTTGGGTGGAGGAGGATCCCCTAGGATTTTAACAAGCAAATTATTTTTCAATACGGGTCCCTGATTAAAGAATATTGCATCTATTTCCCTTCTCTCATTCATATGCATATCATTTTCATGGTCTAGCAAGTATTGTTCTAAAGTATCATTAGGAGGCACAACAATACAAGCAAGACCAATAATTTCATCCTTACTAGGTAGTTCTTTATCAAGGGGTTGTCTATGAAATTTAGCAAAGTTAAAATCATGAGACATATCCCCTAAACCAACAGTAACAATATCTTTCATGCAGTCTATCTTAGCATTAACAGTATTCAAGAAGGGTCTACCAAATATAATGGGACACAATTCATCTTGTGGGGAACTAAGAATAAGAAAATCAGCTAACAATCCCAACTGGTGAAATAGTGTCTCTATTAGCAAGCATAATGGTAACATCAATCCCTTCTAACTCAACAGGTGCAATATCATGCATAATTTCGCGATATAAGGTAAGAAGGATAATACTCGCACTAGCACCTACGTCACATAAACCATGATAGAATGATCTCCTATCTTAACAGAGATAACAGGCAAGCCTACAATAGGTCTATGTTTATTCCTAGCATTGGGTTTGGCTATTTTAGCAGATTCCTCTTGGAGGTAAATAACATGTCCATCTAAATCTTCTACCAAGAGATCTTTAACCATAGCAACACTAGGTTCAACTTTAATTTGCTTAGGGGGTGTAGGTGTTGTAGTATTACTCTTATGAACTACAGTTGAAGCTTTAGCGTGATCCTTTATTCTAACAGGGAAGGGTGGTTTCTCAATATAAGCAGTAGGAACAATAGGATCAACATTATAAGTGATAGTCTTTTCTTCAACTTTAACAGGTTCAACTATTTTTACTTCAACTAGTAGAGTGGCCCGCGCACATGCGCAGGCTAGTAATTTTAACCCGTGTATGACATATAATTTTGTATCATGCAATTTCAATAAAAATAAGCCGTTGCGGAAGTATATAAGATTTTATTTTAAAAATAATTTTAATTGCATTTTAATATATGGGTCATGAGGAAATAAAAATGGAAATTGTATATAAACTTATTTGGATGGTTGTACAACAACTACTATATACTTTACACTTTGTTCGCTGCCTTCTACAATTTTTCAATCCTTTTTATTCGCCTAATCTCTTAGTCATTGATGGGCTGATGTCTCGCTTCTTCTATGGCTCCATGTGTTGCATAATTCGAGGGACATTAATAACTTACAATAAAAAAGTTTATAATTTTACATGGAACTTTGTATGTTCAACTATTGTTCCACAAAACCTTGGTTGCTATTCCATCATCTGTAGTTACTTGTTGGTCAAAATTTAATCTCGAATATGTGGTTATATAATAGTCGAACTACTCACCCTATCGTAGAATAGTTGGCATGGTTTTAGTTCTACACGTCACTTATTTTGGGACACAGGGAGTCGTACCTACATGTTCAAATATATTCAAGTATGGGTAGCATGTCAAGCTAAGTATGGTTAGCATGGTATTTTCTCCTCTTTCCCATTTAATTTGAAGCGAAGGGTTTAAGATTTTGATATTACCTACATGACTATTGTGAATAGAGGAACTACAATTTCATTATCTGAATGATAGGCTAGATGAATATTATTGATGAGATTATGCTTCTCTTAAGTTGCATAGCGCATCTGAAGAAATCCACATAAAGTCCATGACCAGAAGCCTGGTTCTAGAAGGCAATTATACAAATGACAACGTTTCATTTTATATTAACCCTAAAATACATTTATGCATGATTCCCATTATGTAAAGATCTAAAAAAATTGCACATCCTGACCAGGCAACACTATGCCTTTAAAAGCATTTTCTCACAAGTTCCATGTAGTAATTCTAGTTTCATTGCCTCTATGTAAGGGAATAAAAGTCAGTCCTTAGCAATGCAATTACTATAAAATACATAAGATATTATGTGTTACTAAATGCTACTGAAGTGCGATAATGATGAAAAATAATTAGAACTTAGAAAATACAAACAATGATGCGATATAAATTATCTCAAATTCATTAAATGTATCTAGTAGGAAATTGAGAAGCATGTAAAATATATTGCAAACATACATATACCAGCTACACGTGAATTGTGCACTATTTTTGATTGGATAATAAAAGACCCGATATTGTAGGTACAAGGTTATTCTAACCGTGGATAGGCACAAAACTCATACAAAGAAGTGTAAATAATTTATAGAACATGGGTAGCTGATCTGAATACAGAATAAGTGCCTTATGCATACTCATGCGTACATGTAATAATGTTGTTAGCTTGCCAAAGAAGACAGGCTGAATAGCTATTTGAACAAATTACTTCTTACTCATGTTAAGATTTTCGATGGTAAACATTGGACGGGCTAAAAATATCCAATCGATACCGAGAACCACAATAAACTATGAAAAAGAAAGGAAGTACAAAGGTATCGTAGCTAAGTTACAAATGTAATCTGCAACCAAAGCATCCTTGCAAAGCCTCCACCGGCTTCACAGTGAGGAGATCTAGAACACGGCGACATTAGCATCTTGGCGGGAACCGATGTCTAGTGCTAGTGTTAGACATCAGTGGCTAGATGTTCTGCATGGTGTGGGAAGGAAACACCAGCAACTCTCATAAGAAGGGATCAGACGGAGTGCTGCATACATCCATGTCCATCGCGAGTGACCTTGGTGAAATATGATTGTAGTGTATAGTGTATTGGATTATACTCCCTGCATTTTTATTTAGTATGTGTATTAGCTTTAGTCAAAGTCAAGCTTTGTAAAGTTTGAAAAAATTTATAAAAATATATATTAATATATACAATAACAAATGAATATCATTAGATTTATCATTGTACGCACTTTCACATTATATAGATTTGTTATAGTAAATGTTTGTACTTTCTCTATAAACTTCGTCAAATTTTATGAAGCTTGACTTTAGTCAACTCTAATATACAGAGTAAATAAAAATGGAGGGAGTACTACATCACGTTTATTTATGGATTCTTTGACTAAGGGTTTACAGAACCGGAGGTCGGATATTTTTATGTGGTAAATCTATTATTTAAAGGCAACTGAGATCCATAGGCATGACTTTTTTTATATAGCAAAATATATTACCGCATACAGGTTTTGATTCAAGCATGCATCGTATATATCTGTAACATCATTTGCAACAAACTCATTTTTTTAATTCAAGCATGTAAAGGAGCATGATATATTTGATCTCTGCTTCCTCTACATAAAGAACATTGAAAAGGTCGTAATGTCAATGAGAGAAAGGAGAAAAGCAATACCTTTATTTTTCACGATGGATCTTTTAAGCACATATTTACATTTTTATAAAAACGAAATAAACTAAATGTGATGTTCTCTCTTGAAAATTCCTGAATACATTTATGAATAGTTCATCCGTGTCACAATATTGGGAGGAAGAAATATCGTATCAATAATGTGCCCTTTAAATCGTACTTACTGACCGGTGTGCTCATGGATCAGCTCACATACGTATCAGTACAAACTACATTAGGCCATTAGGAATTCATAAGTGCATAAATGCATGACCAGTACTTTGCATACCTGTGTGGCATCATACAAGTGAATTCATCATCAATCATGCTCGAAAATTGGGCGAAGTATCGGGTAATTAATATTACCTATGCTTGTCAAGTGAACCTGGAGATTGAGGTACATCAGCAGTGCAGCGTTATTTATGGGCTCGGCTAGTAAATCACGAAGCCCATTTCCATACCATGCTGCCTCTTCCTTCTCTCCTGAGTCCATCCATGATCTTCGTGTGATGCAGAATCTGTCGATCCCTGCTCCCAATGACTGACGCTTCCTCGAATAATAGGGCACATTACACAATTTGGAGTATCCTAAAGCGCCAATAGCCCGTGCAGCAAGCACCGGGGCCGCTCTATGCGGTACTGTCACGCCCATGCATTTGTTGAAAGTAATATCCTGAATTATAACCTAGTTGTCATATTTTCTATGAACAAAGAGAACATGATCTCTCTAGCAAGAAATATGCATGTTAACTCAATCGAAGAACATAATATATCAGTACAATCTGAAGGAGGGTGGCAGCATAATCTTGACACCTGGACCCTGGTTATGAAATAATATGACTGACACGACCTTCTTCAATAGCTGCAACTTGTGAAACCACATGGGCACATCTAAAACTATTAGCACACATCATGTGGGATATTTGATCAATTTCGCTGCTGCACCTTATCTAGAGTTTGTATGGATGCATCTCATATGAAACCACTAGGCTCATCGAGACAGGGGCAGAGCTCCGGCCATGGTGCTCACAAGGCTTACCTGGACTATGACCCCCCTATTGTTGAGGCAGGTGTATACAGGATTAGTCCCGTGTTCTTCCTCAATCCTCATGGTCACCACACCCAATGTGCATATGGCCTGCCTCAGCTCCTTCTTTTTCTCCTGGTTGTCCACTTGCTTCTTCAGCTCCCGGATGTACTTGAGCACCCGTGACACCATGATTAGAATTCCCAGCTCTTCTGCAACGTAACACCGGATAGAAGCAAAGGTTCGTGTTCAGGACATAATCTCCCATGTACATTGCCTAGAGGACGATGAATGATTTTTGCTTAATTAAGCGGTTTATTTATGGTGTGATTTGTGATGGTCGTTGGCTCATTGGGAAGGATTGAAGGAGGTAGCGAAAGGATAACGTACCAGCTACTTCTTGCTGCCCAGCAAGCCAACCACGATGGTTCCTTTTCATATGAACATGGCCTTCAAGACACGCATTCAAGGTGGTTGAGCCGTGACTCTATAACGATCTTGGATAGATCTGTAATGTTGCATCTCCTCCCGCACATCCTCTACACAGATGGAACAGTGCCGATGAACTCCGGAAGTGATGATATGAGGCTTCTTAGGTGCTATACGTGGCTGGAATAGCATGGTAGCACTAATGGCCGGCGGTCACCAACGCCATGGAGGTTACCTCCTAGGGTATTGGCGTCCTGCACATCCTTTTGACGGCGGATTTTGAGGGAATCGTGGAGGAGAGATATGGAGTCTATGATCGGATCTAATTAGAACGTGGGGAGGCCCATCGCAAGCATTTTTTTCTCTCTCAAAGCAAGATCTAGTCCGTTAACTGTAGAAGACCCACCAGATGGAGGGCCTGTATTTTCTAATTAACATAGAATTTTCTAGACTAATTCTCTTGCTTCTAATTAACCCATCAATTACTTTTATATATAAATAGATGGGGGGATGGTATTTAAACCACTTCTCCTTGGGAAGATCAACATGAGTAGCAAATGATTCACAGAAAGAAGCTACTATCTCAGAGTCAAGTCCATATTTAGTGCTAAACTCACGGAAAACATCGGTATCCATAAAAGCTTTAACACAATCAAACATAGGGGTCATACCTGACTCCTTACCTTCGTCGAGATTCCAATCTTCAGAGTTGCGTTTAATTCTTTCCAATAAGTCCCATTTGAATTCAATAGTCTTCATCATAAAAGAAGTCCTTTATAAATATAATTACGATTGCGATAACATTGACTTAAGCCTCCCCCAATCTTGAGAGCTCATGATTATCGAGAGCTCATGATTGGGGCATGAATATAACATTGAGAGAAAGCCGAGCATAATTTTTCTGAATAATCATTTGTCTTGAGAGCTCATGATTGGGGCATGAATATAACATTGACTTAAGCCTCCCCCAAGCTTGAGCGATGCTTTCTCCTTCGCGAGGCCAGATTTTATAAATATAATTATGATTACGATGAACCTGGTGCATAGGGTAGAACTTCTCATGAAATTCCAACTTCAGACGATTATAGTTCCATGATCCAATATCATCACATAGCCTAAACCATGTCAATGCATCTCCCATCAAAAATAAAGGGAAGACCTTCTTCTTGATAACATCCTCGGGCATACCTGCAAGCTTAAATAATCCAAAAACTTCATCCACATAGATTAGGTGTAAATCAGGATGCAGTGTTCCGTCTTCTGTAAAAGGATTTTCAAGCAGTTTCTCTATCATACCCGAACGAATTTCAAAGAAAACATTTTCAGTATCTGCAGTAGGTTGAGGAGAAACTCTTTGCTCTTCTAGTGGGGTTAAAGATACCCCGAGCAAGCCCCTCAAAGGATAAAGAGCCATAGTAACAAGTGACAATAAATTTCAGCACACTATATAAATTTTTCCTTACCAAATTCCACTTACCAAAGGCGCTTCACTCCCCGGCAACGGCGCCAGAAAAGAGTCTTGATGACCCACAAGTGTAGGGGATCTATCGTAGTCCTTTCGATAAGTAAGAGTTTCGAACCCAACGAGGAGCAGAAGGAAATGATAGGCAGTTTTCAGCAAGGTATTTTCTGCAAGCACTGAAATTGTAGGTAATAGATAGTTTTGTGATAAGGTAATTGGTAGCAAGTAACGAAAGGTAAAAGTAAATAAAGTGCAGCAAGGTGGCCCAATCCTTTTTGTAGCAAAGGACAAGCCTGGACAAACTCTTATATGAAGGAAAGCGCTCCCGCGGACACATGGAATTATCGTCAAGCTAGTTTTCATCACGATCATCTTATTCACTTTCGGTACTTTGATAATTTGGTATGTGGGTGGACCAGTGTTTGGGTGCTGTCCTTACTTGGACAAGACTCCCACTTATGATTAACCTCTAATGCAAGCATCCGCAACTACAAAAGAAGTATTAAGGTAAACCTAACCATAGCATGAAACAAGTGGATCCAAATCAGCCCCTTACGAAGCAACGCATAAACTAGGGTTTAAGCTTCTGTCACTCTAGCAACCCACATCTACTTATTACTTCCCAATGCCTTCCTCTAGGCCCAAATAATGGTGAAGTTTCATGTAGTCGACGTTCACATGACACCACTAGAGGAGAGACAACATACATCTCATCAAAATATCGAACGACGACCAAATTCACATGACTACTTATAGCGAGACTTCTCCCATGTCCTCAGGAACAAAAGTAACTACTCACAAGACATAATATTGTTCATGATCGGAGGGGTATTAATATGCATAATGGATCTGAACATATGATCTTCCAACAAATAAACCAACAGAGTAATCAACACTACTAGCAACCCATAGGTACCAATCCGAGGTTTGGGTACAAAGATTGGATACAAGAGATGAACTAGGGTTTGAGAGGAGATGGTGCTGGTGAAGATGTTGATGAAGATAGCTCTCCCCAAGATGGTAGAGTTGTTGGTGATGATGGCGGTGACGATTTCCCCCTCCCGAAAGGAAGTATCCCCGGCAGAGCAGCTCTGCCGGAGCCAGATTGGTTTCCGCCTCGGTTCCACCTCGAGATGGCGGCGTCTGGTCCCGAAAGCCTCCTTCTGATTTTTTCCAAGTCGGAACACCTCATATAGGACAAGATGGGCTTTGGGGGGCCCACGAGACAGGGGGGCG
>LR738710.1:710805152-710835844 GCA_902687465.1 Secale cereale | reverse complement strand
GGGGGTGGGCGCCCCCCACCCTCGTGGACAACAGGTGGCCCCCTCGTGATCTTCTTTCACCAGATATTTTTATGTTTTCTAAAACAGAGTTCTGTGAAGTTTCGGGGCTTTTGGAGTTGTGCAGAATAGGTTTCCAGAATTTCTCCTTTTCCAGCCCAGAATTCCAGCTGCCGACATTCTCCCTCTTCATGTAAACATTGTAAAATAAGAGAGAAAAGACATAAGTATTATGACAAAACATGTAATAACAGCCCATAATGCAATAAATATCAACATATAAGCGTGATGCAAAAAGGACGTATCACTCCACACATCGACCACTATCCAGCATGCATCTAGAGTATTAAGTTCATAAGAACAGAGGAACGCCTTAAGCAAGATGACATGATGTAGAGGGATAAACTCAAATAACATGATATAAACCCCATCTTTTTATCCTCGATGCCAACAGTACAATACGTGCCTTGCTGCCCCTACTATCACTGGGAAAGGACACCACAAGATTGAACCCAATGCCAAGCACTTCTCCTATTGCAAGAACAATAGATCTAGTAGGCCAAACTAAACCAATAATTCTAAGAGACTTGCAAGGATATTATAATCATACATAAAGAGTTCAGAAAAGAACCAAATATTTCGCATAGATAATCTAGATCATAAACCCACAATCCATCGGATCTCGACAAACACAACGAAAAAAGAGATTACATTGAATAGATCTCCTCGAAGACCGATGAGAACTTGGTATTTAGATCCAAAGAGAGAGAAGAAGCCATCTAGATACTAGCTATGGACCCGAAGGTCTGTGGTAAACTACTCACAACTCATGGTGAGGCGATGATGATGATGTAGAAGCACTCCGTGGTAGACCCCCCCCCCCCTCCGGCGGAGCTCCGGAACAGGCCCCAAGATGGGATCTCACGGGAACAGAAGGTTGCGGCGGTGGAACTAGGGTTTTCTCTGTTGTTCTGATGGTTTTAGGGTACGTAGGTATATATAGGAGGAAGGAGGGCACCGGGGGCCAAACGTGGGGCCCACGAGGCAGGGGGCACACCCTATAGGGGGGACGCACCCCCACCCTTGTGGACGCCACGTGTGCCCTACTCCGTGGTTCTGTCTCCCGTGCGTATTTTGCTCCAAAAATATCTCTCCCGAAGTTTTATTCTGTTTGGACTCCGTTTGATATTCCTTTTATGTAAAACCCTGAAATAAGCAAAAAAACAGCAATCTGGACTGGGACTTTGGGTTAATAGGTTAGTCCCAAAAATAATATAAAAGTGTATAACAAAGTCCATTAAACATCCAAAACATCATAAATAATAGCATGGAACAATCAAAAATTATAGATATGTTGGAGACGTATCACGGTGCTCCTCCACAACGGAAGCACTATGTAGTGCTCCCTCGAGAGGGTTCAGCGCCTCCGGATTGACCCCAGGCGTCGTCGTATCCTCCCCCGCCTTGGGGGTCTGGTCTTCGGACCCCGGAGCATCGCTAGGCTTCAGATCAGTATTCGCCAGGGTCCCGGACTGTCTGGGCCCCCCGTCCTCGGTCTCCATGGGGATTGTTTCCCCATGGTCAGCGGCAGCCAAGGCGTTACCCTCGGTCGCCCTGTCACTTGCCCCGCCCCATCTCCTTGAGCAGAAGACATCCGCTGGGAGTACACTTCGGTGTCCCCGCCCCCATCTCAAACCCTAGTTCATCTCTTGTATCCGATCTTTTTCTCAAAACCTCAGATTGGTACCTGTGGGTTGCTAGTAGTGTTGATTGCTCCTTGTAGTTGATGCTAGTTGGTTTATTCGGTGGAAGATCATATGTTCAGATCCTTAATGCTATTCAATACTCCTCTGATTATGAGCATGAATATGCTTTGTGAGTAGTTACATTTGTTCCCGAGGACATGGGAGAAGTCTTGTTATAAGTAATCATGTGAATTTGGTATTCGTTAGATATTTTGATGAGATATATGTTGTCTTTCCTCTAGTGGTGTTATGTGAACGTCGACTACATGACACTTCACCATGATTTGGGCTTATGAGAAGACATTGGGAAGTAATAAGTAGATGATGGGTTGCTAGAGTGACAGAAGCTTAAACCCTAGTTTATGTGTTGCTTCGTTAGGGGTTGATTTGGATCCATATGTTTCATGATATGGTTAGATTTATCTTAATTCCTCTTTCATTGTGGCGGATGCTTGAGGGAGGGGTTAATCATAAGTGGGAGGCTTGACCAAAGAAGGTCAACACCCAAGCATCGGTCCACCCACATATCAAATTATCAAAGTAACGAACGTGAATTATATGAGCATGATGGAAACTAACTTTACAATAATCCCATGTGTCCACGGGAACACTTTGCTTTATATAAGAGTTCGTCCAGGCTTGTCCTTTGCTACAAAAAGTTGGGCCACCTTGCTGCAACTTAGTTACTCTTGTTACTTGTTACCCGTTATGAATTATCTTATCACACAACTATCTGTTACCGATAATTCAGTGCTTGCAGAGAATACCTTGCTAAAAACCGGTTGTCATTTCCTTCTGCTCCTCGCTGGGTTCGACACTCTTACTTATCGAAAGGACTGTGATAGATCCCCTATACTTGTGGGCCATCAAGACTCTTTTCTGGAGCTGTTTCCGGGGAGTGAAGCACCTTTGGTGAGTGGAATTTGGTAAGGAAACATTTATATAGTGTGCCGAAATTTACTGTCACTTGTTACTATGGAAAATAATCCTCTAAGCGGTTTGTTCGGGGTATCTTCACCCCGATCGGAAGAGCAAAGAGTTTCCCCTCAACTTACTGAACCTATTGAAAATATTATTATGAAATTCCTTCGGGTATGATAGAGAAACAGCTATCTAATCCATACGCAGGAGATGGAACATTACATCCTGATATGCACCAAACCTATGTGGATGAAGTTTGTGGATTATTTAAGCTTGCAGGTTTGCCCAAGGATGGTATCAAGAATAAGTTCTTCCCTTTATCTTTGAAGGGAAAGGCATTGAAATGGCATAGGCTATGAGATGATTTGGATCATGGAATTACAACTGATTGAAATTAGAATTTCATCAGAAGTTTTATCCTATGCATTTGGTTCATCGTGATTGGAATCATACATATAATTTTTGGCCTCGTGAAGGAGAAAGTATTGCTCAAGGTTGGGGGAGGCTTAATTCAATTTTATATTCATGCCCCAATCATGAGCTCTCAAGAGAAATTATTATTCAGAATTTTTATGCTCCGCTTTCTCGTAACGATCAATCCATGCTTGATACTTCTTGTACTCGCTCTTTTATGAAGAAGACTATTGAATTCAAATGGGATTTGTTGGAAATAATTAAACACAACTCTAAAGATTGGGAACTCGATGAAGGTAATGAGTCAGGTATAAACCTTAAGTTTGACTGTGTTAAATATTTTATGGATACTGATGCTTTTCGTGAATTTAGCACTAAATATGGACTTGACTCTGAGATAGTAGCTTCTTTATGTGAATCATTTGCTACTCATGTTGATCTCCCCAAAGAGAAGTGCTTTAAATATCATCCTCCCATTAAAGTTACAGTAGTAGAACCTATTAAAGTTGAATAAGAAACTGTTACTTATAATGTTGATCCTATTGTTCCTACTGCTTATATTGAGAAACCACCTTTTCCTGTTAGAATAAAGGATCATGCTAAAGCTTCAACCCTAGTTCGTAAGAGTTATACTAGAACACCTACACACCTTGAACAAATTAAAGTTGAACCTATTATTACTATGGTTAAAGATCTCTTGGTCGATAATATTGATGGGCATGCCATTTATTTCTGTGATGAAGCTTCTACAATTGCTAAACCCGATATTAAAAGATAAACATAGACCAGTTGTTGGCATGCCTATTGTTTCCGTTAAAATAGGAGATCATTGTTATCATGGCTTATGTGATGTTGGTGCTAGTGTGAGTGCAATTCCCGTTACTTTATATAAAGAAATTATGAATGATATTGCACCTGCTGAGATAGAAGATATTGATGTTACTATTAAGCTTGCTAATAGAGATACTATATCACCAATGGGAATTGTTAGATATGTTGTAGTCTTGGGTGGGAAAATAAAATATCCTACTGCATTTCTTGTTCTTGGTCCCCCACAAGATGATTTTTGTCCCATTATATTTGGTAGACCTTTCTTGAATACTGTTAATGCTAAGATAGATTGCGAGAAAGAAATTGTTACTGTCAGTTTTGGGGATGTGTCTTATGATTTTAATTTCCCTAAATTTCGTAGACAACCCCATGATAAAGAATTGGTCTTGCTTCTATTGACGTGCCTCCTACTGATCTGTTAGAACAATATTTGCTAGACCATGAAAATGATATGTTTATGAATGAAAGAAAGGGATGAGATGAAATATTCTTTAATCAAGGGCCTATTTTGAAACACAATTTTCCTGTTGAAATCCTTGGAGATCCCCCTCCACCCAAGGGTGATCTCGTGTTTGACCTTAAACAATTACCTGATACTTTGAAATAAAAATTATCTCGATGAAAACAATATATATCATGTTATTATTAGTGCTAACCATTCAGAGCATGAAGAAAAGATATTATTGAAAACTATGAAGAAGCACCGTGCCGCTATTGGATATACTCTTGATGATCTTAAGGGCATTAGTCCCACTATATGTCAACACAAAATTAATATGGAGCCTGATGATAAACCAGTTGTTGATCACCAATGACGGTTAAATCCTAAAATGAAAGAAGTGGTAACAAATGAAATACTATAGCTTCTGGAGGTAGGTACAATTTATCCTATTGCTGATAGTAGATGGGTAAGTCATGTTCATTGTGTTCCTAAGAAGGGAGGTATCACTGTTGTTCCTAATGATAAGAATGAATTGATTCCATAAAGAATTGTTACAGGCTATAGAATGGTAAGTGATTTCCGCAAATTGAACAAAGCTACTGGAAAAGATGATCGCCCTCTACCTTTTATTGATCAAATGCTAGAAATACTATCCAAACATACACATTTTTGCTTTCTAGATGGTTATTCTGGTTTCTCTCAAATACCTGTGTCAAAAGAGGACCAAGAAAAGACCACTCTTACTTGCCCTTTCGGTACTTTTCCTTATAGACGTATGCCTTTCGTATTATGCAATGCACCTGCTACCTTTCAAAGATGTATGACTGCTATATTCTCTGACTTTTGTGAAAAGATTGTTGAGGTTTTCATGGATGATTTCTCCGTTTACGGAACTTCTTCTGATGATTGCTTAAGCAACCTCGATCGAGTTTTGCAGAGATGCGAAGAAACTAATCTTGTCTTGAATTGGGAGAAGTGCCACTTTATGGTTAATGAATGTATTGTCTTGGGGTATAAGATTTCTGAAAGAGGTATTGAAGTTTATAAAGCTAAAGTTGATGCTACTGAAAAGATGTCGTGTCCTTAAGACATTAAAGGTATAAGAAGTTTTCTTGGTCATGCTGGTTTCTATAGGAGGTTTATTAAAGACTTCTCTAAAATTTCTAGGCCTCTCACTAATCTCTTGCGAAAAGATGTTCCTTTTGTTTTGATGATGATTGTGTAGAAGCATTTGAAATACAAAATAAAGCCTTCACTTCTGCACCTATTGTTCAACCACCTGATTGGAATTTACCCTTTGAAATTATGTGTGATGTGAGTGATTATGTTGTTGGTGTTGTTCTAGTGCAAAGAGTTGATAAGAAATTGAATGTCATTCATTATGCTAGTAAAACTCTAGACAATGCCCAAAGAAATTATGCTACTACTGAAAAAGAATTCTTGGCAGTTGTTTTGCTTGTGATAAGTTCAGATCTTATATTGTTGATTCTAAAGTAACTACTCACATTGATCATGCTGCTATGAAATATCCTATGGAAAAGACAAAGACTAAACATAGACTTATCAGATGGGTTCTCTTGCTGCAAGAATTTGATTTGCATATTATTGATAGAAAGGGAGTTGAGAACCCCGTCGTAGACAACTTGTCTAGGTTAGAAAATGTTCTTGATGACCCACTGCCTATTGATGATAGCTTTCTTGATGAACAATTAGATGTCATAAATGCTTCTCGTAATGCTCCTTGGTATGCTGATTATGCTAATTACATTGTGGCTAAATTTATACCACCTAGTTTCACATACCAGCAAAAGAAAATGTTTTTCTATGATTTAAGGCATTACTTTTGGGATGACCCACACCTTTACAAAGAAGGAGTAGATGGTGTTATTAGACATTGTGTACCTAAGCATGAACAGGAAGAGATCCTACGCAAGTGTCACTCCGAGGCTTATGGAGTACACCAAGCTGGAGATAGAACTGCACACAAGGTATTGCAATCCGGTTTTTATTGGCCTACTCTCTCCAAGGATGCTCATAAGTTTGTCTTGTCTTGTGATGAATGCCAGAGAATTGGTAATATTAGTAGACGTCAAGAAATGCCTATGAACTATTCACTTGTTATTGAACCATTTGATGTTTGGGGCTTTGATTATATGGGACCATTTCCTTCCTCTAATGGGTATACACATATTTTAGTTGTTGTTGATTACGTTACTAAGTGGGTAGGATCTATTCCAACTAGTAGTGTTGATCATAACACTTCTATTAAGATGCTTAAAAAGGTTATTTTCCCAAGGTTTGGAGTCCCTGGATATTTAATGACTAATGGTGGTTCACGTTTTATTCATGGTGCTTTCTGTAAAATGCTTGCTAAATATGATGTCAACCATAGAATTGCATCTCCATATCATCCTCAGTCTAGTGGTCAAGTGGAATTAAGGAATAGACAGATTAAATTGATTTTGCAAAAGACTGTTAATAGATCTTGAAAAATTGGTCTTAGAAACTTGATGATGCATCATGGGCTTATAGAATTGCTTATAAAAACCCTATGGCTATGTCTGCATATAAAATGGTTTATGAAAAGGCTTGTCACTTACTTCTTGAATTAGAACATAAAGCTTATTGGGCAATCAAGGAGCTTAACTATGATTTCAAACTTGTCGATGAGAAGAGGTTATTTGACATTAGCTAGCTTGATGAATGGAGAACCCAAGCCTATGAGAATGCCAAGTTGCTTAAAGAAAAAGTTAAAAGATGGCATGACAAAATGATACAAAAGCATGAGTTTAATGTAGGTGATCATGTTTTGCTATACAACTCTTGTTTAAGATTTTTTGCAGGAAAGCTTCTCTCTAAATGGGAAGACCCTTACATTATCGAGGAGGTTTATCGCTCCAGTGCCATTGAAATCAACAATGCCTAAGGCACAAATCCAAAGGTGGTAAACGGTCAAAGAATCAAACATTATATTGCAGGTACTCCCTTAAATGTTGAGACCAATATAGTTAATATCATGACACCGGAGGGGTACATAAGGGATACTTTCCAGAACGTTTCAGACTCTGTAAAGGAGTAGGTATGTGGTACGGTAAGTAAACCGACTCCAAAATGTTTCCAATATCATTTTTTTCCATTTTGGAATATTTAGAAAAAATAGGAAAATTAAAAGCAGTCTGAAGAGTGCACGAGGCGACCACAACGGTGGAGGGCGCGCCCCCTGCCTTGTGGCCACCTCGTGTGGCCACCAGACTCCGTTTTCTTGCACGATACTTCTTTTGGTCAGTCAAAATTCATTATATAATCTCCCGAAGGTTTTGGCCACTGTACCACGGTAGAATCCCTTGTTTTCGTTTTGAGCTATTTCTGCAGCAGATTTAGAGCAAGATGTATTCTCAAGATTTGAAGGGAGAAAGTTATGTTGCTGATTATATGGCAAGCCCTAAAGTCTACGGGGAGGTGGATCATTACGGTAGGACAACAGAGGATGAGGAAGACAACGACGTGAAGGAAACTATGGATGTTAGCTCTGAGGAAGAAGATGATCCACTACCACAACCTGGAGATATGCAAGTGGTATTCAAGAAGTCAAGCCTCCCCAACAAAACCCAATCTATCACTCCTCGTTTTTTGCAGTACGGTAAGGTATCATTATGCAAGAAGATATTAAAGCTTGAGTTGGAGAACGAAGATCTAAGGGAGAAATTTTTTAGTTTGAGACAGAAAATGGAGAAAAGCATTGAATCATCACCTTCGAAGAAAGAGACATAAACACATGGGTATGGGCACTCCCCTTGGCAACTGCCAAGCTTGGGGGAGGTGCCCTGATATCGTATCACCATCACACCTTTACCTTTATCGTTTTTCATAGTTCATTCCTTTTGGTTATATCTTGATCTGGTAGAATAAAGTTTGATTTAGCTTTGAGTTTTGCTTTGAGATCTATCTATGTAATTGAATCCATAAGTTATATAATAAAGAGTAGTTTTGAGTTGAGGGCTTTACTTTCTTTCTATGATCTTGAGGGAATAAAATAAGAGAAAGAATAGAAAGAGAATAAAAAGAATGTAGCGACTGCGATCCGAATGGACTGAAGTCTCTGTGTTCTGTGTCATCCCTGGATCGGTAATGTTGACACACACAGTACTTGAAGGATTTATAACAGAGTGGCAAACACACACTTATTACATCGAATGTCTCAAACAAGAACTTATTACAAAAGTCTATGTCTTAGGGCCATCTAACAAAATAACAGCAGAAGGCTTGGAAGATAAGTGAATCCATCAACTCCAACGACATAGCTGAGTGCGTGACAAACGACCTAGAACGTCTTACTCCTCGTCTGAAAAGTGTGCAACGTAACATGTTGCAGCCCAAAACGGTTCAGCACATGGAATATGCTAGCAAGATAACACAGTAGATGCAAGTAACAGAATAAAGGCTAACACTATATGCATATTTGGCTGGTGGAGGCTCTAAGGTTAAAGTTTTTGCATATAGCCAATTTTTCCCTACAACAAAGGAATAAGTTTTATTTAACTATCATGGTAGTTGAAACATCATTGAGAAGGTACCTCCAACTCAATCCCAATTAAAGTAATCATTAACCCAACAGATTAATTTTAGAGTGATGAGATCAACCAATAATTCAAGTACAAGATACTCAAGATTGTCCATAACCGGGGACACGGCTAATCATGATCAGTTTGTACACTCTATAGAGGTTTGTGCACTTTTCCCCACAAGACTCGATGTCCTCCGTTGGATTTCTCGCACTACATGGTGTTTGAGAAACGGATGACCGAGACACAGTCTTTCAGAAGCATTTACTCTTTACCTTGGGTGGACCGGTACACCTACTTTCCCCTACATCTGCTAGTCCACCACTGAAAGAGCTCACACAACTTACTCATACTATGCCAGAGCCCATAATGGCATTGTGGCTACACAAGGAAGTTTCTAGCATGAATAGTTTTATGACCCCTTTGAGCCTGGGTGGCATTCCATAGGACAATCGCACGGAACCCCAGGATTTCCTAGGACAACACTGGATTCACCAGGTGCCCTGCAACCAACCCATCTAGATGTGTATTCAAGTAGCCACCTTAAGTTGAACCACTAATTAACAACTCACATCTGTTATGGATTTCACTCAAACCCAAACCATGTCTACGAGCATAGCATGGCAACCTAAGCATAACATAGAAGTAACTCCCAAGGGTTTGAAAAATAATGCAGGTAATAGGTTCTACCTCAATCTACTTCTCAGACTCACAAGTTAAGAGATCCTATTCATGCAATGTGTGAGGGTTTGATCTAATGCATAAAAACTGGGTAATAAAGGGTATGATCAACGTGTTACTTGCTTTGCTGATGATTCGCAAAACCTAGAGACTCGTAGTAGCACGCTTCGCACTCCGGGTATTCTATTGCAAGCAAACAGTAGCATACAGAAGGAAATATGCCCTAGAGGCAATAATAAAGTTATTATTTATTTCCTTATATCATGATAAATGTTTATTATTCATGCTAGAATTGTATTAAGCGGAAACTTAGTACAGGTGTGAATACATAGACAAAACAGAGTGTCCCTAGTATGCCTCTACTAGACTAGCTCATTGATCAAAGATGGTTATGTTTCCTAGCCATAGACATGAGTTGTCATTTGATCAATGGGATCACATCATTAGGAGAATGATGTGATGGACAAGACCCATCCGTTAGCTTAGCACTATGATCGTTTAAGTTTTACTGCTATTGCTTTCTTCATGACTTATACATGTTCCTATGACTATGAGATTATGCAACTCCCGAATACCGGAGGAACACTTTGTGTGCTACCAAGCGTCACAACGTAACTGGGTGATTATAAAGGTACTCTACAGGTGTCTCCGAAGGTACTTGTTGGGTTGGCGTATTTCGAGATTAGGATTTGTCACTCTGATTGTCGGAGAGATATCTCTAGGCCCACTCGATAATGCACATCACTATAAGCCTTGCAAGCATTGCAGCTAATGAGTTAGCTGCGGGATGATGTATTACGGAACGAGTAAAGAGACTTGCCAGTAATGAGATTCAACTAGGTATTGAGATACCGACGATCAAATCTCGAGCAAGTAACATACCGATGACAAAGGGAACAACGTATGTTGTTATGCGGTTTGACCGATAAAGATATTCGTAGAATATGTGGGAGCCAATATGAGCATCCAGGTTCCGCTATTGGTTATTGACCGGAGACATGTCTCGGTCATGTCTACATAGTTCTCGAACCCGTAGGGTCCGCACGCTTAAGGTTTCGATGACAGTTTTATTATGAGTTTATGAGTTTTGATGTACAGAAGGAGTTCGGAGTCCCGGATGAGATCGGGGACATGACGAGGAGTCTCGAAATGGTCGAGACATAAAAATCGATATATTGGACGACTATCGGAAACATTCCGAGTGATTCGGGTATTTTCGGAGTACCGGGGAGTTACGGGAATAGAAGAGAGAGGCCAAAAGGAAGGAGGCGCGCGCCCCCCTTCTGGTCCGAATTGGACAAGGGTGCAGCCCCCTTTTCCTTCTCCCTCTCCCCCTCTTTCCTTCTCTCCTACTCCGAAAAGGAAAGGGGAATCCTACTAGGACTTGGGAGTCCTAGTAGGACTCCCCACACTTGGCGCGCCCCCTCTAGGTGTAGCGACCCGACCCAAATGGATCGAAGTCTCTGTGCTTAAGTGTCATCCCTGGATCGGTATGCTGACACACACAGTACTCGATGAATTATAACAGAGTTCAATCACACACTTTATTACATCGAGATCATCAAAAGAGTATTTATTACAATAATATGGCCAAAGGCCATCTAAATAAAAATAACTGCGGAAACATCGAAGGTAAATGAGTCCATCCAACTCCACGGCAAACTGAGTGCAGAACAACGACCTATCGCACCTTTACTCCACGTCGGAAAACTCTGCAACATGAGATGTTGCAGCCGTGTAGGTCAGCACATGGAATATGCTGGCAATGTCACACCATAGAAATAATAATAAAGAAAAAGAATATCTCTATATGCAAATCTAGCTGGTGGAGGCTCTAAGTTTAATGTTTGCATAAAGCCAATTTTACCCTACAACAAAGGAATAAATTTTTATTTACTACTAAGTTAAAAATGCCATTATTGAGAAGGTTCCTCCAACTCAATCCCAAAATTCCCAAGTTATTAGTAACCCAATAATTTCATTAAGAAGAGTGATGAGATCAACCAATAATTCACTTCTAGATACTCAAGTTGTCCATAACCGGGGACACGGCTAATCATGATTAGTTTGTACACTCTGCAGAGGTTTGCGCACTTTTCCCCACAAGACTCGACCACCTCCATGATCGGAAGATCGAGACATAGTCTTTCTGAAGTATTTCCTCCAAACCCTGGGTAGACCGGTACACCTACTTTCCCCTACATCAGCTAGTCTACCACGGAAAGAGGTCACACAACTTACTCAACTATGCCAGAGCCCATAATGGCTTGTGGCTGCACACGGAAGTTTCTAGGCATGAAGTATCTTATGATCCCTTTGAGCCTGGGTGGCGGACCTAGGGTAATCACACGGGTACTCCGGGATTTCCCCTTGGGCAAGAACTGGTTTCTCCAGGTGCCCCAAACAATCCACCCAGATGTGTATTAAAGTTGCCACCTTATGTTGTCCAAAAATTTATTATCTCTCGCAACTTGCATGTATCACACATACCAATCCCCGTCTACGAGCATGGCTAAGCAAAATATGATATAACGAATATTCACGGGGTGATAAAAGGTCATAGGTTCCTACCAAATGAACTACATAGCATAACCACATGTTCCCAATCCTACTCATGCAATCTTTGAGGGTGAAACTAATGCATAGTAAAACTGGGTATTTAAACTTATGATCAAAGTGTGAACTTGCCTTGCTGACGTTCGTTGAACTCTAAAGATTCGTAGTAGCAAGCTTCGCACTCCGGATGATCTAGCGTAAGCAAGCAATAACATACATAAGCATAAAAGCAAAGAATCAAAAAGAAAACGAATAAAAGACTTCGAAAAACTCCAAAAATACAAAATAAAGTTTCTGTACAGAATATATTTTTCACAGCAAAAAAAATAAATGGTTTTGGTTTTAACAGAAGGTACATGTCACAAGCTTCGATTTGCAAAAAGAATCACCCAAAACGGAGTTACGAAACTCAAGTTATGGCCTAACGAAGTTTGAATTCAGATCTGCTTGAATTCAAATTTTAAAATTTTCAAAAATATATTTCGTTTGGTTCTCTGGATAGAGGATATTTTTATGAAACCGTAGGAAAAAGAATCAACTAAATCGGATCTATAGACTAAAAGATATACTAGAAACAAGATTTGGTAAAGAATCTGAATTGGAAAATATACTGACAAAAGAGAAAAAAAATTGAACAGGGTGTTCACCGGACTTGTCGCCGGAGACGAGGAAGAAGGTGGCTCCGTTGTGTTTCGGCGAAGGACGCGTACGGGACGGTGTAGAGGACGATGTGGTGAACCTCTTGATCAAGTTTTGGTTGAAGATAGCTTCTTGTACACACGGTGAGAGGTCGCCGGACTTCACGAACTCCGGCGAGCAATTGGCGAGGTTTGGGAGGGGGAAAAGCTCCAGAAGGAGAGGGCTTTGGACGAGGGGTGAGAGGGGCTCGCGGGGTGCCTTTTATAGGGCTTGGGGAGGTCCAGAGTTGGGTGGGGCGAGATGTGTTAATGGTGGCTGTTTCTCTGCCTCGTAATGGCCATTACAGGCGACTCCAAGGCGCACTAGGAAGGGGAAGGGGTAAAGGAAGGCGAGGGGAACCGATTCCGGGGGTTATTGAGTGCGGGGGAAGGGAGTTGAGGGGAGAGAGAGGTGGAGGTGCCATGGAAGTTCTCCGTTCGTTGCTCCTCTGTAGATGAACGAGAGGAAGAAGGAGATAGTGCTGGCATGGGCCTGCTGGGCTTCGTTTTTTTTGACACAGAGAAAAAAAATGTATAGATAGAAAATAAAAATATTTTAATATAGGACATATATATATATCAAAAAATTTCAGAAAAATAAATCCTACATGATGAACTATTTTTCAGAGCCTAAATAAAAACTTTATAAAAACATTTTTCTAAAAAATTCAAAAGAAAGTCAAATTTGAATTCAAAACTTTCGGCATTGTTTTCTTCTGACTTTTTGGAGTATCATGTTCGCTCCTCTCAGAATTATTATTTAGATCTAAAGAAAAATGTTCACATAATAATATGGTCTTATATATGACCTTGTGAACATTTATCCTGCCTATAATGCAAATTAAAAAAACATTTTTGTTAAACTAGTAAAATAAATTTCAAATAAAACCCAACAAATATATTTTGGTTCCAAATTCAAATTCCAATATTTTCCTTCAGATTTTGAAGAAGTCATTTTATCTTCTCTCTTTATTTTTGGAATAATGGAAATGATCTTTTTTATGGAACCAAGTTTGATCCAATTTCCAAATTTTGAAATTTCAAAAGTGGGTTTTAGGGAAACTTCCAACTCTCTCTTTTGGTCCTTGAGTTGCTCAAAGTTCCTTGGATCAGAAGCAAATAATACAAAAATGCATAAACCATGGATGCATATGAATGATCTATTTATAAACATCCAAATTGAAAATTTGGGATGTTACACTAGGGCCGGCCTCTCCCTCCCTCCTTTATATACGGGGGCAAGGGGGCACATCTAGACACAACAATTGATCTCTTGATCTCTTAGCCGTGTGCGATGCCCCCCTCCACCATAGTTCTCCTCGATAATATTATAACGGTGCTTAGGCGAAGCCCTGCGATGGTAGAACATCAAGACCATCACCACGCCGTCATGCTGACGGAACTCTTCCTCGACACTCGGCTGGATCGGAGTTCGAGGGACGTCATCGAGCTGAACGTGTGCTAGAACTCGGAAGTGCCATAGTTTCAGTGCTTGATCGGTCGGGCCGTGAAGACGTATGACTACATCAACCGCGTTGTTCTAACGCTTCCGCTTTCGGTCTACGAGGGTACGTAGACACACTCTCCCCTCTCGTTGCTATGCATCTGGTAGATAGATCTTGCGTGATCGTAGGAAAATTTTAAAATACTACGTTCCCCAACAGTGGTATCAGAGCCAGGTCTATGAGTAGATGATATGCACGAGTAGAACACAAGTGAGTTGTGGACGATACTAGTCATACTGCTTACCAGCATGTCATACTTTGGTTTGGCAGTATTGTGAGATGAAGCGGCCCGGACCGACATTACGCGTACGCTTACGCGAGATTGGTTCTACCGACATGCTTCGCACACAGGTGGCTGGCGGGTGTCAGTTTCTCCAACTTTAGTTGAATCAAGTGTGGCTACGCCCGGTCCTTGTGAAGGTTAAAACAACACATACTTGACGAAATATCGTTGTGGTTTTGTATGCGTAGGTAAGAACGGTTCTTGCTAAGCCCGTAGCAGCCACGTAAAACTTGCAACAACAAAGTAGAGGACGTTTAACTTGTTTTTGCAGGGCATGTTGTGATGTGATATGGTCAAGATATGATGAGTTATACGGTTTTGTATGAGATGATCATGTTTTGTAAAGTTTTCGGCAACTGGCAGGAGCAATATGGTTATCGCTTTATTGTATGAAATGCAATCGCCATGTAATTGCTTTACTTTATCACTAAGCGGTAGCGATAGTCGTAGAAGCAATAGTTGGCGAGACGACAACGATGCTACGATGGAGATCAAGGTGTCGTGCCGGTGACGAAGGTGATCATGACGGTGCTTTGGAAATGGAGTTCAAAAGCACAAGATGATGATGGCCATATCATTTCACATATTTTGATTGTATGTGATGTTTATCTTATTATGCTTCTTATTTTGCTTAGTACGGCGGTAGCATTATAAGATGACCCCTTACAAAATTTCAAGGTATAAGTGTTCTCCCTGAGTATGCACCGTTGCGAAAGTTCGTCATGCCGAGACACCACGTGATGATAGGGTGTGATAAGCTCTACGTTCAAATACAACGGGTGTAAGCCAGTTTTGCACACGCAGCATACTCAGGTTAAACTTGACGAGCCTAGCATATGCAGATATGGCCTCGGAACACAGGAGACCGAAAGGTCGAGCGTGAATCGTATAGTAGATATGATCAACATAAGATGTTCACCATTGAAAACTACTCCATCTCACGTGATGATCGGACATGGTTTAGTTGATTTGGATCACGTGATCATTTAGATGACCAGAGGGATGTCTATCTAAGTGGGAGTTCTTCAAGTAATATGATTAATTGAACTTTAATTTATCATGAACTTAGTCCTGGTAGTATTAGCATATCTATGTTGTAGATCAATAGCTCGCGATGTAACTCCCCGTTTATTTTATATGTTCCTAGAGAAATATACGTTGAAATATGTTAGTAGCAGTGATGCGGACTAGGTCCGTGATCTGAGGATTATCCTCATTGTTCCACAGAAGTATTATGTCCTTGATGCACTGCTAGGTGACAAACCTATTGCAGGAGCAGATGCAGACGTTATGAACGTTTGACAAGCTCGGTATGATGACTACTTGATAGTTTAGTGCGCCATGCTTTACGGCTTATAACCGGGACTTGAAAAATGTTTTGAACACCACGGAGCATATGAGATGTTCCAAGAGTTGAAATTAGTATTTTCATACTCATGCCCGTGTTGAGAGGTATGAGACCTTTGGTAGTACTTTGCCTACAAGATGGAGGAGAATAGCTCAACCGGTGAGCATGTGCTCAGATTGTCTGGGTACTACAATTGCTTGAATCAAGTGGGAGTTTATCTTCCAGATAAGATAGTAATTGACAAAGTTCTCTAGTCACTATCACCAAGTTAGTAGAACTTCATGATGAACTATAATATGCAAGGGATGACGAAAGTAATTCCCGAGCTCTTCGCGATGCTGAAATCAGCGAAGGTAGAAATCAAGAAAGAACATCAAGTGTTGATGGTTAACAAGACCACTTGTTTCAAGTAAAGGGCAAAGGGATAGAAGGGGAACTTCAAGCAGAATGACAAGCAAGTTTTCACTTCCATGAAGAAACCCAAAGCTAAACTCAAGCCTGAAACTAAGTGCTTCTACTGCAAAGGAAATAGTCACTAGAAGTGGAACTGCCCTAGATACTTGGCGGATAAGAAGGATGGCAAAGTGAACAATGGTATATTTTGATATAAAGGTTATTGATGTGTACTTTACTAGTGCTCATAGCAACCCCTGGGTATTTGATACCGGTTCAGTTGCTAAAGTTAGTAACTCAAAACGAGAGTTGCGGAATGAACAGAGACTAGTTAAAGGCGAAGTGACGATGTGTGTTGGAAGTGGTTCCAAGATTGATCATCATCGCACACTCCCTATACTTTCGGAATTAGTGTAGAACATAAATAAATGTTATTTGGCATTTGTGTTGAGCATGAATATGATTTGATCATGTTTGTTGCAATACGGTTATTCATTTAAAGTCATAGAATAATTGTTATTCTGTTTACATGAATAAAGCCTTCGATGGTCATACACCCAATGAAAAATAGTTTGTTGGATCTCGATCGTAGTGATACACATATTCATAATATTGAAGCCAAAAGATGCAAGGTTAATAATGATAGTGCAAATTATTTGTGGCACTGCCATTTAGGTCATATTGGCGTAAAGCGCATGAAGAAACTCCATAGTGATGGACTTTTGGAATCACTTGATTATGAATCACTTGGTGCTTGTGAACCATGCCTCATGGGCAAGATGACTAAAACTCCGTTCTCCGGAACAATGGAGCAGGCAACTGATTTATTGGAAATCATACATACTGATGTATGTGGACCGATGAGTGTTAAGGCTCACGGCGAGTATCGTTATTTTCTGACCTTCACTAATGATTTGAGCAGATATGGGTATATCTACTTAATGAAACACAAGTCTGAAACATTTGAAAAGTTCAAAGAATTTCAGAGTGAAGTAGAGAATCATCGTAACAAGAAAATAAAGTTCCTACGATCTGATCGTGGAGGTGAATATTTAAGTTACGAGTTTGGTCTTCATTTGAAAAATGTAGAATAGTTTCACAACTCACGCCACCCGGAACACCACAGAGAATGGTGTGTCCGAATGTTGTAACCGTACTTTATTAGATATGGTGCGATCTATCATGTCTCTTACCGATTTACCACTATCGTTTTGGGTTATGCATCAGAGATAGCTGCATTCACGTTCAATAGGGCAATATCTAAATCCGTTGAGACGACACCTTATGAACTGTGGTTTGGCAAGAAACCAAAGTTGTCGTTTCTTGAAGTTTGGGGCTGCGATGCTTATGTGAAAAAGCTTCAACCTGATAAGCTCGAACCCAAGTCGGAGAAATGTGTCTTCATAGGATACCCAAAGGAGAGTGTTGGGTACACCTTCTATCATAGATCCGAAGGCAAGATATTCGTTGCTAAGAATGGGTCCTTTCTAGAGAAGGAGTTTCTCTCGAAAGAAGTGAGTGGGAGGAAAGTGGAACTTGATGAGGTAATTGTACCTTCTCCCGAATTGGAAAGTAGTACATCACAGAAACTAGTTTCAGTGATTCCTACACCAATTAGTGAGGAAGCTAATGATGATGATCATGAAACTTTGGATCAAGTTACTACTAAACTCGTAGATCAACCAGAGTACGTTCCGCGCCAGAGTGGTACGGCAACCCGGTTCTGGAAGTCATGTTACTAGACCATGATGAACCCACAAACTATGAGGAAGCAACGATGAGCCCAGATTCCGAAAAATGGCTTGAGGCCATGAAATCTGAGATGGGATCCATGTATGAGAACAAAGTGTGGACTTTGGTTGAATTGCCCGATGATCGGCAAGCCATCAAAAATAAATGGATCTAAAAGAGGAAGACTGACGCTGATAGTAATGTTATTGTTTACAAAGCTCAAGTTGTTGTGAAAGGTTTTCGACAAGTTCAAGGAGTTGACTACGATGAGATTTTCTCACCTGTAGTGATGCTTAAGTCTGTCTGAATCATGTTAGCAATGGCCGCATTTTATGATTATGAAATCTGGCAAATGGATGTCAAAACTGCATTCCTGAATGGATATCTTAAAGAAGAGTTGTATATGATGCAACAAGAAGGTTTTGTCGATCCTAAAGGTGCTGACAGAGTGTGCAAGCTCCAGCGATCCATCTATGGACTGGTGCAAGCATCTCAGAGTTGGAATATACGCTTTGATAAGTTGATCAAAGCATATAGTTTTATACAGACTTGCGGTGAAGCCTGTATTTACAAGAAAGTGAGTTGGAGCACTATAGCCTTTCTGATAAGTATATGTGAATGACATATTGTTGATCAGAAATGATGTAGAAAGTTTCTGGAAAGCATAAAGGAGTGTTTGAAAGGAGTTTTTTTCAAATAAAAACCTCGGTAAAGCTGCTTACATATTGAGCCTCAAGATCTATAGAGATAGATCGAGATGCTTGATAAAGTTTTTCAATAAATACATACCTTGACAAGTTTTTGAAGTAGTTCAAAATGGATCAGTCAGAGAAGGAGTTCTTGCCTGAGTTGTAAGGTATGAAGTTGAGTAAGACTCAAAGCCCGACCTCGGCAAAAGATAGAGAAATAAGGAAAGTCATTCCCTATGCCTCAGTCATAGGTTCTATAAAGTATGCCATGTTGTGTACCAAACTTGTCGTGTACCTTACCATGAGTTTGGCAAGAAGGTACAAAAGTGATCCAGGAGTAGATCACTGGATAGCGGTCAAAATTATCCTTAGTTACTGGATGACTAAGGAAATGTTTCTTGATTATGGAGGTGATAAAGAGTTCGTCGTAAAGAGTTACGCCGATGCAACCTTTACACTAATCCAGATGACTCTAAGTATCAATCTGGATGCGTATTAAAAGTGGGAGCAATTAGCTAGAGTAGCTCCATGCAGAGCATTGTAGACATAGAAATTTGCAAAATACATACGGATCTGAATGTAACAGACCCGCTGACTAAACTTCTCTCACGAAGCAAAACATGATCACACCTTAGTACTCTTTGGGTGTTAATCACATGAGAATGTGAAATAGATTGTTGACTCTAGTAAACCCTTTGGGTATTGGTCACATGGCGATGAGAACTATGGGTGTTAGTCACATGGCGATGTGAACTATTGGTGTTAATCACATGGTGATGTGATCTAGATTATTGACTCTAGTGCAAGTGGGAGACTGAAGGAAATATGCCCTAGAGGCAATAATAAAGTTATTATTTATTTTCTTATATCATGATAAATGTTTATTATTCATGCTAGAATTGTATTAACCGGAAACTTAGTACATGTGTGAATACATAGACAAAACAGAGTGTCCCTAGTATGCCTCTACTAGACTAGCTCATTGATCAAAGATGGTTATGTTTCCTAGCCATAGACATGAGTTGTCATTTGATCAACGGGATCACATCATTAGGAGAATGATGTGATGGACAAGACCCATCCGTTAGCTTAGCACTATGATCGTTTAAGTTTTACTGCTATTGCTTTCTTCATGACTTATACATGTTTCTATGACTATGAGATTATGCAACTCCCGAATACCGGAGGAACACTTTGTGTGCTACCAAACGTCACAACGTAACTGGGTGATTATAAAGGTACTCTACAGGTGTCTCCGAAGGTACTTGTTGGGTTGGCGTATTTCGAGATTAGGATTTGTCACTCCGATTGTCGGAGGGGTATCTCTGGGCCCACTCGGTAATGCACATCACTATAAGCCTTGCAAGCATTGCAGCTAATGAGTTAGTTGTGGGATGATGTATTACAGAATGAGTAAATAGACTTGCCGGTAACGAGATTCAACTAGGTATTGAGATACCGACGATTGAATCTCGGGCAAGTAACATACCGATGACAAAGGGAACAACGTATGTTGTTATGTGGTTTGACCGATAAAGATATTCGTAGAATATGTGGGAGCCAATATGAGCATCCAGGTTCCGCTATTGGTTATTGACCGGAGACGTGTCTCGGTCATGTCTACATAGTTCTCGAACCCGTAGGGTCCGCACGCTTAAGGTTTCGATGACAGTTTTATTATGAGTTTATGAGTTTTGATGTACCGAAGGAGTTCGGAGTCCCGGATGAGATCGGGGACATGACGAGGAGTCTCGTAATGGTCGAGACGTAGAAATCGATATATCGGACGACTATATTCGGACATCGGAAAGGTTCCGAGTGATTCGGGTATTTTCGGAGTACCGGGGAGTTACGGGAATAGAAGAGAGAGGCCAAAAGGAAGGAGGCGCGCGCCCCCCTTCTGGTCCAAATTGGACAAGGGGTGCAACCCCCTTTTCCTTCTCCCTCTCCCCCTCTTTCCTTCTCTTCTACTCCGGAAAGGAAAGGGGAATCCTACTAGGACTTGGGAGACCTAGTAGGACTACCCACACTTGGCGCGCCCCCTCTAGGGCCGGCCTCTCCCTCCCTCCTTTATATACAGGGGCAAGGGGGCACATCTAGACACAACAATTGATCTCTTGATCTCTTAGCCGTGTGCGGTGCCCCCCTCCACCATAGTTCTCCTCGATAATATTATAGCGGTGCTTAGGCGAAGCCCTGCGACGGTAGAACATCAAAATCGTCACCACACCGTCGTGCCGACGGAACTCTCCCTCGACACTCGGCTGGATCGGAGTTCGAGGGACGTCATCGAGCTGAACGTGTGCTAGAACTCGGAGGTGCCGTAGTTTCGGTGCTTGATCGGTCGGTCCGTGAAGATGTACGACTACATCAACCGCGTTGTTCTAACGCTTCCGCTTTCGGTCTACGAGGGTACGTAGACACACTCTCCCCTCTCGTTGATATGCATCTGGTAGATAGATCTTGCGTGATCGTTGGAAAATTTTAAAATACTGCGTTCCCCAACAGTGGTATCAGAGCCAGGTCTATGCGTAGATGATATGCACGAGTAGAACACAAGTGAGTTGTGGACGATACTAGTCATACTGCTTACCAGCATGTCATACTTTGGTTTGGCGGTATTGTGAGATGATGTGGCCCGGACCGACATTATGCGTACGCTTACGCGAGACTAGTTCTACCGACGTGCTTCGCACACAGGTAGCTGGCGGGTGTCAGTTTCTCCAACTTTAGTTGAATCAAGTGTGGCTACGCCCGGTCCTTGTGAAGGTTAAAACATCACATACTTGACGAAATATCGTTGTGGTTTTGTATGCGTAGGTAAGAATGGTTCTTGCTAAGCCCGTAGCAGCCACGTAAAACTTGCAACAACAAAGTAGAGGACGTCTAACTTGTTTTTGCAGGGCATGTTGTGATGTGATATGGTCAAGACATGATGAGTTATACGGTTTTGTATGAGATGATCATGTTTTGTAAAGTTATCGGCAACTGGCAGGAGCCATATGGTTGTCGCTTTATTGTATGAAATGCAATCGCCATGTAATTGCTTTACTTTATCACTAAGCGGTAGCGATAGTCGTAGAAGCAATAGTTGGGGAGACGAGAACGATGCTACGATGGAGATCAAGGTGTCGCGCCGGTGACGAAGGTGATCATGACGGTGCTTTGGAGATGGAGATTAAAAGCACAAGATGATGATGGCCATATCATGTCACATATTTTGATTGTATGTGATGTTTATCTTATTATGCTTCTTATTTTGCTTATTACGGCGGTAGCATTATAAGATGATCCCTTACAAAATTTCAAGGTATAAGTGTTCTCCCTGAGTATGCACCATTGCGAAAGTTCGTCGTGCCGAGACACCACGTGATGATCGGGTGTGATAAGCTCTACGTTCAAATACAACGGGTGTAAGCCAGTTTTGCACACGCAGAATACTCGTGTTAAACTTGACGAGCCTAGCATATGCAGATTTGGCCTTGGAACACTCGGGTTAAAGAAAAAAACGGATCTAGGGTTTCTAAAAGAAAACCGCTCGGTTTTTAAAAACCGGCGGCGCGAGACAGCGACGGCTACCTCGGCTCAGGCGGCGGCGAGACGACGGCGAGACGGCGGGCTGGCGCGGCGACGGCGGCGAGCTAGCACAGCGACGATGGCGAGCTGGTGCGGCGGCGGCGAACTAGCGCGGCGATGGCGGGCTGGCTGCGCGGGCTGGCGGCGGTGGTAGGGTGGCGTCAAGGGGGGGCGGCTATTTAAAGGGGGTAGGGGGCCTGCTACTTGGGGGAGGGGGCAGCGAGGCCGGCGGCGGGGCGGACTCCGGCCGGTGTCCCGGTCAGACACGGCGCGGGCGAGGTGGTTGCTCAGCGGGCCAGCTGGGCCTTCGGCCCAGTTCGGTCCGAAGCCGAACTTTTATTGAAGTACCCCTGACGCTAAAAAACACACACAAAAAAAAACTAAACGAGCTCCAAAAATTCCGAAATAAATTTTCACCGTCCTCTAATAAACTATAGGACAAAGTGAAAAAATTTCCCGGTCCTAAATGCAATTTTGAAAAACGCGCATTTTTCCTATGCAATAAAATCGCATATAAAACCGAATAAAAACCAAAAGTGATTTTAATATTGTTCCTCCAATATTTCTTTTATTTTGGAGAAGTCATTTTAACTCCACTCGTATATCTTATTATGAAATATTTTTAGGAGAGAAAAATAATTAAGACCAACGTGATCCCCGTACCGGTATTCGAGAAAACTCAAATACGAAACGGTAGAATTCCCAACTCTCTCCGTAGGTCCTTGAGTTGCTTAGAATTTTCAAGGATCGCCACGCACAAAATGCAATAAAATATGCAATGCAATATGATCTATGTATAACATTCCAAATTGAAAATTTGGGATGTTACAAACCTACCCCCTTAGAATGAATCTCGCCCTCGAGATTCGGCTTGGCTAGAGAACAGGTGTGGGTGGTCCTAGTGTAGATCATCTTCTCGTTCCCAGGTGGCTTCTTCCTCGGTGTGGTGACTCCACTGAACTTTGCAAAACTTGATAACCTTGCTGCGAGTGACTCTGCTCGAAAACTCGAGGATTTTAACGGGTTTCTCCTCGTAAGTCAGATCACTATCCAGCTGAATTGCTTCCACGGGTACTGTGTCTCTTATAGGAATATCGGCCATCTCTGCATGACACTTCTTAAGCTGAGAAACGTGAAACACATCATGCACTCCTGACAATCCTTCGGGTAACTCCAATTTATAGGCAACCTCTCCCATGCGTTCCAAAACACGGTAAGGTTCCACAAATCTCGGGGCTAACTTTCCATTAACTCTGAAACGTTTAACTCCTCGCAGAGGCGATACTCTGAGGTACGCTCTTTCTCCAATTTCATAGACTACTTCCTTGCACTTCGAGTCTGCATAACTCTTCTGCCTGGACTGAGCTACCTTCAGTCTATCTCGAATCAGCTTAACCTTCTCTTTTGATTCTTTAATCAAGTCTGGGCCAAATAACTGACGGACTCCAACTTCATCCCACATTAACGGCGTTCGGCATCTCCTTCCGTACAATGCTTCGAACGGTGCCATCTTTAGACTGGCCTGGTAACTGTTGTTGTACGAGAGCTCCGCGTAGGGCAGGTTCTCATCCCAACTAGATCCATAATCTAGCGCACAAGCTCTCAACGTGTCTTCCAGAATCTGATTGACTCTCTCGGTCTGTCCATCTGTCTGTGGATGAAAAGATGTACTGAATTCCAGCCTTGTTCCCAAAGTCTGGTGGAGCTGATGCCAAAACTTTGAGGTGAACTGTGTTCCTCTATCTGATACAATGGTCCTCGGATCTCCATGCAGACATACGATCCTGGTCATGTATATCTTGGCCAACTTCGCACTGGTATACGTGGCTTTTACGTGGATAAAGTGGGCTACTTTGGTCAAGCGATCCACTACTACCCAGATTGAGTCATAACCTGATTTGGTCCTGGGCAATCCGGTGATAAAGTCCATGCCAAGCTTATCCCACTTCCATTCGGGTTTCGGCATATGCTGTAGCAATCCTGCTGGCTTCTGATGTTCCGCCTTTACTCTCTGGCATACATCACATACGGCTACATACTCGGCAATATCCTTCTTCATTACCGTCCACCAGAAACGTTCCTTCAAATCCAAATACATCTAAGTGTTTCCGGGGTGTATCGAGTATGGCGAATCATGTGCTTCCTGCAGTGTCAACTTCCTAATCTCCGGGTTGTTGGGCACATAGATTCGATCCTCAAACCACAAGGTGTCGTGTTCATCTTCACGAAATCCCTTGGCTTTTCCTTCGCTCATCTTCTCCTTTGTCTCGGAAATCTCTTTGTCATCCTTCTGGGCTTCTCGTATCTTTCCCAGCAACGTTGACTGAACCTCCAATGTTGCAACAAATCCTCTAGGAACTATCTCCAAACGAAGCTCCCTGAGATCTTCTGTTAACTCCTGTGGCAATTCCCCCTTTACTAGGGTATTCGCATAACTCTTTAGGCTCAAAGCGTCTGCAACGACATTGGCCTTTCCTGGGTGATAGTGTAGCTTCATATTATAATCCTTTATAAGCTCCAACCATCTCCTCTATCTGAGGTTCAGCTCCTTCTGAGTGAAAATGTACTTCAAACTCTTGTGATCCGTGTACACATCACAACGATTTCCAATAAGGAAATGTCTCCAGGTTTTGAGCACATGCACAACAGCTGCTAACTCCAAATCATGCGTCGCATAATTCAACTCGTGCGGTCGCAGTTGACGGGATGCATAAGAAACAACTCTTCCATCCTGCATGAGTACTCCTCCAAGTCCTAAGCGTGAAGCATCGCAAAACACTTGGAAATCCTTGCGTATATCTGGCAAGATCAGCACTAGGGCTATCGTCAAACGTTTCTTCAACTCCTGGAAACTTTCTTCGCACTCTTCAGTCCAATGAAACTTTGTGTCGTTCTTCAACAATGTCGTCATTGGCTTTGCAATCTTGTAGAAATTTTCTATGAATCTCCGGTAATATCCCGCGAGTCCAAGAAAACTGCGGATCTCTCCAACTGAAGTGGGTGCCAACCACTCAGTGACTGCTTGCACTTTGACAGGGTCCACTGCTATACCTTCTCCTAATATAACATGCCCTAGTAATCCAACTTCCTTCAACCAAAACTCGCATTTGCTAAACTTAGCGTACAACTGATGTTCTCTGAGCTTCTCTAGTACCGTATGCAAATGCTCCGCGTGTTCCTCTTCATTTTTTTGAGTACACCAAAATATCATTAATGAATACCACGACAAACTTATCCAAGAACTCCATGAACACCTTATTCATCAGACTCATGAAATAGGTAGGGGCGTTAGTCAATCCAAATGACATAACCGTATACTCATATAGCCCATACCTTGTGGTGAAGGCTGTCTTAGGTATATCCTTCTCTCGGATTTTCAACTGGTGGTATCCAGATTGTAGATCAATGTTGGAGAATACTTTGGCTTCTTGAAGTTGGTCGAACAGATCATTGATCATCGGCAGCGGGTACTTATTCTTAATAGTCACTTCATTCAGTGCCCGATAATCAATGACCATTCTTAAGGATCCATCCTTCTTCTCGACCAAAAGCATTGGGGCTCCCCAAGGTGATGAACTCCGGCGAATAAATCCTTTCTCCAATAACTCCTTAATCTGCTTCTTGTTCTCCTCCAGATCATTTGCTGGCATCCGATACGGTCTCTTCAATATTGGTCCGGTGCCAGGCAATAGCTCTATCAAAAACTCAATATCCCTATCCGGTGGCATGCCGGGTAGCTCCTCTGGAAAAACATCCGGGTAATCCTTTACTACAGGCACTTCCTCTTGAACAACTCCCGTGAGAGAATGTACTTGTGTCCTTCTAGGCGAATGCCTAGATACATACTTGATCCTTTTTCCCTCCGGGGTGGTAAGCAAAACAGACTTGCTGGCACAATCGATGTTCCCTCCATACATCGATAGCCAATCCATACCCAGTATCACATCCAATCCTTGTGACTCCAAAACTATCAGGTCTGAGGGAAAAACATGGCGTCCTATGACCAATGGCGTCTGAAAACATCCTTGATGTGCCATATACTCCACTCCTGGAGAGCTTACTAACATGGGGGTCTTAAGGACTTGGGTGGGCAACTTATGTCTATTTACGAATCCCCTTGAAATATATGAATGCGATGCACCAGTATCGAAAATAACTATTGCGGTAAATGACTTAACCAAAAACTTACCGACAACAGCATCTGGTTGCTGTTCAACCTCCTCCACGGTCACGTGGTTCACTTGTCCTTTATTGAACGGGTTGGGCTTCTTCCCAGCGCTTCCATTGTCGTTCCTTTCTTAGCTTCAGGGAACTCCGTGGCATAGTTTCCATTCTTCCCGCACATGAAACAGGTAACATGGCTCAAATCCCTCTTGGCGGGTGTGGATGGAGTAGAGCGGTTCTGATTATTGTTTGCTCCATTTCCATTCCCATTCTTGGAGCCATTGTGGTTGTGAGAACTTCCTCCAGTGTGGGTGTGGCTTCCATGGTTATGGGTGTATCCTCCCGAATTCGGGGTGAATCGGGGCTTCTGTTGGGCTCCAGAATTATTCCTTCCTTGTCCATACTTCCTCTTGCGGCTCTCAATCTGCTGCTGCTTCCCTTCAATCATAAGAGCCTTATCTACCAACTTATGGTAGTTGTTGACGGTTGCCACCATCAACTGTACGCACATCTCATCATTCAGCCCTTCCATAAACCTTTCCTGCTTTGCGGCATCTGTGGCCACATCATCTGGGGCATAACGAGATAGGGTACTAAACTCATCTACGTACTGAGCCACAGTACGATTTTCTTGGCGCAAGTTGTGCAACTCCCGCTTCTTCATACTCATAGCTCCAGTTGAGACATGGGCAGTGCGAAAAGCTTGCTGAAACTGATCCCAAGTGACATTGGCTACGGGGAAAGTGGTTGTGTAATTCTCCCACCATGCTGGTTCTGGTCCAGACAACTGATGTGTGGCAAATCGCACCTTCTCAGCATCCGTGCAATTGGTGGTGGTCAAATCCCTTCCAATATTGCGCAGCCAGTCATCAGCAACTATTGGTTCAATGCTGCTAGCAAACACCGGTGGTTGCAACCATAAGAAACGTGTCAGGTTGTTCACGGGTGGTGGTGGTGGAGGGTTGTTGTTGTTGTTCTGGTTGTTCTGATTATTCTGGACAAGAAGTTGCATCAAAGTGTTCTGCTGCTGGATCAACTGAGTGAGCTGAGGGGGAAACTAAAATCTGGGCACACGTCTCCGGAGGCATCTGATGGGTGTAGAGGGAAGAGATTATGATAGAAATGAGATCTAAGGGGAAATCACTACCCATATGCACATGAGACAAACACAATCATATCACACCAATCAATTTCAAACAAGGGCTTACAAAGATCTAACTAACGTACAAAAGTGCTCTAGAATTCTACTTTGTGGGGGAAAACTACTAGTCATAGGGTGGTAATCTAGAAATTTTGATCGGCGGAAGATTCCATGATGTCTGCTCCAGCTTCATCTTCGTAGTCTTCGTCATCACTATCATCGGGGTCTGAGTCCGTGTCGTCTATGATGATGTAGTCTTCAGAACGAATCTCCTTGGGTTCTTCTTCCTCTTCTCCTCCTCCTGGTGATGGATCTCCCATGAATACTCCTAGCTTCCTTGTCAAATCATCATTCTTCTCAACAAGTATCAGCATCTCCTCCTCGTATCCGTCACGTGTAGACTTGAGTTCCTCTTCTAGCTCCAAGTTCCTGGTTAGTGCCTTCTTCAAATATATCATCCCTGCGCACATCTGGTGCTCCTGTCGATGAATGTGCTGGTTTAACTCTTGGATGAACGCTGCAATGGACCTGACCTTCCGGGTGCTGATCATGTCCCAACGCTCATCTTGGCGTCCACAAATCTGGTAGATAGTGTCCTTTAGCTCCTGCTTGTAGACTTCTCCAATACGTCCCATAGTAATGTGGGCTGCCATACTCTTGCCTAGGCTCCAGGTTGGTGCATCAAAAGAAAACTGTATGGGCTCAGTGGATGGTGTGAAAGTCCTCCCGGGAATATGAACTTGAATACTCCATCGCTCCTCTTCTGATAAAGTGGCGGTGTAGGTCCCGGTGAAGCTTGGTATTTCTATGTTCAGGTACCTAGTGACTTCCTTCAAGTGTCGTCCAAAAGGTGTGTCTTCATCTGGTTGAGTGAACTTGTTCCTTGGGTCCACCATCCTAAAAGAGTAGAAAATGGAGACGAGTCAGAAATGAGTAGAGAAGAGTGACCCAGGGTTTATCTTAGTGGTCGTGTCCTACAGTCAGCGTGTGCTCTGATACCATCTTGTAGCGACCACGATCCGAATGGACCGAAGTCTCTGTGTTATGTGTCATCCCTGGATCGGTAAGGCTGACACACACAGTACTTGAAGGATTTATAACAGAGTGGCAATCACACACTTATTACATCGAATGTCTCAAATGAGAACTTATTACAAAAGTCTATGGCTTAAGGCCATCTAACAAAATAACAGCGGAAGGCTTGCAAGATAAGTGAGTCCATCAACTCCAACGGCATAGCTGAGTGCATGACAAACGACCTAGAACGTCTTACTCCTCGTCTAAAAAGTCTGCAACGTAACATGTTGCAGCCCGAAACGGGTCAGCACATGGAATATGCTGGCAAGATAACACAATAGATGCAAGTAACAGAATAAAGGCTAAATCTATATGCATATTTGGCTGGTGGAGGCTCTAAGGTTAAAGTTTTTGCATAAAGCCAATTTTTCCCTACAACAAAGGAATAATTTTTATTTAACTATCATGGTAGTTGAAACATCATTGAGAAGGTACCTCCAACTCAATCCCAATTAAAGTAAGCATTAACCCAACAAATTAATTTTAGAGTGATGAGATCAACCAATAATTCAAGTACAAGATACTCAAGATTGTCCATAACCGGGGACACGACTAATCATGATCAGTTTGTACACTCTACAGAGGTTTGTGCACTTTACCACACAAGACTCGATCTCCTCCATTGGATTTCTCGCACCGCATGGTGTTTGAGAAACGGATGACCGACACACAGTCTTTCAGAAGCATTTACTCTTTACCCCGGGTGGACAGATACACCTACTTTCCCCTACATCTGCTAGTCCACCACTGAAAGAGCTCACACAACTTACTCATACTATGCCAGAGCCAATAATGGCATTGTGGTTGTACGCGGAAGTTTCTAGCTTGAATAATTTTATGATCCCTTTGAGCATGGGTGGCATTCCATAGGACAATCACACGGAACCCCGGGATTTCCTAGGACAACAATGGATTCTCCAGGTGCCCTGCAACCAATCCACCCAGATGTGTATTCAAGTAGCCACCTTAAGTTGAACCATTAATTAACAACTCACATTTGTCATGGATTTCACTCAGACCCAAACCACGTCTACGAGCATAACAACCTAAGCATAACGTAGAAGTAAGTCCCAAGGGTTTGAAAAATAATGCAGGTAATTGGTTCTACATCAATCTACTTCACAGACCCACAAGTTAAGAGATCCTACTCATGCAATGTGTGAAGGTTTGATCTAATGCATAAAAACTGGGTAATAAAGGGTATGATCAAAGTGTTACTTGCTTTGCTGATGATTCGCAAAACCTAGAGACTCGTAGTAGCACGCTTCGCACTCCGGGTATTCTATCGCAAGCAAACAGTAGCATACAGAAGCAATCAAGCAAAGATGCACAAACAGAACTCCAAATAAGAAGATCTAACAAGAAAGTTCAACTTAAGAACTCCGGTTTGCAAAAAGAATCAAATCAAACAGAGCAACGAAACTCAAACTTCGCAAGAAACAAGGTCCATTTACTAGATTGTTCTAAAGTCAAATTTTACATTAGCAAAACCTTGTTCAAGTTGGTTAAACGGAAAGAGGGCGTCAAGACGAAGACCTGGGATTTTGAGTCACCTGATTCCGACTCTCGAGCGAAAAGAAAAACGAAAAACAAGATGAGGGCAGAAATCACGATCGAAATAATCGCGGATAAAAGCCCCAAAAAAGAAATCTAACGAACAGGCTAACGAACGAACGTTCGCTGTCTGTAACTAACGAATGAACTACGTTCGTTAAAACAAACATACGGACGAACGTCCGCAAACTAACTAAACCAGAAAAAAAAAGAACCGATCTAAAGAAAAAAATGGATCTAGGGTTTCTAAAAGAAAACCGCCTGGTTTAAAAAAAAACTGGCGGCGGCGAGACTATGGCGAGGCGGCAGCGGGGTTGCGCGGCGCGGGCGAGGCGGGGCGTCGGGCTGGCGCGGCACGGCGGCGAACTGGCGCGGCGGCGGCAGGCTCACGACGCGGGCTCGCGG
>LR738710.1:710743540-710803573 GCA_902687465.1 Secale cereale | reverse complement strand
GGTTTCTAAAAGAAAACCGCCTGGTTTAAAAAAAAACTGGCGGCGGCGAGACTATGGCGAGGCGGCAGCGGGGTTGCGCGGCGCGGGCGAGGCGGGGCGTCGGGCTGGCGCGGCACGGCGGCGAACTGGCGCGGCGGCGGCAGGCTCACGACGCGGGCTCGCGGCGGTGGTGGGGTGGCGTCAAGGGGGGGGGCTATTTAAAGGGGGCATGGGTGGCTGCTGCTTGGGGGAGGGGGCAACGAGGCCAGCGGCGGGGCGGACTCCGGCCCGTGTCCCGGTCGGACACGGCGCGGGCAAAGCGGTGGCTCAGCAGGCCGGCTGGGCCTTCGGCCGAGTTCGGTCCGAAGCCGAACTTTTTTTTAATAGTCCTGACGCCGAAAAACACAAAATAAAAATACTAAACGAGCTCCAAAAATTCCGAAATAAATTTTCACCGTCCTCTGATAAACTATAGGGCAAAGTGAACATTTTTCTCGGGCCGTAATGCAATTTTGAAAAACGCGCATTTTCCCTATGCAATAAAATCGCAAATAAAACCGAATAAAAACCAAAAGTGAATTTAATATTTTTCCTCCAATATTTATTTTATTTTGGAGAAGTATCTCTGCTCGTATGTTTTATTAAGAAATATTTTTAGGAGAGAAAAATAATTAAAACCAACGTGATCCCCGTACCGGTATTCGAGAAAACTCAAATACAAAACGGTAGAATTCCCAACTCTCTCCGTAGGTCCTTGAGTTGCTTAGAATTTTTGAGGATTTCCACGCACAAAATGCAATAAAATATGCAATGCAATATGATCTATGTATAACATTCCGAGCTGAAAATTTGGGATGTTACAAAGAAATAAAAAGATCATATGTTGATCTTATGGAGAGTAATGGCTTCACATATAAAGAGTATGATGAATAAAAGTTGTTGAGAGTTGACAAACATAGTTTTGGTCATTGTTGCAATTAATAGGAAGTAATAAATAAAGAGAGGTTACACAAATAAATATACTATCTTGGACATCTTTTATGATTGTGAGCACTCATTAAAATATGACATGCTAAAAATTTGAGGTTGGACAAGGAAGACAACATAATGGGTCATGTCTTCTTACATCCGAATAGAAGTTATATTGTCATGGATCCTCCAACATGTTGAGCTTGATTTTCCCTCTTATGCTAGCCAAATCCTTTGCACCAAGTAGAGATACTACTTGTGCATCCAAACATCCCTAAACCCAGTTTTTCCATGAGATTCCACCATACCTACCTCTGGATTGAGTAAGATCCTTCAAGTAAGTTGTCATCGGTGCAAGCAATAAAAATTGCTCTCTAAATATGTATGATCTATTAGTGTGAAGAAAATAAGCTTTATACGAACTTGTGATATGGAATAAATAAAAGTGACAGACTGAATAATAAAGTTCTGTATCACAAGCGGCAAAATAAAGTGACATTCTTTTTCATTAAGATTTTGTGCATCCAACTATAAAAGCGCATGACAACCTCTGCTTCCCTCCTTGAAGGGCCTATCTTTTGCTTTTATCTTGTCACCATTATACCAGAGTCAAGGTGACCTTCACCTTTACTTTTTTACATTTATCCTTTGGCAAGCACAATGTGTTGGAGCTAGATCTCGATATATATATCCACACAGAAGTAGAGGACCATGAACCATTATTATTGACATTACCCTTGAGGTAAACCTTTGGGAAGCGAAACTATAAGCCCCCTCTTTCTCTGTGTCCGAATGAAGCTTTGAGCTCATAAGTATTGCGTGAGTGTTAGCAAATGTGAAATATTAAATGATAGTTGAGTATGTGCACTTGCTGAAAAGCTCTTATATTGACTCTTTCCGATGTTACGATAAATTACAATTGCTTCAATGACTAAGATCATAGTTTGTTAGTTTTCAATTACCTTGTGAATGAATTGTTAGTTTGGCAAAAGAATCTATATGACAATATATGTTGTTGTTCCAAAGATGATCTTGATGCCCTCATGTCCATATTTTATTTTTATCGACACCTCTATCTCTAAACATGTGGACATATTTTTCGGTTTCGGCTTTTCGCTTGAGGACAAGCGAGGTCTAAGCTTGGGGGAGTTGATACGTCCATTTTGCATCATGCTTTTATATCGATATTTATTGCATTATGGGTTGTTATTACACATTATGGCACAATACTTATGCATTTTATCTTTTATTTTACAAGGTTTACATGAAGAGGGGGAATGCCGACAGCTGGAATTCTGGGCTTGAAAAGGAGCAAATATTAGAGACCTATTATGCACAACTCCAAAAGTCCTGAAACTTCATGGTGAGTCATTTTGGAATTTATAAAAAATATTGGGCGAAGAAAGTACCAGAGGGGGGCAACCAGCCATCCACAAGGGTGGGGGCGTGCCCTACCCCCTAGGTGCGCCCCGTACCTTGTGGGCCCCTATCACGTCTCCGATGCCCATCTTCTGCAATATGGTGTGTTTTGACTTGGAAAAAAAATAAGGAGGAAGCTTTCGGGACGAAGCGTTGCCGCCTCGAGACGAAACCAATCTAGGGCTCCGGCAAAGCTGTTCTGCCAAGGAAACTTCCCTCCGGGAGGGGGAAATCGAAGCTATCATCATCACCAACGATCCTCTCATCAAGAGGGGGTCAATCTCCATCAACATCTTAGCACCATCTCCTCTCAAACCCTAGTTTCTCTCTTGTATCTGATATTTTTCTCAAAACCTCATATTGGTACATGTGGGTTGCTAGTAGTGTTGATTACTCCTTGTAGTTGATGCTAGTTGGTTTATTCGGTGGAAGATCATATGTTCAGATCCTTAATGCTATTCAATACCCCAATGATTATGAACATGAATATGCTTTGTGAGTAGTTACATTTGTTCCTGAGGACATGGGAGAAGTCTTGTTATAAGTAATCATGTGAATTTGGTATTCATTCAATATTTTGATGAGATGTATGTTGTCTTTCCTCTAGTGGTGTTATGTGAACTTCGACTACATGACACTTCACCATGATTTAGGCCTAGGGGAAGGCATTGGGAAGTAATAAGTAGATTATGGGTTGCTAGAGTGACAGAAGTTAAAACCCTAGTTTATGCGTTGCTTCGTAAGGGGTTGATTTGGATCCATATGTTTCATGCTATGGTTAGATTCATCTTAATTCTTCTTTCATAGTTGTGGATGCTTGCAAGAGGGGTTAATCATAAGTGGGAGGCTTGACCAAGGAAGGTCAGTTCCCAAGCACCGGCCACCCACATATCAAATTATCAAGGCAACGAACGGGAATCATATGAGATGATGAAAACTAACTTGACAACAATTCCCATGTGTCCTCTGGAGCACTTTGCTTTATATAAGAGTTCATCTAGGCTTGTCCTTTGCTACAAAAAGGATTGGGCCACCTTGATGCACCTTAGTTACTCTTGTTACTTGTTACCCGTTACGAATTATCTTATCACACAACTATTTGTTACCGATATTTTTAGTGCTTGCAGAGAATGCCTTGAAGAAAACCGCTTGTCATTTCCTTCACCTCCTCGTTAGGTTCGACACTCTTACTTATTGAAAGGACCAGGATAGATCCCCTATACTTGTGGGTCATCATATACCACGTGGGATCAAGTGATCTACTGGTATGGTAAGTAATTGTGAATTGTTCTTTGTTACATAACCCACACTATGTGTTTGTTATGTCTATGTGGGTTAACTGTTTCTCATGGGCTTGCATCAAATGAAAGATTTCAAGTCGCCTATGTGTGGATGCCATCAAGTGGTGATGGTCATCGGGTTCGAGTAATCCAAGTGCAAGATGAGAAGCTGGAGGTTATATGCTTTGAAGCTTGCGATCCACATCATGATAATGTGCATGTGAAGATGGTCTTAAGTTAATGCTTCCCTCATTGCAATATGAGGGAGCATTTCTAGTGTCTTCACCAAGTGATTGTGGACAAGAAAAAGATTCCAACTTGAGGCAAGCATTAAAGTAATCATTAAGCTCAAGTGGAATGTTCAAGTCAAAGGTATACATTAGCTAGGTTTTCCTAGTTTTTCCAGTCTCGTGGTGCTTGGAGGGAGACCGGATTATAGGTTTGATAGCCGTACTATCAAGAGGGACTTTCGGGCGAGTAGCTTGACCATGTTGCATGTAGAGAGCTCAAAGCTTTGCATTTCTTGCATCATTTTTTCTTGTTTATCTTGGGTTGTTATCTATGCGAGGACCTTGGGCTTTTCCATAGCTTCAAAACGAGCCCAAGATCATCGAATTCGGAGTCCGTATGCCCAAGTTATCACTGTTTTAGTGGGCTGCTGCATGTTATTCTGGGTACTTCGTGGACACAGGGTTTTTGACCCTCGTGGGCATGGGGCCCCGTGTGCACGGGCGTGTATTGTGCGCATGGGACCCTGTGGGCACGGGGTGTCTAGGAACTGCCCGTTTAGCCCCAACGACTAGTTTTGGGTTTTGGCTATTTAAGGGCTCCTTCCTCCCACCGGTTGGGGGCTTGTTCATACACTTTCCTAACACCATTTTGAGCCTCTTAGCACCTCTCCCTAAGCCCTATCTCCCCTCTATGTTAAGGGGTATTTGTGGATGGATTTGTGAGCCATTTGTTGATCCTATACATTGCATCCCCTCTCTTCAATCTCCTACTTTCGAGAGTGCATCTTGTGAGATTGAGAGAGTGAGTTGAGCATTTGTTGCTTGACCTTGCATTGCATTTGTTGCATTGTTTAGAGCTCCCCGCATCGATTAGTTTGAGTGAGAGCCTGTGAGTTTATTACTCTTGGAGGCTTCCGCCTCCTAGACGGTTTGGTGATACATTGAGAATATTGTGAAGAGGCCTGTGTGGCCAAGGTTCCCCGGAAGCTTCCTTTTGTGGTGTGCTCCGGGGAAGGGTGTTGAATTGGCCTAGGTGGTCAAGTACTTCCGGAAGCTTCTGTGGTTGTGGTGTGCTTCGGATAAGTTTGTAAGGGTGTGGTGGTCGCCTTCAAGACCAACCCCGAGTGAACCGAGGCTCATCCGTTGGGGGTGACTCGAAAAGGAGACGACGGTGAGTCACTTGGTGACGCCCCAGAGCTTTGGCTTCGGCACCGATCTAACAAAAATTAGCACTCGTAAATCCGCGTCCCCGACTCACTTGTGGTTATTTCATATCCACACCCTTTACTTTCCATAATGCATACTTTCTCATATTGATATATCTTGTGCTAGTTGAGTTGCTTAGTTGTTCCTACATTTCCATATCTTGTGATATAGTTTGTGCTTGCTAGTTTCCTTAAGTGCATATATTGTTTAGCATAGGTTGTTGGTGCACTTAGTTGAGCCTAACATATTTAGGATTTGTGCTTGAAAAGCATCAGTTAGTTTAAATCTACATTAGGATAAAGCCAAATCCGTAAAAGTTTTAAAATGCCTATTCACCCCCTGAGGGAGTCCTGGATTTAGGATTCCTCGGGTGTCCATACTATTGAAGGTGGGCCGGACTGATGGGCCATGAAGATAAAAGCAGAAGGTCGTCCCCCGTGTCCGGGTAGGACTCCTATATATGTAGAAAGGCAAGATAGATGTCCGGATGTAATGATTCCTTCCTCCTCAAGTCATCTCTGTACAACCCTAGGCCCTCTCCGACGTGTATATAAGTCGGAGGGTTTAGTCCGTAGAGGCTAACAGAACAATCATAGGCTAGACATCTAGGGTTTAGCCATTACGATCTCGAGATAGATCAACTCTTGTAATCTCCATATACATCAAGATCAATCTAGTAGGAAGTAGGGTATTACCTCCATCGAGAGGGCCTGAACCTGGGCAAACATTGTGTCCTTGTCTCCCCCTGCTACCATCGGTCCTCAGATACGCAACTTGCCCCCCCCCCTACCCGAGATCTGCTGGGTTGACACCGACAATGGTGCTTTCATTGAGAGCTCCGCTGTGTAGTCAAGAGAAGTGATCGGTGGCTCGTCTCGTCATCAACGACGATACCACATTCGAAAAAAGCCTGGCTCTTTGCCAGGTCCTCCAGCTCGGCGGGTTCGCCATATGCGCCCGCATGGCCGTCAAACCAACCGTGTCCCCTGCAGTCATCGAGCATCACTCCTACATCGGCTTCGAACACTCCGAAAACGTGAATCTAGTGGATACCTCGTCCTTAAATGAGTTGCTAGATCGCATCGCCGCCTTGGGACTTTCGGAGTCCAATGATCGGATCGGGCCTAAAGCCAACCAGGGGAAGACAATTCCACCCCGATCACTCACCTGGTGGTGGCCGTCGAGGAACGGGCTGAAGACACTTCTCCTCTTGAATCAGACACTGGCTATGTTCGGGTCTCCGAACCCTTTGAGCCGAACACCCTTCCTTCAGGCGGGACTCTACATATTTCGAGCTCAGGAAGACACACGGAGCCCGGGGAACGCTCAGATCCTGCCGGGCCCGAGTTGTCTACACATGAGGCTTCGCAAACCTTGGATACTATATTGGGTTGGGACTCAAATTTTACCACACTCACCCACCACAATGAATACTCTCCAAGTAACTCTAGCCCTCCAGACATATGTGACTTAATGTACATGCGGCTGCAACCCCAGGAGACGGTCCATCACTTCTGGGCGAGGTTCCTACTTGTTAAAAACAAGATTAAAGACTGTTGCGACGATGACGTGGTTCCGGTCTTTCACCGCAATTGCACGGATGAGGGATGTAATGCCCAGGATGGAATTATACCTCCTACGTGTCGAGGCACGACTTAAAGGCATAAGTCCATCCTAGAATGATCTCAAGTTTGGTAATCTTTGCACAACTCATGTAAAAGAGGGATAGTAAACTGAAAATAGTTGGCTTACAATCGCCACGTCACAGAATAACAGTACAAGTCTCAAACATCATACATTAAGATCACTACAACCCTCTAAGGGTAAAAACCAAAAGTCAAAGTACCAAACTCAGATAAATAAAACAACCACAGGCGGATCGAATCCTAGTAAGAGACTCCACTACTGATCGTCCGGGTAGCGCACGTAGTAACGACTACGCTCCTCGTCGTACTCCCAATCCAGCTCGGTGCCATCACCTGGATAGCTCACAGCTGGACCTGCATCTGGTGTGTGAAGTAACTGTGAGCCACAGAGGACTCAGCAATCCCGTTCCCGGGTAACAGAACTATCAAAGCCTTTGGGTGAGGGAAAGGCTGATGAAAGCACAAGTCTGCAGCAGCAACTAGCATCTATCTTACGCAAGTGAGAGCGAGAAGAGAAGGCATCGCGAGAAGTGATCACGAAGTGATCCTAGCTACAAGCTCACAAACATAACCCCTCCGTGTTCAACTCCCGAATCCCTATTCGGAAATTGACAGTCACGGAACACACGCTGGTAGTGTATTAGTATCATTGTGTCAAGTTATCTACAACCGGAATTAACAAGCTCCCATCTGCCACATAACCGTGGGCACGGCTTTCGAAAGTTCAAACCCTGCAGGGGTGTTCCAACTTGACCCATTACAAGCCCACGATCCGCGGAGTCGCAACTCCAAAGTGGGAAGACCCGAGTATCCTCGGAATCCCGTGCTCAAGATATACCGAGCTAAGGTAAGGCTAATCCAGCAAATCCTCCCGGCGTGCCGACACCCTGATAGTAGCCGCGCGTATCTCGTCTCAGGCCACGACCGGATGGGTGAAGCTACGGGTTTTTACCAAACCTTGAGTTTCCTCGAGGTGGCCCCGCAGGCTCCCCGTTTCGGACCAACACTCATGTGGAGCACTGGCCCGGGGTTGTTGATTAAGAAAGAGGGTTAATTACTCCCTATGCATGTTTAGTTTGTTATTAGGCAAATAGTACCAATGTTGGGATTTGCTGGAAAAGACTTAGCACTTAGCGGTTTACCGAGGGGGTCCCATACACCCCAACCGTGTTAGGAACGCATAATCAAGGAACATAAGACCGGCTTATACGGATCCTAACGGCATGAGTGGAACAAATCACCAAGCAAAAGGCTTAGCCTTCCACCCTTGCCAATATATAGATGATTTCAGTTTAAGCATTTATATAGTGTGATATAACCCAACCAAACTTCAACATGGAGCAAGCATCTTCACTTCACCTGCAACTAGCAACGCTATAAGAAGGGCTGAGCGAAGCGTACTTAGCCAAGCAACGGTTTGCATAGGTAGGGTGGTTAAACATGGCAATTGGTTACAAGTAGGAGGCTGACAAGAAGAACATGGGCATCGAGGCAAAACTATAGATCGAGACTACTAGCAATAGGCAAAGATAGAAATGTTATCGGGGTTCGGTCATCTTGCCTGAAGAGAAGACGTTCGGATCGAAAGAAGGGTCCTCGTGCTCAAACTCGTTGGAAACCTCGTGCTCAACCTCGTTGGAAAACTCGTGCTCAACTTCCGGCTCTAAACAAGACAAACACACCAAGCACCAATCAACACGATGCAATGCGCACTCGAAAAACATGAATGCATGATGGATGCACTAGGGATGCACATGGAGCACGTAAAACATCACTCAAGCAAAACACCTCAAAACAAGATAACAACCTGATATTATTAATCTACACAGAAAATCACCCAAGTTTGATATAAGATTCGCTGAAATCGGAGTTACGGGCTAAAAGTTATGCCCGAAACAAGATTTGAGCGAAAACTGCAAATTACAGCAACATAGCAACTTGGGAGCTCAAAATAATTAATCTACAGCACCCAAAAAGCATGGCAAAGGACTTGATCACAAACTAGATATAATGTACAGCAACTAGGTCCAAAGTGCACCCCCAACGGAGTCACGGATCAATAGCAATGATCTTGGACATATTGAACTTTGAAATAAAATTCTGGCAGCAGAATTTTATTGAAAGTTCGGAGCAAAAGATAAACATGCTACAGCCACTCAAATGGACATGTGAGGACATGAATGGAAAGACAACAATATATACTTCAAGGAACAATCAAAATCCACCCCAAAACTATCATGCTTTGTCCTACAACAACACACGAACATGGCATCGGAACGTTACAGATTTCAGACTTAGTGAAATTTCACTAAGTCCTAAAACAGCAATAACATCATAGCACACAAAAGAGCATGTTTAAGACACCTCGAAACTAAACATGGCAAAGGGTAAGCACCTCATCAAAATACATATGACGGTGATCCCAAAACACACAAGCATGCATCAATGTGGTGAACACACCGATTGCAACGAGCTCAACAAGATGGCATTTCATAACAAGTGAAAACACAACATGTGAACATGGCACTTTGCAACGATGATAACAAGGCAACAATAAATCTACCATGCAACCTATCACACCCAACACGTAGTTCGTGGCAAGACGAACACGTGGACATGTCATTTGCATCGTTTGGACAAACGAGCTAAAAGATAGCACAAGTCAAAGGTGGCATGAAAATAACACATAACAGCAGTTTATATCATGATGCACTCTTGCAACAGCAAAACAAGTGTCAAGATGACATCTATCATGCATGACTACAACAGGTAAAACGTAGAGGACTTCTCCACGAACATCTGGACATATTACACGCGCAAAACGGAGCAGCAGGTAAAAAGTTAGGGCAGGTCAAAGTAGGCATAACAGATCAAGACTAAGACTGGATCTAGGGTTTTTAGGTCAACCTCAGATCTGGCTGGTTGCAAACGGGCTGAAGCAGATCGGGGCGGCGGCTCGGCCTAGGTTGGCGGCGGTTCGGCGCGCGGCCCGGCTGGAGGCGAGGCGCGGCCCGGAGGGTGGTGGAGGCGGCCCGCGGCCGATCGAGGCCGGCCTGGCGAGCGGAGCCCGGCTGGAGGCTGTGCCTGGCCCGCTCGGAGTGCAGCGCTCCGCGGGAGGCCGAAGGGAGGCGGCTGGCGCTGGGCCTCGGGCTGCGGTCGGCCCAGCCGAGGAGGAAGGCGGGAGGCGGCGAAGGAGGCTGGCCCGGCGGCTTGAGGCGGGCCACGGCGACTCGCGCGCGGAGGGAAGCCCGCCTGCTGGCGCGCGGAGCCGGTGATGTGGTCCCCTCCGCTTGGGCTGGGGGCGGCGTACGGGCCCGGCCCGGAGTGAGGCAGGCGCGCGGGGTCGATGCGGCCGGCTCGCTGCGGTCGATCTGGCCGACGCTTTCGATGCGCCCAGCTGGAGCGTTGACCTCAGCGCTGCGGCGGCTGCGATCTGGTCGATCGGCTGCTGTTTCTTCGGTTTAACTGCTGGATCCCCTCGGGATCCGAGAAGACAAGGTGGATCTGAGGTAGAAAAGAAAAAAAAAGAAGGGGAGAGAGGAGGAAGAAGGAGGGGTTGCCCCAAATAGACTAGGGGTCTATATGTAGCAGAAATTTAGGGTTAGGGGGAGATTAGGGGCGCTAGGAGCCCTCCGATCGTGATCCAACGGATCCGATCGCGGGGATGATTTAAAAGGGCCTAGACGGAGATAAAAGAAAGCAGTAGGGGTATTCCCGGGACACGAAGTAAGGGCACTTCAGACCCACACGGGCAACGGAGGGAAAAGTCAACGGAGTCCAAACGAGACGAGATTTGAGAGGAGGGTTGCACACAACAAAACAACAACACACAACACAACCTCGCGGCACACCGGTAACGAAAAACGCCCGAACAACAAAGTAGGCCTACGGGACGTCACGGACACGTGAGGGAGCTCCGGAACGCGAAACGGACAACGGGAAGGAACGCCACGAACCGGATGCAACCCACAACACAAATGCAATGCAATGCACATGTCTACATGATATGAATGAATGCCACACACTCACACCACAAAACGACGAAAGCCCGAAAGACAAAGAACCCGAAAGGAAATAGATGAAGCCGGAGATTTATTATATACCCAAAAGGGAAAGTATTACATCCGGGGCATTACAAACTCTCCTCTACTACAAAAAGATCTCGTCCCGAGATCTAGGACTGGAAAAAGGAAGGGTACTCGGAACGAAGATGATCTTCTCGTTCCCAGGTAGCTTCTCGGTCGGTGTGATGTGACCACTTGACTTTCAGAAACTTGATGGACTTGTTACGAGTCTTGCGTTCGGTTTCTTCGAGAATTGCAACTGGATGCTCTCGGTAGGAAAGGTCTTGTTGAAGATCAATCTCCTCAAACGGAATCGTGCGCTCAGGTGCCTTGAAGCATTTGCGAAGCTGAGACACATGAAAGACATCATGAACATTTGCAAAGTTGGAAGGGAGCTCGAGCTGATAGGCTAGATCGCCTCTTTTCCCAAGAATTTTGAAAGGCCCGACGTATCTAGGAGCAAGCTTTCCTTTGATACCGAACCTTTGGGTTCCTTTCATCGGAGACACTCGGAGATAGACATGATCACCGATGTCGAAAGCCAAATCACGATGCTTGCCGTCATAGTAGCTCTTCTGACGCGATTGAGCGGCCTTGAGATTCTCACGTATGACTTTGCACATTTCTTCGGCTTCAGAGATCAAATCATTGCCAAGAAGTTGACGTTCGCCTGTTTCAGACCAGTTGAGAGGGGTACGGCACTTTCTGCCATAGAGAATTTCAAACGGTGCTTTGCCTGCACTTGCTTGGAAGCTGTTGTTGTAAGAGAATTCGGCAAATGGAAGACAGTCTTCCCATTTCATGCCGAAGGAGATGACACAGGCTCTGAGCATATCTTCGAGGATCTGATTCACACGCTCGACTTGACCACTAGTCTGAGGGTGAAAGGCAGTGCTGAACCTGATCTTCGTGCCCATGGCGGACTGAAAGGAGTCCTAGAACCTTGATGTGAACAAGCTGCCACGGTCTGAGGATATCACTTGAGGAATGCCATGAAGGGACACAATTCTGGAAGTGTACAGCTCTGCAAGTTGAGCTGCATTGATTGATTCTTTGACTGGAAGAAAGTGAGCGACTTTGGTAAGCTTGTCAATCACCACAAAGATAGCATCATTGCCTCGCTTGGATTTAGGAAAACCAGTGATGAAGTCCATTTCAATGTGGTCGAACTTCCACTCAGGAATAGGAAGAGGTTGGAGAAGACCGGCTGGACGTTGATGTTCTGCTTTCACTCTTCTGCATACATCACATTCATTCACGAATTGGGCAATTTCCCTTTTCATGCGTGTCCACCAGTAAGACTGCTTGAGGTCTTGATACATCTTGGAACTGCCAGGATGAATGGAAAGGAGAGAGTCATGAGCTTCTTCCATTATGAGCTTCCTGAGATCACCTTTGGGAACAACGAGTCTGTCCTCGAAGAACAAGGTATCTCTCTCATCAACACGGAAGCACTTATATTTTGGAGTGCCCTTTGCAATCCCATGTTTCACCTTCTTCACCATGGTATCACTGAGCTGGGCCTCACGGACTTGATCTTCCAAGGTAGGAGCAATTTGGAGATTTGCAAGAAAACCCTGCGGAACAACCTGAAGGTTGAGCTTCCTGAAGGCTTCACAAAGCTCAGGCTGGTGTGGCTTGATAAGAAGGCTATTGCAATATGCCTTTCTGCTCAAAGCATCTGCAATCACATTCGCCTTGCCTGGAGTGTACTCAATGCTGGGGTTGTACTCTTGGATCATCTCGACCCAACGAGTCTGGCGGAGGTTCAGATGCGGCTGTGTGAAGATGTACTTCAAGCTCTTGTGATCAGTGAAGATGTCGACCTTTCTGCCCAACAACAGATGTCTCCACGTAATCAGAGCATGTACCACAGCTGCTAGCTCGAGATCATGTGTGGGATAGTTCTTCTCAGCTGGCTTTAGCTGACGTGAAGTGTATGCCACAATTCTCTTCTCTTGCATAAGCACACCACCAAGACCTTGAAGAGAAGCGTCACAGAACACTTCATAGGGCTTGGATTCATCTGGAGGAATCAGAACTGGAGCGGAAACAAGCTTCTCTTTGAGGGTTTTGAAAGCCACTTCACACTCGGGAGACCAAAAGTATTTGACATTCTTCTGAAGGAGGTTGGAAAGAGGCTTGGCAATCTTGGAGAAGTTCTCCACAAACCTTCTGCAATAGCTGGCAAGACCCAGAAAACTGCGGAGCTGCTTGACATTCTGAGGAGCTTCCCAGTTGACAATTGCTTCAACTTTCTCGGGATTAACCGCAATACCGTCAGCTGAGATAATGTGGCCCAGGTACAAAACCTTATCAAGCCAAAACTCGCACTTTGAGAACTTGGCATAGAATTTATGCTCTCGGAGTCGATCAAGAACCAGACGCAAGTGCTTTTCGTGATCTTCTTCATTCTTGGAAAACACCAGAATATCATCCAGATACACAAGCACAAATTCGCCAGTATAGGGGTTGAAGATGTAATGCATCATCCTTGAAAAGGTAGGAGGAGCATTGGCGAGACCGAAGGACATGACGGTATACTCATATGAACCGTAGCTCGTTCTGAAGGCCGTCTTGGGAATGTCTTCCTCGCGAATGCGAATTTGATGGTAGCCCATTCGGAGGTCAAGCTTAGAGAACACTTTAGCTCCTTTGAGCTGCTCAAAGAGTTCATTGATGTTGGGGAGCGGATACTTGTTCTTAATCGTCTTCTTGTTCAGTGGCCGGTAGTCAACACAGAGACGCTCCGTGCCATGTTTTTTCTTGACAAATAAGACACCACAGCCCCACGTAGATGTACTAGGCCTGATGAGACCCATACGCTCCTGTTCATCCAACTGTCTCTTCAATTCCTTCAATTCATTTGAAGAGAGCTTGTATGGACGCCGGCAAACAGGTTCGGTGCCCGGCTCGAGTTCAATGACAAACTCCACCTGACGGTGTGGAGGCATGCCTGGAAGTTCTTCTGGAAAGACGTCTTGATATTCATTCACCACTGGAATTTGCTCTATGGCATTAATTTCACCCTTATCATTAAGAGAGAAAAGCCGAATAGTATTATCCCTGGAGGCGAAGATAATCACATCTTCATCAGAATGAGTCAATTTGACTTCCTTTTGAGCGCAATCAATATGAGCATCGTGCTGAGAAAGCCAATCCATTCCGAGAATGAGGTCGATGTCAGAATGACCAAGAACCACCGGAGAAGCCAAAAATCGATAATCACCCATGCGAATAGAAACATCCGGAGCAAAAATGTTGGAAGTCATACGTCTCCCCGGAGAAATAACTTGCAACTTCTGAGGCAGACTTTGGATGTCAACATTATTCTTGGATGCAAATGGTTGAGACATAAAAGAGCAAGATGCACCCGAATCAAATAACACTTTAGCAGGGATAGAGTTCACTGGAAGGTTACCCAAAATGACATCAGAAGAAGCCTCCGCTTGTGCTGCATTCATCAGATTAACCCTTGCAGACTTTGGATCATGCTTGACAATAGCTGAACTCATAGGTGGTGGAGGAGGAAGACGCTTCGGGTTCGGGCATCTGTTTGCATAGTGACCTTTCTGAGTGCATTTGTTGCAAGTCACTTCTGAGAGAGGACGGAACTGAGAGCCACTGGACTTGGAGCCTTGAGACTGAAACTGCTTCTTCGACTGGTTGCTTGGGTTGGGTGGGTGGGAGAAACCACGACCACTAGAGTTCTTGTTGTTGGAGTTGTTGAAGTTGCTGGAGTTGTTGTATGGAGCTCGAATCATTGGAGGAGGAGGAAGCCAGAATTTCTGTTGTTTCGCAGCCAACTGAGACGATGAGGTAGAGTGAACAGCATCTCGAATTCTCTTCTTAGAAGCCTCCATCTTAAGCTGAGCTGCTTCTTGTTTCAAAGCCATATTATAGAACTTATCGAATTCGTCTGGCTCGAACAAGGTGAGAGCAAGCTGAAGTTCATCTTTGAGACCTCCACGCAACTGATAGATTTTGCTCTTTGCATCAGGAATGTCTTGCTTTGCATAACGAGCGAGGTTTTGGAACTTGACATTATACTGATAGACTGTCATGGAGCCCTGCTTGAGGTTGCGGAATTGCTCACGCATACCCTCGATAACACTTGTAGGAATGTGATGCGAGCGGAAATCCTTGCAGAAATTCTCCCATGAGATCACTTGACCCGGCCTTGAGTCTTTGTACTGCTGCCACCAATCAGCTGCTTGATCTTTCAGTTGGAAGGCTGCAAACTTCACATAGTCATCTTCTTTCACGTTACTGCACTCAAAATGCTTCTTGATATCGGTCAGCCAATCTTCAGCATCAAGAGGGTCGACACAGTAACTGAAAGCTTTAGGATTGTTGGCCAAGAACTGGTTGAGGGTAGCATGGTGCTGCTGGAAGAAGTTGCCTTGGTTCATTGGAACGCCCTGATTAGCTTGATTAGCTTGATTAGCTTGCATCATCTGCATCATCTGCATCATCAACTGAGTGTTCTGAGCAGTAGTCTGCATAATTGCTCTCCAAGCCTCAGGCGGAGGAGGAGGGGAAGGAGGATGTTCTGGAACCTCTTCCACCTCTGGGTTGGCATTCGGAACCTTTTTCGGAGCCATCCTGTAAGAGATGACCACGAATCAGCAATTGATTGACAAAAGGAATAAGCGGAATCAATGGAATGAATTGCAACAAGTCTTCACAATAATCATTCGACAATAAGAACGAATGAAATCATCCGAACAAGAGGAACGAATGAATTTCTCAGTTAATTGATAACATCAGTCTTCACGAGAAGCCACATAGGGATCAAAAAGGATAAATAATAAAAACAACAAGGTACGGAAAAGAACAAACACAAGAGAGGAGTTTCGTTCTAACATCTTTGTGCTGAAAGCATATGAACGCGTTACGAAAAGGTTTTGCAATCCCCGGATCAGCATAGCCAAGGACCCTTTAAGATGCAACTCCTGATAGTAACCTCGGTCATATAACCTCTTCACTCAATGTCGAACCCCGAACTCACTAACCTGCATTCGTTGGAAGAATGCCTACGATCTACTGGATAAAACCCACCTATAGTTTTCCGAAAGATTCCAGTTATGCAATCAGGTGTTGGGGATACACGGGAAGCACCGCGCAATCAACTCTAACCTACATCCAGGTGTATCCATCCTTCAACACATAACCAGTCTTTCTCGGAAACTGTGTACCTCGGACCTTCGAAAAGCATCCACTATAACAAGCTATGGCAATACTCCCGAACTACCTCCCCAGTACTGGGTGATGTCGGGGTTATCGTGCCACTGGCCGTATAGGGGAGATTTTCGATGTCGGCCGTCTTAAGTATTTAGAACTGTTGCGATATGCTTGTTACAGTGATACCCCGAAGCTCAACTCCTCGGTAACAGGAGGCATCGGGAACAATATCCTTGTCACAAGAACATCGAAACAATCCCAGAATACTCGCGGGAATCCTAAAAAAAATTTGTGCAAATTTTGAAGATAGGAGAGACAAGAGTAGACGTCAGGAGTCCTCACCAGAGAGAAAGGGGATGAGAAGCAAGAAATCCTACTCTCCGATATAATATAGGACTCAAAAAGTTTTCAGTGTGTGCCTAGACTCAACCGTCAACGGTTCGATCAAACAGTGGGGGCTCCTAGGTCGGAGAAGGCTCTGATACCAACTTGTAATGCCCAGGATGGAATTATACCTCCTACGTGTCGAGGCACGACTTAAAGGCATAAGTCCATCCTAGAATGATCTCAAGTTTGGTAATCTTTGCACAACTCATGTAAAAGAGGGATAGTAAACTGAAAATAGTTGGCTTACAATCGCCACGTCACAGAATAACAGTACAAGTCTCAAACATCATACATTAAGATCACTACAACCCTCTAAGGGTAAAAACCAAAAGTCAAAGTACCAAACTCAGATAAATAAAACAACCACAGGCGGATCGAATCCTAGTAAGAGACTCCACTACTGATCGTCCGGGTAGCGCACGTAGTAACGACTACGCTCCTCGTCGTACTCCCAATCCAGCTCGGTGCCATCACCTGGATAGCTCACAGCTGGACCTGCATCTGGTGTGTGAAGTAACTGTGCGCCACAGAGGACTCAGCAATCCCGTTCCCGGGTAACAGAACTATCAAAGCCTTTGGGTGAGGGAAAGGCTGATGAAAGCACAAGTCTGCAGCAGCAACTAGCATCTATCTTACGCAAGTGAGAGCGAGAAGAGAAGGCATCGCGAGAAGTGATCACGAAGTGATCCTAGCTACAAGCTCACAAACATAACCCCTCCGTGTTCAACTCCCGAATCCCTATTCGGAAATTGACAGTCACGGAACACACGCTGGTAGTGTATTAGTATCATTGTGTCAAGTTATCTACAACCGGAATTAACAAGCTCCCATCTGCCACATAACCGTGGGCACGGCTTTCGAAAGTTCAAACCCTGCAGGGGTGTTCCAACTTGACCCATTACAAGCCCACGATCCGCGGAGTCGCAACTCCAAAGTGGGAAGACCCGAGTATCCTCGGAATCCCGTGCTCAAGATATACCGAGCTAAGGTAAGGCTAATCCAGCAAATCCTCCCGGCGTGCCGACACCCTGATAGTAGCCGCGCGTATCTCGTCTCAGGCCACGACCGGATGGGTGAAGCTACGGGTTTTTACCAAACCTTGAGTTTCCTCGAGGTGGCCCCGCAGGCTCCCCGTTTCGGACCAACACTCATGTGGAGCACTGGCCCGGGGTTGTTGATTAAGAAAGAGGGTTAATTACTCCCTATGCATGTTTAGTTTGTTATTAGGCAAATAGTACCAATGTTGGGATTTGCTGGAAAAGACTTAGCACTTAGCGGTTTACCGAGGGGGTCCCATACACCCCAACCGTGTTAGGAACGCATAATCAAGGAACATAAGACCGGCTTATACGGATCCTAACGGCATGAGTGGAACAAATCACCAAGCAAAAGGCTTAGCCTTCCACCCTTGCCAATATATAGATGATTTCAGTTTAAGCATTTATATAGTGTGATATAACCCAACCAAACTTCAACATGGAGCAAGCATCTTCACTTCACCTGCAACTAGCAACGCTATAAGAAGGGCTGAGCGAAGCGTACTTAGCCAAGCAACGGTTTGCATAGGTAGGGTGGTTAAACATGGCAATTGGTTACAAGTAGGAGGCTGACAAGAAGAACATGGGCATCGAGGCAAAACTATAGATCGAGACTACTAGCAATAGGCAAAGATAGAAATGTTATCGGGGTTCGGTCATCTTGCCTGAAGAGAAGACGTTCGGATCGAAAGAAGGGTCCTCGTGCTCAAACTCGTTGGAAACCTCGTGCTCAACCTCGTTGGAAAACTCGTGCTCAACTTCCGGCTCTAAACAAGACAAACACACCAAGCACCAATCAACACGATGCAATGCGCACTCGAAAAACATGAATGCATGATGGATGCACTAGGGATGCACATGGAGCACGTAAAACATCACTCAAGCAAAACACCTCAAAACAAGATAAAAACCTGATATTATTAATCTACACAGAAAATCACCCAAGTTTGATATAAGATTCGCTGAAATCGGAGTTACGGGCTAAAAGTTATGCCCGAAACAAGATTTGAGCGAAAACTGCAAATTACAGCAACATAGCAACTTGGGAGCTCAAAATAATTAATCTACAGCACCCAAAAAGCATGGCAAAGGACTTGATCACAAACTAGATATAATGTACAGCAACTAGGTCCAAAGTGCACCCCCAACGGAGTCACGGATCAATAGCAATGATCTTGGACATATTGAACTTTGAAATAAAATTCTGGCAGCAGAATTTTATTGAAAGTTTGGAGCAAAAGATAAACATGCTACAGCCACTCAAATGGACATGTGAGGACATGAATGGAAAGACAACAATATATACTTCAAGGAACAATCAAAATCCACCCCAAAACTATCATGCTTTGTCCTACAACAACACACGAACATGGCATCGGAACGTTACAGATTTCAGACTTAGTGAAATTTCACTAAGTCCTAAAACAGCAATAACATCATAGCACACAAAAGAGCATGTTTAAGACACCTCGAAACTAAACATGGCAAAGGGTAAGCACCTCATCAAAATACATATGACGGTGATCCCAAAACACACAAGCATGCATCAATGTGGTGAACACACCGATTGCAACGAGCTCAACAAGATGGCATTTCATAACAAGTGAAAACACAACATGTGAACATGGCACTTTGCAACGATGATAACAAGGCAACAATAAATCTACCATGCAACCTATCACACCCAACACGTAGTTCGTGGCAAGACGAACACGTGGACATGTCATTTGCATCGTTTGGACAAACGAGCTAAAAGATAGCACAAGTCAAAGGTGGCATGAAAATAACACATAACAGCAGTTTATATCATGATGCACTCTTGCAACAGCAAAACAAGTGTCAAGATGACATCTATCATGCATGACTACAACAGGTAAAACGTAGAGGACTTCTCCACGAACATCTGGACATATTACACGCGCAAAACGGAGCAGCAGGTAAAAAGTTAGGGCAGGTCAAAGTAGGCATAACAGATCAAGACTAAGACTGGATCTAGGGTTTTTAGGTCAACCTCAGATCTGGCTGGTTGCAAACAGGCTGAAGCAGATCGGGGCGGCGGCTCGGCCCAGGTTGGCGGCGGTTCGGCACGCGGCCCGGCTGGAGGCGAGGCGCGGCCCGGAGGGTGGTGGAGGCGGCCCGCGGCCGATCGAGGCCGGCCTGGCGAGCGGAGCCCGGCTGGAGGCTGTGCCTGGCCCGCTCGGAGTGCAGCGCTCCGCGGGAGGCCGAAGGGAGGCGGCTGGCGCTGGGCCTCGGGCTGCGGTCGGCCCAGCCGAGGAGGAAGGCGGGAGGCGGCGAAGGAGGCTGGCCCGGCGGCTTGAGGCGGGCCACGGCGACTCGCGCGCGGAGGGAAGCCCGCCTGCTGGCGCGCGGAGCCGGTGATGTGGTCCCCTCCGCTTGGGCTGGGGGCGGCGTACGGGCCCGGCCCGGAGTGAGGCAGGCGCGCGGGGTCGATGCGGCCGGCTCGCTGCGGTCGATCTGGCCGACGCTTTCGATGCGCCCAGCTGGAGCGTTGACCTCAGCGCTGCGGCGGCTGCGATCTGGTCGATCGGCTGCTGTTTCTTCGGTTTAACTGCTGGATCCCCTCGGGATCCGAGAAGACAAGGTGGATCTGAGGTAGAAAAGAAAAAAAAGAAGGGGAGAGAGGAGGAAGAAGGAGGGGTTGCCCCAAATAGACTAGGGGTCTATATGTAGCAGAAATTTAGGGTTAGGGGGAGATTAGGGGCGCTAGGAGCCCTCCGATCGTGATCCAACGGATCCGATCGCGGGGATGATTTAAAAGGGCCTAGACGGATATAAAAGAAAGCAGTAGGGGTATTCCCGGGACACGAAGTAAGGGCACTTCGGACCCACACGGCCAACGGAGGGAAAAGTCAACGGAGTCCAAACGAGACGAGATTTGAGAGGCGGGTTGCACACAACAAAACAACAACACACAACACAACCTCGCGGCACACCGGTAACGAAAAACGCCCGAACAACAAAGTAGGCCTACGGGACGTCACGGACACGTGAGGGAGCTCCGGAACGCGAAACGGACAACGGGAAGGAACGCCACGAACCGGATGCAACCCACAACACAAATGCAATGCAATGCACATGTCTACATGATATGAATGAATGCCACACACTCACACCACAAAACGACGAAAGCCCGAAAGACAAAGAACCCGAAAGGAAATAGATGAAGCCGGAGATTTATTATATACCCAAAAGGGAAAGTATTACATCCGGGGCATTACAAGGGAGTCTTGAATGCCCTCAACCACCGTCATGTACAGAGCTTCACAGAATTGTCGCACTTAGTAAGAAAGTACTGCGCAATGGAAAGTACTTGGAAGGCCCAAAACACCCATCTGGAACAGTCGGTCTTCGGGCAATAAGCCCCTAAATCAAAATGGACACACCCCAGCGGGGCATCCGATCATACGCCCGTTGACAAGAAAAATAAACCCTTTGCGGGATACAGGACCATTCTGGACGAACTCCTGGATAAACCTTGCTCGATACATGCGACCCCTGGCATGATCCCAACTCACAGCGTTCGAGCGTTTTGGGTACTCCGGCGGGTAGCTAAAAGTGGTGAAGCCATCCTCACCACCGCAACTCCAGAGGAGGACGATTTTAATGTCCTCATGGTCTTCGTGGCCTTCTCTTCAAATAATCAGTGCAAGAGAGCACTTCGCAAACTCGGCAAGGTTCATCAAATAATTGATGTGAGCCCATGGAACGACATGGCAATTACCTTCACTGCCGACGACGAACCACGGGTCCGACCAGTCCGAGCCCCATCCGATCTTGTGCTAAACCTAATAGTAGACGGCTTTTGCCTTACCAAAGTGCTCATGGGCGGCAACAGTGGAGTTAACCTCATATACGAGGACATGCTCGAAAAAATGCAGGTTGATAAAACCTGCATTGAGCAAAGTAATACAACCTTTCAAGGAATTTTCCCTCGCCGGGAAGCCCGTGTTCGGGAAGTATTAAATTCGACGTAGTATTCGGCACGCCTGAGAACTACAGGTCAGAAGAGTTGCTCTTCCACATTGTCCCCTTCAACAACGGATACCACGTCCTTCTAGGGCGAGGAGCTTTCTCACGCTTTCAGGCCATACCCCATTACGGGTACATGAAGCTTAAAATGCCAAGGCCCAATGGAATAATCATAGTCACAAGTGATCCGGCCAGAGCACTCCGTGCCAAAAACAAAACCGCAACCTTGGCCCTCGAGGCACTATCCGAAGCCTTTATGGCCGAAGAATTAACCACCTTACGATCCACGGTGGACAAGGATGATGTAGTCTTTGATAAAATATCTAAACCTACCTCCTTCAAACCAGCAGATGAAAGTATCAAATTTCAGGTGCATCCGACAGACCCTAATAAGACAGCATCCATTGGAGCACAGCTGGACCTGATGGTAGACACCGCTTTGCGCGCATTCCTATGAGAAAACTGGTATGCATTCACCTGGCATCCTTCAGACATGCCCGGGATCCCACGCAGGCTGGCCGAACACAGCCTCAACATCATCAACGGGTTCAAATCGGTCAAGCAATCACTGCGACGATTTTCCGAACCCAAGAGACAAGCCATGGGGGAGGAGCTGTGCAAGTTACTGGAAGCCGGATTCATCAGAGAAATTAAACACCCGAACTGGCTAGACAATTTGGTCATGGTGCCGAAGAAGGATAAATCCTGGCGCCTTTGTGATGATTTTAAAAACTTAAACAATGCTTTCCCTAAGGATCCCTTTCCACTGCCCCGCATCAATCAGATCATCGACGCAACAACATGACATGACTCATTATGCTTCCTCGACGCTTACTCCGGATACCATCAGATAAAAATGAAGGAATCCGATCAGGCCGCAACGGCGTTTATCACTCCGTACGAGACTTTTTGCTTCAACACTATGCCCTTTGGGCTCAAAAACGCTGGTGCCACGTATCAACGCATGATTCAAACATGCTTAGAGAAACAAATTCGCAAGACAGTGGAGGCATACGTGGACGATGTCGTCATCAAGACTAAACGTGTCGAAACACTGGTGGACGATCTCTGCCTCACGTTCGATAACCTCCGAACATATGACATACGGATCAATCCGGAAAAATGCGCCTTTGGCGTTCCGCCCGGAAAGCTATTAGGGTTTATCGTCTCCCATAGAGGAATTGAAGCAAACCCAGTTAAAATCCGAGCCTTGGCACAGCTGGCTATGCCAACCGATCTAAAACAAGTCCAAAAGCTAGCAGGGTGCGTAGCGGCCTTAAGTTGCTTCATCTCCAGACTGGGAGAAAAAGCATTACCACTTTATAGCTTGCTAAAGCACACAAACAACTTTGAATGGACGGATGCGGCCACAGCTGGACTAGAAGAAATAAAGACCCTATTAGCAGGCAATCCAATCCTAGCCGCTCCAAGTGTTGGCGAGCCAATGTTGCTTTATATCTCGGCAACTCACCAGGTTGTGAGTGTTGTGCTTGTCGTCAAACGAGTGGAAGAGGTACATAAATTCCCTGTCCAAAAACCAGTCTACTACGTATCAGAGGTTCTTATACCGTGCTAGTCACGATACCCCCATTATCAAAAAATTGCCTATGCGGTATTCATGGCATCTCGGAAGCTCAGACACTACTTTCAAGAGTGTTCGATTACAGTGGCATCTGAAGTACCACCTAATGATATTATAAACAACAAGGACGCCACAAGCCTCATAGCCAAATGGGCCATCGAGCTCTTACCGTTCGAAATAACATACAAACCACGCCGGGCTATTAAATCTCAGGTGTTGGCTGACTTGGTCGCGGATTGGATGGAAGTCGAACTCCCTAGGGAGTACAGTCATACTCCCACTGGACCATGTATTTCGACAGCTCTAAAATGTTAGCCGGACTAGGGGCCTGTGTCATCTTGACATCTCCCATAGGGGACACAGTCCACTACGTACTACAAATCATGCGTGCGAACTCAAACAATACTGCCGAATATGAGGCGGTACTGCATGGTCTCCGCATGGACGTATCCATGGGCATACAATGCCTAGAGGTGCGCGAAGACTCAAACCTCGCAATATCTCAGGTAAATGCAGAATTTGATGTGAAGGATCCAAAAATGGTTGCTTATCGAAATGCCATATTAAAAATATTGGCTCGGTTCAAAGGGCTCAAATTTCACCACGTTGCTTGAGACAATAATCAGGCAGCGGACATACTCGCTCGCATGGGTGCCAACCACGACCTAGTCCCGCCTAACACCTTCGTAGAAAGGCTATTTAAGCCATCCGTGGTATGGCAGGACGAGAGCAGAGACGCTACTTCAGACCCCGATCACACCCCCACCAGCCGAACTTAATACAGATGTCATCAGGGATTCGGATATGGAAATAACACCTTCGGCTCATGAGATCATGGCCGTCATCGCTCCTTGGACCGAACCCTTCCTAGCCTACCATAATAGGCAAGAGCTCCCCGATGATCAAAATGTGGCCCATCGCATGGTTTGGCGTTCTAAAGCCTATATAGTTCACGAAGGTGAACTATACAAGAAAAGCACTACTGGTGTTCTCCAAATGTGCATCTCTTAAGAGGAGGGACGACAACTTTTAGCCCAAATACACGCTGGTATGGGCGGCCATCACACCGCACCTCAGGCTCTCATAAGCAAGGCATTCCCAACAGGTTTCTTCTGGCCGACAGCCCGAGCAGATGCACAAGCCCTAGTCCAACATTGTGTTGGATGTTAGATTTTCTCCAATCAAAGTCATATGCCTCCACCGCCTTGAGAATCATCCCCATTACTTGTCATTTTGTGGTCTGGCGGCTGGATATGGCCAGACCCCTTAAAGGGGAAGCCATTGGTGGATAAATTCACTAAATGGATAGAAGTCAAACTAGTAAGAACGGGTGAAGCAGGGCCGGTGATAGATTTTATATCCGGCGTGGTACACCGCTATGGTGTCCCACATAGTATTATCACATATAACGGCTCCAACTTTACAGGTGACTAGGTGAAGAACTTGTGCGCCAAGTTAGGCATTAAACTAGATTATGCCTCCATGTACCACCCTCAACCAAATGGTCAAGTCGAACGGGCCAATGGCTTAATAAGCAGCAACATTAAACCCTGACTGGTGTACTCCCTACGGGAGTGAAATAAACGCTGGGTTGCAGAGCTAGACTCCGTACTCTGGGGGCTGCGCACCACACCTAACCGGACAACCGGATATACACATTTTTTCATGGTGTACGGCGTAGAGGCTGTGTTTCCCTGCGACATTATCCACGACTCACGTCGAGTGCGTATGTATGAAGAGCGAGAGGCCGAGCTTGATCGGCAGGATAACCTAGACGGCCTTGAATAGGAGCACGATATCGTGCAAGCTCGTTCCGCATTCTATCAGCAATAGGCTAGGCGATAACAGAGCAGAGAAGTGCGGGCCAAAACATACAATGTTGGTGAACTCGTTTTGCGCCTCTCGGAGAAGAAAAAGGATAAGCACAAACCAAGATGGGAGGGCCCCTTCATCATTGACGAAGTTCTCACCGGAGGAGCCTATTGCCTTCGAAATGCATCAGACAATCGCCTTGAGCCGAATCCATGGAACGCTGCTAGGCTCCGATGATTCTACGTATAGTTCGATAGCACCTTTTATTTCTCTTTTTGTCTAGGTTTCTTCCTTTATTTTTCTTCCTCTTCATTTTTTGTTTTTCCTTCCCAGAAAGTGTTCGGCTATACCAAACTGTTAGGGGTGAACATCTTTAAATGTATATACCTCAAGATACCTGGGGCTTCTATAACGAAGCTTAGTATTAAAGCTTATTGCTTACAGTACTTATGTCGTTTGTTTCATACAGTCTCTTCGCCATTATATGCACCTCTATGACTTAAGTTTTTTACCAAGCTGGGTTGCCTGGCTCATGTGTGTATACCCTACGTTCCCGATTGTTCGGCTAGGGTGTAAAGGAAGGACCTTTGCGATTGTTACAAACGGGTAATCTGGACCTATACCTCAGACGGGTGAAGCCGAAAGCTAGCGTTCTTAAGGGAATCATTGGTCAGTGGACAAACGACAAATTGCTTTTTTGCACATAATTTTTCAATATCAAAGGATAGGCTTCCTGTAGTCATATCTTTAAGATCAAAGCCTAGGCATGCATAAATACGCACGCTGACCCAGGGAAAGGAACCCTTAACGGAACTATTCTCCCTAGAAGATGTTTCTTACATTAAATAGTAATATAACATAACTCCCTGAATAAAACTTGTCTGTTCAAGCAAAATGACCGGATTGCCTGGTTTCCAAACATACTGAGTGTTTACCACAAGTATAGTATCCGGAAAGACTCCAACCCTTGGGTTTAGGAGGTTGAAGCCGAAGGCCTACCATGACAAAAAAATTACAAGTTTGGTCGAAGATAAGTTTGATGATAAAGTACATTGCTACATGGAATCAAACGCCTATTCCTTATCTATGCCATCTATAAGACCGTCTAAACTACATGTTCTTGCGAAAACTTTGCGGCTATCATTACTTGGTCATACACCAAGCTCACGGAAATTTGTTTTTCATCCGGTCCCTGTCATGGTTTTGTCACGGCAGATGTCCTAACAAAAGGACTTAGTCGTGAGGCCATCGCTATGGGTTAGCATAAAGGGTTTAAAGCGGACAAGGACACAGGGAATTTATACTAGTTCGGCCCCTTCGATGAAGGTAAAAGCCTACATCTAGTTTGGTGTATATTGCTAGGGTTTCGATGACCAGGGAGCGAATCCGCTTTGCTTGTGTCTCGAGCTGTTGTTCTCTGCCTTGAACCGTCGCCGGGTCGTCCCTTTATATAAGAGGCGACGCCCGGTCCGGTTTACAGAATCCCGAGGTCGGCTCACAAACGTGTCCGGCTCGGTCTCTATCCTTCCTATCTTACATCACAAGTTACACATCATATGGCGGTTTACAAATCACGGGCCCTAATGCCTCTTGGGCCTTAAGCTTCTTGGACTAAAGCGTCTTGCTCCACGTCTGGCTGGGCTTCAGTAGAAGCAATCTCCACAGGCATAAACCGGCCCCTCCTGGGCGGTTTATACCTAATAGTAATATCCCTGACATTAGGCCCCAGATTGATTTGAACATGTTCATGTCAATCTTCAATGTCTTGTATAAATTTCCCTTTCCACAGCTTCAAAATGCTCCATAAACTTGCGTGACATCATCTTCTCAGATCGCTTTAAACCGCCGTGACGTCATCTACACATTTAATACTCGTACCTGTTTTTTTATCTTTTATTCATTAAAGCTTCGCAGATCCAGGCGACAGTATCGTCCATATCCATTTTTTCGGCTCCTCGATTCCCACGCCTACCGTTTTATCCTTTGGCTTATAAATAGGGCAGAGGGGCATCCCTTTTTCCCCCCTTGCCTCTTCTTCTTCCTCCGTCCACTTGCGCTCGAGCTCCGCCGCCGTCCATCAAGCTCTGCATCTTCGTCAAGTCCGGCCGCTGCATCAACCTGATCGTTTCTAGAGATTCGCCAGCGCTTCTCCACATCCGTCGCCTCAGGTACATCCTCTTCTTCCTCGTTCATAGATCTTGGTTTTAGGGTTTCCTCATACGAGCTCGCGGATAGGCCCTTGTTCTTTGCAATTCTTCACCATAGACCAGTAGCTTCGCCGTAGATCTAAGTCTCCTAGTTGATAACTGTAAGAGTAACTCCGCTCCTTCACCGTAGCTTTATCCTTCCCAATATGACTAGTTAGATTGCATCTGCTAGGACCTTCATCGCACCTGCTGAATGTAACTTGAATACCTCTGAATTTTCAACATGCTGTAGATCCGTATTTTTATTACTGTCCATGCGAAACCTGTTTCTTCACCACTTCAGATATGTATCTTGTTTACTCTTATCAGCGGTTTAGCTTTTCCAGATTTTATAATCTGGTAAATGTCACTGTTATAGTTGTTCGAGATACCTTAATCCGGTAGATACCATTAGGCCCCTGCTTAAGCCGCTGTCTAGACCAGTACCTTGCTTAGATTATAAACCGGCTCTTCATTGTATTTTCATCCTTTTTCTTCCGAAAAAATGACCACTCAAGCTAAGAAGTTTGTCTCCTGCAACTGGGTTCCATCCCAGATTACTGAGGATGATCTGGAGAAAATGGCCTCGATTGGCGATTTGGGTCCGAAAAATGTCCTTCACTCGAGGGTTCCCGGATCAGAATGTCCTCCAAAGCCCAAAGAAGGAGAAGTCATCGTCTTCTTTGATCACTTGGCCCGGGGATTCAACCCTCCAGGATCAAAATTCTTCCGTGATGTGTTAGCAAACTTCCAGCTTCATCCACAAGATATTGGTCCCAACTCTGTATCAAATATTTGCAACTTCCAAGTCTTTTGTGAAGCTTATCCGCAAGAGGAGCCATCAGTGGAGCTATTCCGGAATTTCTTTCACCTAAACCGTCGTACTGAATTTCATGACGGTCCAAACACTGAACTCGGTGGGATGTCTATTCAGAAAAGGAAGGATGTTTGTTTTCCTCATGCCACTCTCCACAGCCATCCCAAGGACTGGAACCAGACTTGGTTTTAGTGCGTAGACACTTCACTAGAAGATGAAAATCCTTTGCCGAGTTATTGCTCCCACGTCTTCCAGAGAACCACCCTTTTCCACAGCGGCTAAGTGCCCAGGAACGAGCTCAGTACGCCCCTCAGCTTTCAAAGCTCAGGGCCTTTGTGGCCAACGGTCTGACTGGTGTTGACTTCGTCCGCTGCTGGATTTCTTGGAGTATTCTCTCGCTAAGCCGGCGCTCTAGTTTAATGTGTGAGTATACTGGGAATCCCAACGACCCTTTGCGCCACACAGAGATGGTGCTGCCAGAAAACGAGATTAATGAATCTGTTAAGAAGCTGCTGAATTTACCTCTAGAAGCTTGTAATCAGACCGGCTTGGCACCCTTCTGTGTGACCAAAAAACCGCCGTCGGTAAGAAACTCTTCCCTATTATTTTGCTTTGTTTTAATCCGTCTGCAGTACGTGTCTTGAAATGTCTTTATTTCTTTCAATCAGGACAATGACCCTTTCTGGAAAATAAACTGGCGAAAGCAGCTCGCCAAAAGACCCAGGCTGTTAAGAGAAACAAGAAGAAGAGCACTGCCGCGTCGGGATCTAATGCGGAAGAAGATGATCCGGCCTCCGAGGTATCACCTAATTCTTTTGACTTCCTTGTCTTCTCTTTATCTGCATTTTTATTAACAATGACTGTTCCCAGGGACGTGCCGAAGGCAGTAAAGCGGACGATGTTGAGGTAATCACTATTTCTTCCGATTCAGAACCGCTGCCTCCACCAAAAATTCGTCGGACAGTCCGGAAATTTCAATTTTCTCATCCTTATGCTTATTTGGATCCAAACTTTCTTTTGAAGAAACAACAACATGAAGCTCGCTGCACCACTCGCCATAGTGGCCATGCGATTGAATCCACCGGATTAACGCACATTCCAGCTCGGAGGCGTCGTTCTGAGGTTTTACTCACTCCAACTGCTCTTTACCCCAAAGCAGGTCTTATTGGACAACCCCTTAATCCGTCTGATTCAAATTATCAGGAAACTCCTCGCTCTTCTTCTCGCGAATCAACAACCACTCAGATTCCCCCCCTCAAGACTGTTCCTGGGTAAGCTGCCTTTTGGTTTTTTTTCTATTTTAACACCTGTTCTTGACTCTTCTGATTTTCATTATCTTTAACTTTTCGCTATAAGCTCAAGCCTAGCAAAAAGGCCAAACTGAGTAAACCGGCAGTTGATAATACTACTCCTGAACCGGCAGAAGATCCTGAGCTTGCTGAACCTTCGGAAGATAACATTGAGATTCCGCATGATGATCCTCCTCCTATGGATCAAGACTTCTTTGTTGATCAGGGGAGCGATCCAATGGATCATGACCTTGAACCGGCCTGCCCTGCCCGGGCTAGCCCTGCTCCTGCTAGTCCTCCTAAACAAGCGGTCACTTCACCTTGCGATGTTGAAATCACTAGGACCGGCTTTACCACTCCAGGTGAGCCTGTTGCTTTGACCAAGCATACTGCCAAGGAAGAATTTCTCAACAAAGACAAGGGCAAGTGGAATACCAACTTGTCCAGCTACACTCAGCTCAGCGCCCAGGAGCTTCATTCCGGATATTTAAACCTGCTACATACCAGCCGTGATTATGAAGCTGGATTGGTAAACTTGATGAAGGAGCGTTATGAGGTAACTTATCCTTTGTCTTGTCCTCTATTTCTGCTTGTGTCTTGTAACTGTATCTTTACTCCATCGTAACCCCCAAGTGTCATTTTAGCCTTTTAGGGTGAATCAGGACTTCAGTAGATCCAGTAGATAGCTTTGTTTTGCACATGTGTAGCCCCCAAGGGCCGGTTTACTTCCTCTAGGATGAACCGGGACTTCCACTTGTATTCAGAACAATGTCACATTAGCCCCCAAGTGCCAAGTATATAACTTGTTTATGTGCTTGGGACTTGTCTGAATAATACATGTTTTCACTGCAAATATACATTAGTCCCCAAGTGTCAAGTGCATAACTTGTTATGTGCTTGGGACTTTGACTGAAAATGCCTCATGAATAGATGATGTGCTTTCCTTTTGCCAGGCTGATTTAAACCGGAAGACCTCTGAAGTAACCGAGCTCCGGGACACTTTGAAGTTCCAAGAAATTGTTGCTCTTAAGGTCAAAGACGAACTGGCACTTGCCTTAGTAAGTATAGAGAAGTTGAAAAAAGACTTTGAAACAGAGCGGTCAGTCTGGGACGCTGAAAAGGCTGCTTTGGAGAAGAAAGCTAGTGACGCGGAGGCTGCTCTTAATCCGGTAACAGAGGAGCTGTCCGGATTGCGACAGCAAATAAATGACATGGCGTCCGCCATATTTGGTAAGTTCTGTTAACATAACCCTGATCCTTGCCATCCTGTACCGTTCCGGTTTAATTCATAATTTTAACGCAGGGAGGCGCATCACTCATCTTGGCGATGATGTGCGAAAAAAATTGAAAGCTGCCTACACTCTGGTGGAGCAGCTATATTCCGGCGCTCAGAGGGCTATCAGTGCTATCTCGCACAACAAACCGGCTCCTACCACTATCCAGGGTACCTTGGGGAAGCAGTCCATTCTGCCTTCCCGCCTCGTAGAGGTGAAGAATTCGTCTGCAAGAGGAGGTGCTCTGATGGGTTTGACTCGAGCGAAGGCTTGGGTTCCTGACTTTGATCCGGCGGAGGCGATGAACGGCTACCCAAGCATGAAGGAAGACGGATCATGTCAGGACCTGTTTTTCCAGTAAAATATTTACTGAGAAACCGACCTTCTATCGGACCAGTGCAGAAGGATCCTTCTCACTGGTAGACAAATCCTTGATACAGAATTCCAGAGTACTAAATATTATACAAGGTTGAGCTGAGGCTGCTCAACAATTTATTACAAGCACGCCGATATTATACATAAGGGCGGATATGACACAAGGGTAGGGTGGCATAACTACTGACTCGTAATAAAAGTGGTGGTGGATATGTCACAGTGTAGTGGGTGATACGACTTCAATACCTTACAGCTCATCGAGTGTCGGAGTTAGACCTGATGAATTTATTTGGTGGTGGCGGAAGCGGTTATAATACAGTGATCAACTCCAGGATCGCAAGAGACTGACTACGACTCCACTAGGCGTCGGACTTGCTATCGAACTCTTCATCCATGAGATTGCCTTCGTCAACATCTGGCCAAATCAACAAGCCAGGTGATTACTTTGAATGTACTCGCAAGACGATTCGGACATAAGATATAAAAAATGCAAACATGATGCATATGAGCAGACTAGCAATATGTACTCAAAGAATAAATTTGCGCTGCAAAATAAAAAGGGAAGCCGGGCGGTAGTCCTCCCGAAATTCCAAGGAAAAATAAAAGAATACTAATCGAGTGTCTGAGCGATGCCTCGTAAGAAAAAATGAATAAAAACATGCCACAGTCGGACGTCTGAGCGACATCACATAAAGGGATTATAACGAAAATAAATAATGAGAATGCCACAGTCGGACGTCTGAGCGACATCACATAAAGGGCTTATATTCAAAAGTAAATAACGAGAATGCCACAGTCGGACGTCTGAGCGACATCACATAAAGGGCTTATATTCATAAGTATATAACGAGAATGCCACAGTCAGACGTCTGAGCGACATCACATAAAGGGCTTATATTCAAAAGTAAATAACGGGACGTCTGAGCGACATCACAAAAAGGGCTTATATTCAAAAGTAAATAACAAGAATGCCATAGTCGGACGTCTGAGCGACATCACATAAAGGGCTTATATTCAAAAGTAAATAACGAGAATGCCACAGTCGGACGTCTGAGGGACATCACATAAAGGGCTTATATAATCTTTGGTATGACGGTAAATCATCTCAAGAGATTAATCAATGCAGAAATAACTGGTTAGTTCATCTACCAGGATGACCCTTGACTAGATTACCATTCTTATCACTATCTTAGAATATCCGAGACGGTCACTGAGGTTGACACGGAGATTGACTTTAGGCCATAGACATGGCTAACTCTGTAGAGCTTGTACTCTTAAATCACAAGTCAACGGATTTCAATAGCCACAAAGGACCAGTTCCGTCTACGGTATTTTAGCAGAAACACAACTAACCAGTACACACCCATTTCACATCCTGCTGCCCGGAATCACCCAGGACAACACTCACGAAAAACTTTAAGACGGGGAGGCTACAACCTCGAATAGCATGGGATGAAATTTATATCGCGCGCTCTAAGGGGTGCCCCCCTCTCAGTCCCAACCGGAAACACCCATGCCCCCTGACTGGATGACGGGCTTTAATCCAGGGCCATGGAACCCTCATCCCGGCCCCTCTATTTGGTGTGTACAAGGAAAGAGGTTTGCAGCTGACTAAACCGTATTCTTTGCAGAAGACATGTGACAGTACCAAAAAGGAGACGAACGGGATCATGACTTGATCCACATTAGTACTGGAGTTAACGGTTGATTGGCATGCTTCAACGATACCAACTTACAACCTATCATGTCACCACATGATCAGGTTGGTTCACCATCATTTTTCGGGGCTCACACGGAGCTTGTTTTGCATGAAATATAACATCCGTAAAATGCTTATATGACCATGCCATGAAGAGAAACTACTCAAGCAAACATGCAACACACTCATCATATCAAAGTTCAAACATGCTTGGCTGGTTCGGAGTAGTCGGAGTCTAACTCGGTGAAGTTCGCGGCTCTGTCACTTCCTTCGGTAACTACGGTTACAAATAAAACGGGTGCTAACATAAATACCACGCGTGTATAAATGTTGTCCCAAATATTTTTCAAGTAAATATGATAAAAAAACTAGACAGAAAACTAAAGAGGTCAAAAAAGAATCAACTCAAAATCATCTTTAGTTTAAAAGTTATTAAAGTTTTTGTCCAGGGACTTGTTTGTCATGTAACAGAAAGTTTCCAGGGGCTAGAATATAAAAACAGAAAACGATTCAGTAAGTAGTACGCCAGCTGAATAGGGAAAGCGTACTTTGCCCGAAGGCGCTTTCCAGAAAAACGGTTCGAATAAGATAGAGAGACTGACGAGGGGGTCCTACCCATCAGGTTTGAATCCTCGAACTAAAAACAGAGCGTGCCGGCGCCAGAGTGCTGCGGTGGTCGCCGGCGCCGATCCACGGCGAGGTAGGGGAAGTGGGTGGTATATACAGGTCCACGATGATCTTCCGCGTCGGTGGGTGGTGGAGTTGGGCGTCGGCGAGCACCACGTCGACGGCGACCTTATCTCCAGCGGACGGCGGTTCGGGTGGTTGTGGGTCTCATCGGAGAGAGCTGCGGGGGTCAAATTGAAGTGGGGGTTAGTTGTCTAGGTGTGTCAGGAGGCTACTGGCAAGACTAGGGCGGTGGAGGAGCTCTCACCAGAGAGGGAGCTGCCGGAGCCCGAAGCGGATCGGGGCGACCGGAGTTGGGGAAGAAGGGCTCCTCGAGGCTCTTCCAGTGGCTGGGCGGGGTCTGGTGAGATGGTGGAGCTGTGCGGGGTCAAGTGCGAGCTTGGGGGTGCTATTTATAGCCGGCCTGAGGCGGTTTCCGCAAACGGGATAAGTCCGGCGAGCGATTATGGCGAGGCTGTGGCTGAACGGGTGGCTTAAGTACTTGAGCATCGACGTGATGGTCTACTGGTTTCATTCCGAAGCAGAGCTTAACAAGACAAGGGTGCTTACGACACTTTCCCAACGGAACGGCCGTGCGGGCACGTCGGCGGCAGAGAGCGTGCTCTGTGCCTCTCAGGCCACGACGACTATGCTGCAGAGTGCACAGAGAAGAAGACGGCCACGCGGAGCTCCAAGGTGGCTTGGGCGGTGCTGAATGGCGTTGCTTTGCAAGGTGACCCCTGTCGGCCGCCACGGGTGGCTCTGCCGCCGCGGAAGACGCTGACGCAGGCGGGCCACGACACCACCGACGCTCGCAACCAGCCAAGCGAGCGTGCGGCGCTCTGGATAAGGGAGGGGAGCAGTGCAGCAAGGTGCCAGGGAAGCACTAGTGAGATTGACGAGAAGCTCTGACGAAACAGCGCTGTCGACTGAATCTTTAGTTAACTTTTTTCTGAATTTCGACAGAAACAGTGCACATCAACTGTATGATGAAATAATTCATGCACTTGCCGAATTTTTCTTGGGCTGAATTTTGGTGAGGTGGTCTCTTGATGCATCCAGAGGCTGCCTGAATTTTCATAGATTTTTAGGAAGAGAGAAAATATGAATTTCACCAAAAATGGCAAATCTGGTCCAAACTTGCAGCAAGTGAAATTTGAAAATTTTGAACTGTGGACCAGTGGATTATGATGGATCTAGGTTGAGGGTACTAAGGACTAGCATGGGGAGCTTGTTTGGAATCAAAACTCAAAAGGGAACTGGTAGTTCCTTTGTAAACCACCAAGGCTCAACTAAAAAGACAAAAATTGTTTTTGGAATAAAATAATTAGAAGAAAATTTAAAAGAGGTTGAAACCTAATGGAATTGATGTTAGACTTTTTTCAAGGTGGGAATCAGGGTTTTGGGAAGAAATATCTTCATTCGGTGTCATGGTGAAAGAAAAATTTGAGTAGGGAGGAAATACCCAAGGTTGCTATATGAAGACTTTTCAAAAAAAGAAATTATCAAAAAAAAATTGAAAATAAAAATGTGTTGAGCCAACACAAGGTGAAAACCTTCAAAATCAGAAAGCGAGGTTGAGAAGGGCATGGAAAACTTTTGCCAGAAAAGATTTGAGAAAGGGGTTTTAAGAAAGATTCAAATATCCCCCTTCCAAAAGACCAAAGAGTTTGATGAAAACAAATCCAAAATTTTTGGAGTGTTACAACACCTACCCCCTTAGGAAAAATCTCGTCCCCGAGATTTCAGTTGATCCTCAATAGGTGTGGGTACTCTGTCCGAAGAAGATCCTCTCTTTCCCATGTTGCCTCATCCTCAGTGTGATTGCTCCACTGAACCTTGAGAAACTTAATTGTCTTCTGACAGGTCCTTCTTTTAGATTCCTCCAATATTTTTATTGGGCGTTCCCTGTAGGTGAGGTCTGGTTGCACATCAAGGTTTTCATGCGACACATGCTTCTCCGGGCTGCTTACACATTTCCTTAGCTGTGAGACGTGGAACACGTCGTGGACGTCTGACAGTTCTTTGGGAAGATCTAACTGGTAGGCTACTGTGCCTCTCCGTGCAACTATACGAAAGGGTCCGATAAACCGTGGTGCTAGATTTCCTTTGACTTTGAATCGTTGCAGGCCCCTCATAGGAGATACACGTAGATACACATTCTCACCGGGTTCAAAACTAACTTCACGATGGTTTTGATCGTAGTAACTCTTTTGTCGGCTTTGGGCTGTCTTGAGTCGGTTCCGTATTAGTCTAACTTTCTCCTCAGCTTCCTTGAGCATGTCTGGGCCGAAGATACGACTGTCCCCTATTTCTGACAAATTTAATGGGGTATGGCATCTTTGTCCGTACAAGGCTTCAAAAGGTGCCATTTTCAGACTGGCTTGGTAACTATTGTTGTATGCGAACTCGGCATATGCAAGCTTGCTTCCCAACTGGTCCCATAGGTGAGAACACATGCCCTCAGCATGTCTTCTAGAATTTGATTTACCCGTTCAGTTTGTCCTCCAGTCCGGGGGTGGTATGATGTACTGAATACTAGTTGCATCCCCAGAGCTTGCTGTAAATGATCCCAAAATTTAGAGACGAATTGAGTGCCTCTGTCGGATATTATAGTCTTTGGAACTCCATGCAGGCATACTATACAGGCGAGGTAAAGTTTGGAAAGCTTCTGGGTGGTGTGGGTTGTCTTGACTGGGATGAAGTGTGCCACCTTAGTTAGTCTATCTGTGATGACCCATATGGCATCATTCCCGTGCTGTGATCGAGGTAGCCCAACAATAAAGTCCATCCATTGTCATCCCATTTCCATTCAGGTATCTTGTTTGGCTGTAATAGCCCTGCTAGTTTCTGGTGCTCGGCTTTAATGCGTTGACATGAATCACAACATGCAATGTATGTGGCTATATCCCTCTTCATACCGTGCCAGAAAAACCTTTCCTGAATGTCCTTGTACATTTTGGTCCCTCCAGGGTGAATTGAATATGGAGCGGTGTGGTCTTCTGCTATAATTTGCTGCTTGAGGTCTTTTATATTGGGTGCGCAAAGCCTGTCTCCGAACCATAATATTCCCTCATCGTCTATGACAAATTCTGAGGCCTTGCCCAGACTCACTTTTCTTTTTATGCCTTCAATGATGGGGTGTCCATGCTGAGTCATCTTAATCTGTTCTATTAGTGTAGGCCGTATTTCCATATTTGACACTTCGCCTTCGGTGACCATCATCAAGTTGAGGTTGGCGAATTCCTGCTGAAACTCAGGTCTCAAGTTTTGTAGGCTGCCGTTGTCCGAGCTAGGGTTACGGCTGAGAGCATCTGCCACTACATTCGCCTTTCCTGGATGATAGTGAATGCCAACATCATAATCCTTCACCAATTCCAACCAGCGTCGTTGTCGTAAATTGAGTTCTGGTTGTGTGAAAATATATTTGAGGCTCTTATGGTCCGTATATATTTCGCAACGATTCCCAAGAAAAAAGTGCCTCCACTCCTTGAGTGCATGAATGACTGCTGCCAATTCTAAGTCGTGAGTAGGATAATTTTCTTCATGCTTCCGTAATTGCCTAGAAGTGTATGCGACTACCTTGCCTTCTTGCATCAGTACACATCCGAGGCCCTTCCGGGATGCGTCGCAATATACTTCAAAACTTTTGTGTATGTCTGGTACGACCAATACTGGGGCTGTTGTTAATTTCCTTTTGAGTTCCTGGAAGCTTTTCTCACAAGCTTCAGTCCATACGAATTTCTTATCCTTCTTGAGTAACTGTGTCATTGGTTTGGCTATGGTGGAAAATCCCTCAATAAACCTTCGGTAATATCCAGCCATTCCGAGGAAACTTCGTACATCTGTTACATTGGTCGGTGGCTTCCAACCAACTACGACCTTGACTTTTTCCGGGTCCACAGCAACTCCTTCCTGCGTTAATAAGTGGCCTAGAAAACCAACCTGTCTTAACCAAAATTGGCATTTGCTGAATTTGGCGTATAGTTGATGTTTTCTTAATTCTCCTAGTACAATTCGGAGATGTTCAGCATGTTCTTCTGGTGCCTTAAAATATACCAGGATATCATCAATAAACACCACAACAAATTTGTCCATAAATTTCATAAACACTTTATTCATGAGGTCGACAAAATATGCGGGGGCGTTGGTCAGTCCAAACGGCATTACTGTAAATTCATATAGTCTGTATCTAGAGGTGAATGTTGTCTTCGGGATATCTTCTGTCCGTACTTTTAATTGATGATACCCCGACCTTAAATCAATTTTAGAGAAAACCTTGGCTTGAGCGAGTTGGTCAAATAAATCATTTATCCGTGGCATCGGATATTTGTTCTTGATGGTAACCATGTTGAGTGCTCGATAGTCTATACACAATCTCAGTGTCCCATCCTTCTTCTTGGAAAATAATACCGGCGAGCCCCAAGATGAGGAGCTGGCCCGTATAAATCCTTTGTCTAGTAATTCCTTTATTTGCTTCTTTAGTTCAACCAATTCGGATGGTGCCATTCTGTATGGTTTCTTGTAAATGGGGGTGGTTCTAGGTGCTAGCTCAATAATGAATTCTATTTCCCTGTCTGGTGGCATGCCTGGCAATTCTTCGGGAAATACGTCCGGGAACTCAAATACTACTGGAACTTTGCTTAATTCTGAAGTGTCTACCTTGTTCAATTTTTGTTGCCGTGATACTGGTCTTTCTTGAGCTGCGACTCTTATCGTCTTTCCGTGATGATGAGTAAGAATCACAGTTTGATTGAAGCAGTCGATAAATCCTTTGTTGGTGGTCAGCCAGTCCATACCTAGGATAACATCCAGTCCCTTATTTTCAACACGATGAGGTTGGCCCAAAACTTTAATCCTTCAATCTCAATAATCACACCTTGGCAGTAACTCTGAGTGATCTGCTTACTTCCGGGGAACTTGATGGTCATTGATTTTCCTAAGGAAAGCATCGAAAAATCATGTTGCAAAGCAAAGTTCTTCGAAATGAACGAATGAGAAGCTCCAGAATCAAACAAAACCGTGGCAGGTATTGTGTTGACAGGGAACGTACCGACTACGATATCCGGGGTATCCTGTGCTTGTTCCTTGGTCACATGGTTCAGGTGACCTTTCTTGTGGTTGTTATTGGGGTTGAAGTTGTTACGCTTGGTTGCTGAATTGTTTCCATTGCTGTTTGGCTTCGGGGTCGAGTTCCTTGGTTTTGGGCAATGTTTGGCATAGTGTCCCTCTTCTCCACAAGCGTAGCAAGTAACGCCTGGGCGATACGTAAAATCCTTGTCCCTTGCATGAAAATTTTTGTTCGGACGCGGATCATTGGTCATGGATTTGTTCGCCCCATTTTTCTGAAAATTAGTCTTGTTCCGGTTGTTGCGAGTGTGGGTAGTCTTATCCCTTTTTCGCTTGCCAATATCTTCCAGACTGCGGCGCTCATTTTCCAAAGTAATAGCTTTGTCCACAAGTGTCTTGAAATCAGGAAAGGTGTGTACGACTAGCTGGCATTTAAGTGCTGGTGCCAGACCGTCCAGGATTTTTTCCATCTTTTTATTTTCAGTCATACGCTCTTTGTTGGCATAACGAGATAACTGAGTAAACTGGCTCTTGTACTCAGTCACTGTCATGCCTCTCTGCTTGAGGTCATCAAACTCCCTTTTCTTGATCTTCATAATGCTTCTAGGGATGTGCGCCCCATGAAAACCTTCTTTAAAATCCTCCCATGTGATATCATTTTCATTGGGGTGCATATGCAAAAAAAATTCCCACCATGATGCGGCTGCTCCAGTGAGATAGTGTGGTCTATAAAGTACCTTTTCACGATCCGAGCATTGTGCAATAATCAATTTCCTTTCAATGTCTCGAAGCCAATCATCGGCCTCAAGCGGTTTGTCTGTGTGAGAAAATGTTGGCGGACGTGTCTCTCTAGTTCAGACAATTTTGAATGTTGCCGATGTGGCTCATGGTGATTTCCCATATTGAAAACATGGTTCATCATTTCTTGGTGCTGCTGCTGGCTTTGCTCGTAAAGGCGGCATACTTGAGAAAATGTTGTTTCACTGCCCTGCTGACTTGACTGCCCCTGCGTGAAATTGTTACTTGTTTGGGTGCCATAATTTTCCTCTGGAGGACTTGGCATGGAACGAGTCCAGGGACGAGTCATTTTCCACTCTGGGGTATTATTGCAGAACTCATGAGAAAAACTGAGCGGCAAAAATAACCAAATGATTTTGCAAATGCAGAAAACATACGAACTCCAAAGATTTTAAATAAAATACTTGATTGCGCATGGAGAAGGACCGCTTAGTACATATTTTACACGCGAGTCGTAATTATACAATACGTCACTCAGGATGCGCGTACACATTCCTGACATGTTATTTAGGCTAGTGCACTCCTCCGCGTTCCTACATGATGCGCAAACATACTACTTCTCATCAACCTATTTTACATATAAAACATATCATACAAGTGGACACATCGCGTGGCGGACAGGCGTACTTAGTCGGAGATGGTGAAGACTTCCTTCGGCCTGCCGAGGGTAAGACCCAGTGGCGATGGAGACTCAACCTCCTCCTCACTAATAGGCTCCTGGCGTGGAATACTGGTTCGAGGAGTTGGTGCGGGCGCGGCAGGTGGTGCAACTCTGATTGGAGTAGGAGCAATGGCTTGGTCAAACTCCTCAGTGGTAGGTAGGCGGCGAGCGGTGGCTAAGATGGCAGGTGCATAAGATGCTGAGGACGAGACATATGTCAGTGGTGGTGAGGTATGGAGAAGCTCCCTCCTATTGGCGGAACCACTCTGAACTAAGTCCATACGAGCAGCCACCAAGTCGTCCACAAGGTTACCAAGAGCCTTGAGGTACTCAACCAACGATTCGACAGCTTCATCACGTTCCTCCCTTGCGCAAGAAAACGCGTAGTGGCACGTGTAAGGTATGTGGCAGGGGAGGTAGCGGTAGCGACGAGTCTTCATCGAAGGAGGAGCATCCCGGAGATGAGCTATCGCCTCGCGGGCAGCCATTTGCATGGCATGCCTCTCCGTAGGCATGGCCCTGCCCACAAATCGGAAGCAGCGTGCCTCAGAACGCCCTCCCTTGAATTGCACCGCGGCCTGGTGCATCGACACGCTGTCGCTGATCTTGTGCTGGTAGAGTGTGAACTCTGGACGAGTCGATGGCCCAATCGCGACCTTGGTGATGGAGGCGAGGAGCTTGATAAACCCCTCTGGTATGTTGGCGAACGCCTTTGATTCACATCGCTGCTGGCCATCTACAAAAGTAGACAAAAATTCCGAATAGTCAAATCATAAATTTATGATGAATAACAGAAAATTGCTACAAATGTAAAAATGCTGAATTAGCACTCAATACGCTAATAACAGATTATCGATCGCACCTAGTGGCTTCCTACAGTCAGCCTGCCTCTGGTACCAAGGTTGTCAGGACCGGTTTTTCCAGAAAAATATTTACTGAGAAACCGACCTTTTTATCGGACCAGTGCAAAAGGATCCTTCTCACTGGTAGACAAATCCTTGATACATAATTCCAGAGTACTGAATATTATAAAAGGTTGAGCTGAGGCTGCTCAACAATTTATTACAAGCACGCACATATTATACATAAGAGCGGATATGACACAAGGGTAGGGTGGCATAACTACTGACTCGTAATAAAAGTGGTGGTGGATATGTCACAGTGTAGTGGGTGACACGACTCCAATATCTTACAGCTCATCGAGTGTCAGAGTGAGACCCGATGAATTTATTTGGTGGTGGCGGAAGCGGTTATAATACAGTGATCAACTCCAGGATCGCAAGAGACTGACTGGGACTCCACTAGGCATCGGACTCGCTATCGAACTCTTCATCCATGAGATCGCCTTCGTCAACATCTGGCTAAAACAACAAGCCAGGTGAGTACTTTGAATGTACTCACAAGACAGTTCGGACATAAGATATAACAAATGCAAACATGATGCATATGAGCAGACAAGCAATATGTACTCAAAGAATAAATTTGCGCTGCAAAATAAAAAGGGAAGTCGGGCGATAGTCCTCCCAAAATTCCAAGGAAAAATAAAAGAATACCGATTGAGTGTATGAGCGACACCTCGTAAGCAAAAATGAATAAAAACATGCCACAGTCGGACGGCTGAGCGACATCACATAAAGGGCTTATAAAGAAAATAAATAATGAGAATGCCACAGTCGGACGTCTGAGCGACATCACATAAAGGGCTTATATTCAAAAGTAAATAACGAGAATGCCACAGTCGGACGTCTGAGCGACATCACATAAAGGGCTTATATTCTTAAGTATATAACGAGAATGCCACAGTCGGACGTCTGAGCGACATCACATAAAGGGCTTATATTCAAAAGTTAATAACGGGAATGCCATAGTCGGACGTCTGAGCGACATCATTAACAGGGCTTATATTCAAAAGTAAATAACGAGAATGCCACAGTCGGACGTCTGAGCGACATCATATAAAGGGCTTATATTCAAAAGTAAATAACGAGAATGCCACAATCGGACGTCTGAGCGACATCACATAAAGGGCTTATATAATCTTTGGTATGACGGTAAATCATCTCAAGCGATTAATCAGTGCAGAAATAACTGGTTAGTTCTTCTACCAGGATGACCCTTGACTAGATTACCATTCTGATCACTATCTTAGAATATCCGAGACGGTCACTGAGGTTGATACGGAGATTGACGCTAGGCCATAGACATGGCTACTCGGAAGGTTTTAACTCTGCAGAGTTTGTACTCTTAAATCACAAGTCAACGGATTTCAATAGCCACAAAGGACCAGTTCCGTTTACGGTATTTTAGCAGAAACACAACTAACCAGTACACACTCATTTCACATCCTGCTGCCCGGAATCACCCGAGACAACACTCACGAAAAACATTAAGACAGGGAGGCCACAACCTCAAATAGCATGGGATCAAATTTATATCACGTGCTATAAGGGGTGCCCCCCTCTCGGTCCCAATCGGAAACACCCATGCCCCCTGACCGGATGACGGGCTTTAATCCAGGGCCATGGAACCCTCATCCCGGCCCCTCTATTTGGTGTATACAAGGAAAGAGGTTTGCAGCTGACTAAACCGTATTCTTTACAGAAGACATGTGACGGTACCAAAAAGGAGACGAACGGGATCATGACTTGATCCACGTTAATACTGGAGTTAACGGTTGATTGGCATGCTTCAACGATACCAACTTACAACCTATCATGTCACCACATGATCAGGTTGGTTCACCATCATCTTTCGGGGCTCACACGAAGCTTGTTTTGCATGAAATATAACATCCGCAAAATGCTTATATGACCATGCCATGAAGAGAAACTTCTCAAGCAAACATGCAACACACTCATCATATCAATGGTTCAAACATGCTAGCCTGGTTCGGAGTAGTCGGAGTCTAACTCGGTGAAGTTCGCGGCTCCGTCACTTCCTTCGGTATCTACGGGTACAAATAAAACGGGTACTAACATAAATACCGCTCGTGTATAAAAGTTGTCCCAAATATTTTTCAAGTAAATATGATAAAAAAACTAGATAGAAAACTAAAGAGGTCAGAAAAAGAATCAACTCAAAATCATCTTTAGTTTAAAAGTTATTAAAGTTTTTGTCCATGGACTTGTCTGTAATGAAACAGAAAGTTTCCAGGGGCTAGAATATAAAAACAGAAAACGATTCAGTAAGCAGTACGCCAGCTGAATAGGGAAAGCGTACTTTGCCCGAAGTCGCTTTCCAAAAAAATGGTTCGAATAAGATAAAGAGACTGACGAGGGGGTCCCACCCGTCAAGTTTGAATCCTCGAACTGAAAACAGAGCGCGCCAGCGCCCGAGAGCTGCGGTGGTCGCCGGCGCCGATCCACGGCGAGGTAGGGGAAGTGGGTGGTACCCACGGTTCCACGGTGTTCTTCCGAATCGGTGGGTGGTGGAGTTGGGCGTCGGCGTGCACCACGTCGACGACGACCTTATCTTCGACGGACGGCGGTTCGAGTGGTTGTGGGTCTCGTCGGAGAGAGTTGCGGGGGTCAAATTGAAGTGGGGGTTAGTCGTCTAGGTGTGTCAGGAGGCTACTGGCAAGACTAGGGCGGTGGAGGAGCTCTCACCAGAGAGGGAGCTACCGGAGCCCGAAGCAGATCGGGGCGGCCGGAGTTGGGGAAGAAGGGCTCCTCGAGGGTCTTCCAGTGGTTGGGCGGGGTCTGGTGAGATGGTGGAGCTGTGCGGGGTCGAGTGCGAGCTTGGGGGTGCTATTTATAGATGGCCCGAGGCGGTTGCCGCAAACGGGATAAGTTCGGCGAGCGATTATGGCGAGGCTGTGGCTGAACGGGTGGCTTAAGTACTTGAGCATCGACGTGATGGTCTACTGGTTTCATTCCGAAGCAGATCTTAGCAAGACAAGGGTGCTTACGTTACTTTCCCAACGGAACGGCCGTGCGGGCACGTCGGCGGCAGAGAGCACACTCTGCGCCTCTCAGGCCATGGCGACTGTGCTGCAGCGTGCACAGGGAAGAAGACGGTCACGCGGAGCTCCTAGTTGGCTTGGGCGGTGCCGAACGGCGTTGCTTTGCAGGGTGACCCCTGTCGGCCGCCACGGGTGGCTCTGCCGTCGCGGAAGACGCTGGCGCAGGCGGGCCACAACGCCACCGACGCTCGCAACCAGCCAAGCGAGCGTGCGGCGCTCTGGATAAGGGAGGGGAGCAGTGCAGCAAGGTGCCAAGGTAGCACTGGTGATATTGACGAGAAGCTCTGACGAAACTGTACTGTCGATTGAATCTTCAGTTAACTTTTTTCTGAATTTTTACAGAAACAGTGCACATCAACTGTATGATGAAATGATTCAAGCACTTGCCAAATTTTTCTTGGGCTGAATTTTGGTGAGGTGGTCTCTTCATGCATCCAGAGGCTGCCTGAAATTTCACAGATTTTTAGGAAGAGAGAAAAATATGAATTTCACCAAAAATGGCAAATCTGGTCCAAACTTGCAGCAAGTGAAATTTGAAAATTTTGAACTGTGGACCAGTGGATTATGATGGATCTAGGTTGAGGGTACTAAGGACTAGCCAGGGGAGCTTGTTTGGAATCAAAACTCAAAAGGGAACTGGTAGTTCCTTTGTAAACCACCAAGGCTCAACTAAAAAGACAAAAATTGTTTAAGGAATAAAATAATTAGAAGAAAAATCTAAAAGAGGTTGAAACCTAATGGAATTGATGTTAGACTTGTTTCAAGGTGGGAATGAGGGTTTTGGGAAAAAAGATCTTCATTGGGTGTCATGGTGAAAGAAAATTTTGAGTGGGGAGGATAAGCCTAAGGTTGCTATATGAAGACTTTTCATATAAAAGAAATTATCAATTTTTTTGAAAATAAAAATGTGTTGATCCAACACAAGGAGAAAACCTTCAAAATCAGAAAGCAAGGTTGAGAAGGGCATGGAAAACTTTTGCCAGAAAAGATTTGAGAAAGGGGTTTTAAGAAAGATTCTAATATCCCCCTTCCAAAAGACCAAAGAGTTTGATGAAAACAAATCCAAAATTTTTGGAGTGTTACATATCAGCCTTTTCTAGCGATCACTTACGTGCCTTAACAAAGGATATGCGGCCTCTGGCTCGCAAACTTGCTGACGAAGCCGATCTATCTAGATATCATCCAGGATATGATGCAGAGAACGTGCGGGCAGAGCGTCCGGCTTATGAGATTGAAAATATTATTCCGCCCGTCCATAAGCACACCTTTGCTCCTGACATTGGTCTGTCAGACCTCATAAATTACGAAGTTTATTTCCGAGCACTGGCCAAGATTGACTGGACCACTATTGACTTCCAGCAGCTGGAAGAAACCGCCGAAGAACCGGAGCAAGCTGATCCTCAATCATCACGGCGAGCTGACGCAGAACCTTAAATCAGCGCCGGTTTAACTTTATGCCTCGGTACTTTGAGAAAACTGATATTCTTTTGGGCCTTCCAGCGTCTTGTAATAGGATAACTGAGATACTCTGTGTTCGTCCCATACTATATTTTGTGAGGTTGCTTCAATTGGCAACTTCTTAAATATGTCCCGCTTTCAATGCTTTTGACGGTTTATTCTACCTCTTTCTGCATAAAACAATGTTGAAAATGTCCTGGCGCTTTATCGTCGGACGGGTCATAATGCCCAAACACATGGTCTAAGTTTTGAACTTGAACTGTGTACAAAATATAAAATAAGTATCATACCTGTGATTAAGTGTATTATAACGAACCTTAATCCGGTAGGAAGAGATAATGCTCCAAGGTGCAAGTGCTGATGACTCCCTTGATTGTCTGTCGGTTCCTCATGAAAACCGAACCGGGTTATGATAAACTCCGGTTTAGTTGTAGTCAGTACTGGTGTTTGTAACCCAGACTAGAACTCTGTAAACGCAGATGTAGTGGCAACTTATAGTCATCCACTCCCTGAATCGATGGACGTGGTTAAAAACCAATGATCTTGAAGATAAAGATTTGATAAAACATAAAAATTAAAAATAAATTCTTGGGAAAATAAGACCATGTAGTCGAGCTTTTTATGAGGATCCAAATTCGAGGCTTTTTATGAGCTGCCAGGCTACTGTCATTAACCATTTTGCAAAGCCTGTTAAGATGGTCCTCAATCCTTAACCAAATCATTAATGTTCAATGCTACCAAGTTCAAAAAATCTGTAAAGATTGACTTGTCTAATCACTTGATGATCGTCAATTTAACGTTACCAAGTTCAGGGTCTGTAAAGATTGACTTGTGTGTACGTTCGACGGGTCGTACCAGGTTTACCTGGACGGAGTGACTTACTTGATGTAGGCAGGCTAATCTGGGGTTTTAGGTGTATACACCAAGCTTCCAAGCTGTGTTTACTACAAGGGTTGTCAACTCGTTGATGTCTTGCATTAGGAGCCCCCTGGTAGCATTTGAGCTATGCTCGTCGGGGCCTATGTTTGAGTTGTGCTAGGCATCAAAACTCTGTTTTGCCCCTCATCACCATGTGGAAATTGCCAAAGCAACCAGAGCTATGCTCTTATGATGGCCTTGATGTGGTCGTCGGTTTAAGAGGCCATAGGAACTCCCTTGCACACAGAAGCCGCCATGTGACAAACTCTTATGAAAAAAGGCGGCTGATACCCCGCTTTATCAGGGGCGCCGGTTTATTATATTAATCATAATATATACATTGTAAAGATATGTACATAAAGCGGAGCCTGTGGCTCAGGTGTAATAAAGGTCGAAGAAGAGCGATGTTCCATGGCCGTCTGGTCTCCTCGTCCGCCGTACGTGAGTCCTTATGTTCTCGAACGTCGACGAGGTAGTATGATCCATTGTGCAGGTTCTTGCTGACCACAAAGGGTCCTTCCCTGTAGGAGATATGCCCTAGAGGCAATAATAAATGCTATTATTTATCTCCAAGTTCATAATTATGTTTATGTTCCATGCTATAACTGATGTGGTTCCCGAGCCCGTATATCCATAAAGGCTCTGGGGAAAACTCATGTGCACGTGTGGAATAATAAACGGTAAAATGTATTCCTAGTCATGCCTCTAAGACTAGCTCAAATTTTGCATGATGATTATGTTTTCCCAATCATGGGCATGTCTATGCCAGTAACTTTGAGGGCACAATGTTAAGAGAACATTTGTGTTGAATCGACTAGGATTGATGTTATGCTATGAGATTCATTCATCACAAGTTAATGGTAAATAACACAGAGATGGTTAACGTTTGCATGATTCCTTAGACCATGAGAGTATCGAGTTTCTTCATGAACTTTGGGGTTTTTTAAATGTCATCCGTAAATGGGTGGCTATTACGGCGGCTTACGGGTTCATGGAAAAGTATGTCAAGTAACTTGATAGCTCAAGATTGGGATTTGCTCCTCCGACGATGGAGAGATATCTCTGGGCCCTCTCGGTATTACGGTATCCATCATCGTCTGGTCAGACACAGTGTGATTTGATCACAGGGATGCCGGAACATGGAAACGAGAAAAGAGAACAATACTGGTAACGAGGTAACTAGCATAGTGGACAAGTTGTTGATCCACGGGAATGCCAACGTGTCTCACTTCGGGTATTTGTAACATATCACGAAGAAATAGGAATAGCACACGGCAATTGGAGGTTCATTCGAATATTCATTCGTGTGGGTATAGGGGTCATTATGGGTGTCCACGGCTCCGATGTTGATCATTGATCAGAAAGGGTTCCGGTCATGTCTATACTTCACCGAACCTATAGGTTCACACGCTTAAGGGTCATCTATCTGCTGAATACTAGACAATGAGTCTGAGAGAAAATCACCGAAAAAGTTTCGGACACCGGAAAAGTTTCGGACAGCGGAAAAGGTTCCGCAGAGAGAGGTCATCGAATGAGGTTTAATGAAACTAAAAAGTTGTTTCAGGCGATACCATTAAGTCAAATTGGTGTCGGCATATGCCTGATAATTCTTGGAGGGTGCCAGAATCATTCTGGAAGCTTTATGGAATTTTCCGGGATAATAACCGGATATGCTCTGGAGCTGCCGGAACCACTTCAGATGCTTTTCGTAGATGAAAATCACTAAACCGGAATTGTTTCGGAATGCTTTGAAAATCATTTTGGTGGGTACTGGAAATGTTCTAAGCCCACATAAATGTTTTCAGTTCGAACGGACGCTGAAAAATATCGTCGTGAATAGTAAAAGTACTTTTTTGGATATTTATGGAAAGCCACCTTTTGGGGCTTTTCCCAAAAGGCTTCTAGAAGGACATGGGGATCAAGGAACCCCCTTTGGGGGGCCCCATGAAGGTGGGACGTTGGAGGGTGCAGCTCCTCCATGGGGCTCCACTTGTCATCCCTTTATGCCTTTTATACCCTTTGTGTGTGACATAAAGTGGGGGCACTTTTGGTATTTCAGAATACCCATCCTACCCCTTGGTTTCCCTATAAATAGGAGGTGAGGGGGCTGCCCAATCCTCATCCCTTCTCACATACAAGTGCCATGCAATGATCTAGCTTCTTCTCTCCCTCCCACGAAAAGAGTTTCGTAGAGCCGTAAGGTTGTCTGGGTTCCGGCAGAAACTAGTTCTGGACGGCGAAGCCCTGCCGGATAGATGACACCGTATGTGTGCAACTCTGTAGAGAAATCATAGTTTCGGTCTTAGTTCGTGAGTGCCTCCCGAAGGGCTGTCCGTGTGACTGTCTGAGTTTTGAAGTTCCTTTCGAAGGGCTGTCCGAGTGGCCGTTCTAGTTTCGAAGGTCCTCCCGGAGGGCTGTCCGCGACACCGTCCGGGGGGCTGTTCGGCCGCCTCCCGGAGGGCTGTCTGAGGAGCAGATGAGGGTATACATCCTCGTGGTTGGGAGGTTGTAAATCCTAGCTGCGGGGATCTGCACCGCCGATCGTCATCGACTCTACTTCCCGCTGCGCTACGAGTCGGTAACGAAAAAGATCAAACCATGTATGCAGTCTCCATACTGGTCCTGGGCTGGTGCGTAGGTTGGAGTTTTTTGTTTTCTGCTACGTTACCCTACAGTGGCATCATGAGCCGTGCTATGCATAGATGCAGATAGCAATCTAGAATACATAGAGATGTATGGGTATTGCATATTATAATTAGGTAGTAGATGAGATCAATTGCTGAAAAATATTTATGCAGGTGACAGATGAAATCTGGGACCCGATGTTCTGGTTGCTTCCCGGGAATTTGCATATTTCTGATCTTGATAACAGTATGGTGGAGTTTCAATGTTTTGGCAATCCGTGATCCTGATTGATCAACGAAGTGCTAACAGTTCATTGAATTCCACCGTAGTTAAAAAAGAAAGATGCAATTTAGCAGACTAAAGGGCAATGCAGATATGATCTGCACGGGGGTCATGCGTATGACAAAGTTCAGTGTGGGGCTCGAGATTTTATTATCTTGTGTTTCATACACCCAGATAAGTTAATCTAGCGCTTGAATTATCATACTTGATGATGGACGTTGGTAAACTTCGGTTTGTTTCGAAACCTTAGAAGCCACATAAAACAAGTTTTTGCATGAACCGATTAGAAACGTCTAACTTGGTTTTGCAGGAGGGTTTGCATGTGCATATGATGTGGTATAGCAGTGCTCCTAATAATTTGATTATGTATGAGATGTCTATATGATGTAAATTGATTAACATGACCTGCGTGTCATGATTTGGCATGATGGCTGGAGCCATATGATTGCACTTTAAATGACATGTGTGTCAACCTTAAGTAATGCATTTATATTATCCACTATGGAGATATCAATATTATCTGGTGCATCGACAAGGTGGTGGCAATCTTCGCGAAGGTGAACACTGATGCGAATGCCAAAGACGAAGAAATGAAAGACTTCTCCGTCAGAAAGGGCTATACCATATCATGCTATGATGAATTGCCTGAGATGTTTATCCCTTATGATGCACCCTTCTTGATTGCGCAATAATCGCTTTTTATTTGGGTGATCTCTCACAAAAATATCAAGTAGTTAGTGGTCTCCCAAGTGTAGCACCATCACGGCACCTATCTTTTCGGGGTGCGCCATGTCACACGGGTACGAACGATTAGAGAAGTGTGATGCGGGTGAGTTGAGACCTCGTAGCGAGATCACTTGGTTGTCTTGACGTTCAGGCATGACCGTCATGAGCTCAGAACACACGCATCGAAAGATGAACAAGAGTCACATAGAGATGTGATTGGCAAGTTGGCCTACCGGTTGAGATTTTCGTCATCAGTGGTGTTACACCAATGGCGAACAATTGAAATGCGGGTCTTGTATCACTCACAATCAATTTTGAGAGAGATATTGAATTGAGTGGGAGCGCACTGTAGAATTAACTTGTTTAATTCTCAGTGCAATTAATTATGAACATTGTCTAAGTGTTTTTTGCATAACAGTTGTAGAAGAATGGCTTGCATTTCCACCTTCCCTATTAAAATTGAATAGTTGTTAAATATCTGGTTAAAACTTTACGGTTGGTAACGTAATCTGAGGATTGTCCTCAAAAGTGCCGATAAGGACTTTGTCCTATCGCATGCTTTCCGTATACTCCCGCTAAATGCAATGGATGATGAGACTCTCGTCCTTCGATCCAAAAGCTAGAATTCCGTTGCGGTCATGTGCAATATGTTTGCTTCCATGAAACTCGAACTTCGAAAGTTTGGGATAGTTATGTGATATTCATGGAACTGGAAATTAATTTTCAGATACAAACAAAGGCTGAAAGATATGAAATATCCAAAGCAATGTTTGTTTGCAAATTATTAGTAAAGTGTTTACTATGCATTAGACAGATAAGAGAGGGATCCAGAAGAACGCCTATCATATGATGAAAGGTGAATTAAACAATGACTTAAAGAGAAAGGAAGTGTCCAAAGGGTGTTAGTATGACTTACACCCCTAGGATGTCCAGGGCTAAACACCACTCTAAAGTTGGGTGCTTCTTCTGAGAGTAGGAGAAATACTAAAAGTTAAACTATTAGAAGAATAAAGGCAGAAAGTGTAATGCCCCGGATGTAATACTTTCCCTTTTGGGTATATAATATATCTCCGGCTTCATCTATTTCCATTTCGGGTTCTTTGTCTTTCGGGCTCTCGTCGTTTTGTTGTGTGAGTGTGTGGCATTCATTCATATCATGTAGACATGTGCATTGCATTGCTTTTGTGTTGTGGGTTGCTTCCGGTTTGTCGTGTTTCTTCCCGTTGTCCGTTTCGCGTTCCGGAGCTCCCTCACGTGTCCGTGACGTCCCGTAGGCCTACTTTGTTGTTCGGGCGTTTTTCGTTACCGGTGTGCCGCGAGGTTGTGTTGTGTGTTGTTGTTTTGTTGTGTGCAACCCGCCTCTCAAATCTCGTCTCGTTTGGACTCCGTTGACTTTTCCCTCCGTTGTCCGTGTGGGTCCGATGTGCCTTCACTTCGTGTCCCGGAAACACCCCCTGCTGCTTTCTTTTATCTCCGTTTAGGCCTTTTAAATCAACCCCCCGCGATCGGATCCGTCGGATCGCGATCGGAGGGCTCCTAGCGCCCCTAAACTCTCCCTAACCCTAAAATTCTGCTACATATAGACCCCCCTAGTCTATTTTTGGGCATCCCTATCCCCTTCTTCTTCCTCCTCTAGATCCCCTTCTTTTTTTTTCTTTTCTTTCTCCAGATCTGAAATTTTCGGCCGGATCCCGAGGGGATCCTTCTGTCCAGCTGCGATCCGATCTGGCCTCGAGCGAGGTCAACGCCTCCTCATCGCGCCCGTACGTCGACCGCTCCAGCCGAGGGCCGCGTCGCCCCTCCGCGGCAGGCTCCAGCGCGGGCCGCCTCCTCCTGGCCAGGACCACTTCGCCAGCGGGAGGCCCATCGACCGGCCCGACGCGCCGCCGGTCCCCACTTCGCCCTCCGAGCCGCGGGCGATCGCGCGCTCACACCCCCTCCTTCGACGCAAGACGCCTGGGCCAAGGCCCGTACGTCGCCGTCCGCGGGCCGCCTCCTCCCGGCCCGGATAGCCATCAGGCCGGCCACCGCATCGCCGCTCGCCCCGCGGGCTTCTTCGCGCCTCCGCGTTTGGGCCGCCGCGCAGCGCCGGGCCCTTCTCCACCGCAGCGGGCCGCCGCCGCACAGTGCCTCTCCGCGCGGGCCGAGATCCGCCGCCGGCCCGTACTGTTCCTCCAGATCCGATCTGGAGAGGTACCCTAATTTTTTCCCTAAGTCCTTTTATTCCTGATCTGAGATGCAAACTTGGAACTGCTCTAACTTTGTGCCTGTTGCTCCGTTTTGCGCGTGTAGCATGTCCAGATGTTCGTGGAGATGTCCTCTACGTTTTACCTGTTGTAGTCATGCATGTTAGATGTCATCTTGACACTTGTTTTGCTGTTGCAAGAGTGCATCATGTTAAAACTGCTGTTATGTGTTATTTTTCATGCCACCTTTGCCATGTGATAACTTTTAGCTCGTTTGTCCAAACGATGCAAATGACATGTCCACGTGTTCGTCTTGCCACGAACTACGTGTTGTGTGTGATAGGTTGCATGGTAGATTTATTGTTTCCTTGTTGTCATCGTTGCAAAGTGCCATGTTCACATGTTGTGTTTTTCACTTGTTATGAAATGCCATCTTGTTGAGCTCGTTGCAATCGTTGTGTTCACCTCTATGAAGCATGCTTGTGTGTTTCGGGATCACCTTCATGTGTATGTTGATGAGGTGCTTACCCTTTGCCATGTTTAGTTTCGAGGTGACTTAAACATGCTCTTTTGTGTGCTAAGATGATGTTGCTGTTTTAGGACTTAGTGATTTTTCACTAAGTCTGAAATCTGTAACGTTCCGATGCCATGTTCGTGTGATGTTCTAGGACAAAGCATGTTAGTTTTGGGGTGGATTTTGATTGTTCCTTGTAGTATATATTGTTGTCTTTCCATCCATGTCCTCACATGTCCATTTGAGTGTCTGTAGCATGTTTATCTTTTGCTCAAAAGTTTCAATAAAATTCTGCTGCCAGAATTTTATTTCAAAGTTCAATATGTCCAAGATCATTGCTATTGATCCGTGACTCCGTTGGGGGTGCACTTTGGACCTAGTTGCTGTACTTTATATCTAGTTTGTGTTCAAGTCCTTTGCCATGCTTTTTCGGTGCTGTAGATTAATTATTTTGAGCTCCCAAGATGCTATGTTGCTGTAATTTTCAGCTTTCGCTCAAATCTTGTTTCGGGCATAACTTTTAGCCCGTAACTCCGATTTCAGCGAATCTTATATCAAACTTGGGTGATTTTCTGTGTAGATTAATAATATCAGCTTGTTATCTTGTTTTGAGGTGTTTTGCTTGAGTGATGTTTTACGTGCTCCATGTGCATCTTTAGTGCATCCATCATGCATTCATGTTTTTCGAGTGCGCATTGCATTTTGTTGATTGGTGCTTGGTGTGTTTGTTGTGTTTAGAGCCGGAAGCTGAGACCGGGTACGAAGTTGAGCACGAGTTTTCCAACGAGGTTGAGCACGAGGACCCTTCTTACGATCCGAACGACTCCTCTTCAGGCAAGATGACCGAACCCCGATAACATTACTATCTTTGCCTATTGCTAGTAGTCTCGATCTATAGTTTTGCCTCGATGCCCATGTTCTTCTTGTCAGCCTCCTACTTGTAACCAATTGCCATGTTTAACCAACCTACCTATGCAAACCCTTGCTTGGCTAAGTACGCTTCGCTCAGCCCTTCTTATAGCGTTGCTAGTTGCAGGTGAAGTGAAGATGCTTGCTCCATGTTGAAGTTTGGTTGGGTTATATCACACTATATAAATGCTTAAACTGAAATCATCTATATATTGGCAAGGGTGGAAGGCTAAGCCTTTTGCTTGGTGATTTGTTCCACTCATGCCGTTAGGATCCGTATAAGCCGGTATTATGTTCCTTGATTATGCGTTCCTAACACGATTGGGGTGTATGAGACCCCCTCGATAAACCGCTAAGTGCTAAGTCTTTTCCAGCAAATCCCAACATTGGTACTATTTGCCTAATAACAAACTAAACATGCATAGGGAGTAATTAACCCTCTTTCTTAATCAACCACCCCGGGCCAGTGCTCCACATGAGTGTTGGTCCGAAACGGGGGTTCTGCGGGGCCACCTCAAGGAAACTCGAGGTTTGGTAAAAACCTGTAGAATCGCCCATCCGGTCGTGGCCTGAGACGAGATACGCGCGGCTACTATCAGGGTGTCGGCACGCCGGGAGGATTTGCTGGATTAGCCTTACCTTAGCTCGGTATATCTTGAGCACGGGATTCCGAGGATACTCGGGTCTTCCCACTTTGGAGTTGCGACTCCGCGGATCGTGGGCTTGTAATGGGTCAAGTTGGAACACCCCTGCAGGGTTTGAACTTTCGAAAGCCGTGCCCGCGGTTATGTGGCAGATGGGAGCTTGTTAATTCCGGTTGTAGATAACTTGACACAATGATACTAATACACTACCAGCGTGTGTTCCGTGACTGTCAATTTCCGGATGGGGATTCGGGAGTTGAACACGGAGGGGTTATGTTTGTGAGTTTGTAGCTAGGATCACTTAGTGATCGCTTCTCGCTGTTGCCTTCTCTTCTCGCTCTCACTTGCGTAAGCTAGATGCTAGTTGCTGCTGTAGACTTGTTCTTTCTTCAGCCTTTCCCTCACCTAAAGGTTTAAATAGTTCTGTTACCCGGGAACGGGATTGCTGAGTCCTCTGTGGCTCACAGTTACTTCACACACCAGATGCAGGTCCAGCTGTGAGCTATCCAGGTGATGGCACCGAGCTGGATTGGGAGTACGACGAGGAGCGTAGTCGGTACTATGTGCGGTACCCGGACGATCAGTAGTGGAGTCTCTTACTAGGATTCGATCTGCCTGTGGTTATTTATCTGAGTTTGGTACTTTGGCATTTGGCTTTTGCCCTTAGAGGGTTGTAGTGATCTTAATGTATGATGTTTGAGACTTGTACTTTAATTTCTGTGACGTGGCGAGTGTAAGCCATCTATTTTCAGTTTACTATCCCTCTTTTACATGAGTTGTGCAAAGATTACCAAACTTGAGATCATTCTAGGATGGACTTATGCCTTTAAGTCGTGCCTCGACACGTAGGAGGTATAACTCCATCCTGGGCATTACAAGTTGGTATTCAGAGCCTTCTCCGACCTAGGAGCCCCCACTGTTTGATCGAACCGTTGATGGTTGAGTCTAGGCACACACTGAAAACTTTTTGAGTCCTATATTATATCGGAGAGTAGGATTTCTTTGCTTCTCATCCCCTTTCTCTCTAGTGAGGACTCCTGACGTCTACTCTTGTCTCTCCTATCTTCAAAATTTGCACAAATTTTTTTTTTAGGAATCCCGCGAGTATTCTGGGATTGTTTCGATGTTCTTGTGACAAGGATATTGTTCCAGATGCCTCCTGTTACCGAGGAGTTGAGCTTCGGGGTATCATTGTAACAAGCATATCGCGACAGTACTAAATACTTAAGACGGCCGACATCGAAAATCTCCCCTATACGGCCAGTGGCAAGATAACCCCGACATCACCCAGTACTGGGGAGGTAGTTCGGGAGTATTTCCATAGCTTGTTATAGTGGATGCTTTTCGAAGGTCCGAGGTACACAGTTTCCGAGAAAGACTGGTTATGTGTTGAAGGATGGATACACCTGGATGTAGGTTAGAGTTGATTGCGCGGTGCTTCCCGTGTATCCCCAACACCTGATTGCATAACTGGAATCTTTCGGAAAACTATAGGTGGGTTTTATCCAGTAGATCGTAGGCATTCTTCCAACGAATGCAGGTTAGTGAGTTCGGGGTTCGACATTGAGTGAAGGAGTTATATGACCGAGGTTACTATCAGGAGTTGCATCTTAAAGGGTCCTTGGCTATGCTGATCCGGGGATTGCAAAACCTTTTCGTAACGCGTTCATATGCTTTCAGCACAAAGATGTTAGAACGAAACTCCTCTCTTGTGTTTGTTCCTTTCCGTACCTTGTTGTTTTATTATTTTATCCTTTTGATCCCTATGTGGCTTCTCATGAAGACTGATGTTATCAATCAACTGAGAAATTCATTCGTTCCTCTTGTTCGGATGATTTCATTCGTTCTTATTGTTCGAATGATTATTGTGAAGACTTGTTGCAATTCATTCCATTGATTCAGCTTATTCCTTTTGTCAATCAATTGCTGATTCGTGGTCATCTCTTGCAGGATGGCTCCGAAAAAGGTTCCGAATGCCAACCCAGAGGTGGAAGAGGTCCCAGAACGTCCTCCTTCACCTCCTCCTCCGCCTGAGGCTTGGAGAGCAATTATGCAGACTACTGCCCAGAACACTCAGTTGATGATGCAGATGATGCAGCAAATGCAAGCTATGCAAGCTAATCAAGCTAATCAGGGCGTTCCAATGAACCAAGGCAACTTCTTCCAGCAGCACCATGCTACCCTCAACCAGTTCTTGGCCAACAATCCTAAAGCTTTCAGTTACTGTGTCGACCCTCTTGATGCTGAAGATTGGCTAACCGATATAAAGAAGCATTTTGAGTGCAGTAACGTGAAAGAAGATGACTATGTGAAGTTTGCAGCCTTCCAACTGAAAGATCAAGCAGCTGACTGGTGGCAGCAGTACAAAGACTCAAGGCCGGGTCAAGTGATCTCTTGGGAGAATTTCTGCAAGGATTTCCGCTCGCATCACATTCCTACAAGTGTTATCGAGGGTATGCCTGAGCAATTCCGCAACCTCAAGCAGGGCTCCATGACAGTCTATCAGTATAATGTCAAGTTCCAAAACCTCGCTCGCTATGCAAAGCAAGACATTCCTGATGCAAAGAGTAAAATCTATCAGTTCCGTGGAGGTCTCAAAGATGAACTTCAGCTTGCTCTCACTTTGTTCGAGCCAGACGAATTCGATAAGTTCTATAACATGGCTTTGAAACAAGAAGCAGCTCATCTTAAGATGGAGGCTTCTAAGAAGAGAATCCGAGATGCTGTTCACTCTACCTCATCGTCTCAGTTGGCCGCGAAACAACAGAAATTCTGGCTTCCTCCTCCTCCAGTGATTCGAGCTCCATACAACAACTCCAGCAACTTCAACAACTCCAACAACAAGAACTCTAGTGGTCGTGGTTTCTCCCACCCACCCAACCCAAGCAACCAGTCGAAGAAGCAGTTTCAGTCTCAAGGCTCCAAGTCCAGTGGCTCTCAGTTCCGTCCTCTCTCAGAAGTGACTTGCAACAAATGCACTCAGAAAGGTCACTATGCCAACAGATGTCCGAATCCGAAGCGTCTTCCTCCTCCTCCTCCTGTCGGTACCGCTTTGGTCAAGCATGATCCAAAGGCTGCGAGGGTCAATCTGATGAATGCAGCACAAGCGGAGGCTTCTTCTGATGTCATTCTGGGTAACCTTCCAGTTAACTCTTTTCCAGCTAAAGTGTTATTTGATTCGGGTGCTTCACATTCTTTCATGTCATACCCGTTTGCATCCAAGCATAGTGTGACCACAGCAGCTTTACCGAGGCAGTTGGCAGTTTCTTCTCCGGGAAAGCAGATGCATTCCAGTATATATGCTCCGGATGTTTCTATTCGCATGGGTGATTATCGATTTTTGGCTTCTCCGGTGATTCTTGGTCATTCTGACATCGACCTCATTCTCGGAATGGATTGGCTTTCTCAGCACGATGCTCACATTGATTGTGCTCAAAAGGAAGTCAAATTGACTCATTCTGATGAAGATGTGATTATCTTCGCCTCCAGGGATAATACTATTCGGCTTTTCTCTCTTAATGATAAGGGTGAAATTAATGCCATAGAGCAAATTCCAGTGGTGAACGAATATCAAGACGTCTTTCCAGAAGATCTTCCAGGCATGCCTCCACACCGTCAGGTGGAGTTTGTCATTGAACTCGAGCCGGGCACCGAACCTGCTTGCCGGCGTCCTTACAAGCTCTCTCCGGATGAATTGAAGGAATTGAAGAAGCAGCTTGATAAGCAGGAGAGTATGGGTCTCATCAGACCGAGTACATCTCCGTGGGGCTGTGGTGTCTTATTTGTCAGGAAGAAAGATGGCACGGAGCGTCTCTGTGTTGACTACCGGCCACTGAACAAGAAGACGATTAAGAACAAGTATCCGCTCCCCAACATCAACGAACTCTTTGAGCAGCTCAAAGGAGCTAAAGTGTTCTCTAAGCTTGACCTCCGAATGGGCTACCATCAAATTCGCATTCGCGAGGAAGACATTCCCAAGACGGCCTTCAGAACGAGCTACGGTTCATACGAGTATACCGTCATGTCCTTCGGTCTCGCCAATGCTCCTCCTACCTTTTCAAGGATGATGCATTACATGTTCAACCCCTATACTGGAGAGTTTGTGCTTGTGTATCTGGATGATATTCTGGTGTTTTCCAAGAATGAAGAAGATCACGAAAAGCACTTGCGTCTGGTTCTTGATCGACTCCGAGAGCATAAATTCTATGCCAAATTCTCAAAGTGCGAGTTTTGGCTCGATAAGGTTTTGTACCTGGGCCACATTATCTCAGCTAACGGTATTGCGGTTAATCCCGAGAAAGTTGAAGCAATTGTCAACTGGGAAGCTCCTCAGAACGTCAAGCAGCTCCGCAGTTTTCTGGGTCTTGCCAGCTATTGCAGAAGGTTTGTGGAGAACTTCTCCAAGATTGCCAAGCCTCTTTCCAACCTCCTTCAGAAGAATGTCAAATACTTTTGGTCTCCCGAGTGTGAAGTGGCTTTCAAAACCCTCAAAGAGAAGCTTGTCTCTGCTCCAGTTCTGACTCCTCCGGATGAAACCAAGCCCTATGAAGTGTTCTGTGACGCTTCTCTTCAAGGTCTTGGTGGTGTGCTTATGCAAGATAAGAAAATTGTGGCATATACTTCTCGGCAGCTCAAGCCAAGTGAGAAGAACTATCCCACACATGATCTCGAGCTAGCAGCTGTGGTACATGCTCTGATTACGTGGAGACATCTGTTGTTGGGCAGAAAGGTCCACATCTTCACTGATCACAAGAGCTTGAAGTACATCTTCACACAGCCGCATCTGAACCTCCGCCAGACTCGTTGGGTCGAGATGATCCAAGAGTACAACCCCAGCATTGAATACACTCCAGGCAAGGCGAATGTGATTGCAGATGCTTTGAGCAGAAAGGCATATTGCAATAGCCTTCTTATCAAGCCACACCAGCCTGAGCTTTGTGAAGCATTCAGGAAGCTCAACCTTCAAGTTGTTCCGCAGGGTTCTCTTGCAAATCTCCAAATTGCTCCTACCTTGGAAGATCAAGTCCGTGAGGCCCAGCTCAGTGATACCATGGTGAAGAAGGTGAAACATGGGATTGCAAATGGCACTCCAAAATATAAGTGCTTCCGTGTTGATGAGAGAGATACCTTGTTCTTCGAGGACAGACTCATTGTTCCCAAAGGTGATCTCAGGAAGCTCATAATGGAAGAAGCTCATGACTCTCTCCTTTCCATTCATCCTGGCAGTTCCAAGATGTATCAAGATCTCAAGCAATCTTACTGGTGGACACGCATGAAAAGGGAAATTGCCAAATTCGTGAATGAATGTGATGTATGCAGAAGAGTGAAAGCAGAACATCAACGTCCAGCCGGTCTTCTCCAACCTCTTCCTATTCCTGAGTGGAAGTTCGACCACATTGAAATGGACTTCGTCACTGGCTTTCCAAAATCCAAGCGAGGCAATGATGCTATCTTTGTGGTGATTGACAAGCTTACCAAAGTCGCTCACTTTCTTCCAGTCAAAGAATCAATCAATGCAGCTCAACTTGCAGAGCTGTACACTTCCAGAATTGTGTCCCTACATGGCATTCCTCAAGTGATATCCTCAGACCGTGGCAGCTTGTTCACATCAAGGTTCTGGGACTCCTTTCAATCCGCCATGGGCACGAAGATCAGGTTCAGCACTGCCTTTCACCCGCAGACTAGTGGTCAAGTCGAGCGTGTGAATCAGATCCTAGAAGATATGCTAAGAGCATGTGTCATCTCCTTCGGCATGAAATGGGAAGACTGCCTTCCATTTGCCGAGTTCTCTTACAACAACAGCTTTCAAGCAAGTGCAGGCAAAGCACCGTTTGAAATTCTCTATGGCAGAAAGTGTCGTACCCCTCTCAACTGGTCTGAAACAGGCGAACGCCAACTTCTTGGCAATGACTTGATCTCTGAAGCCGAAGAAATGTGCAAAGTCATACGTGAGAATCTCAAGGCCGCTCAGTCGCGTCAGAAGAGCTACTATGACGGAAAGCATCGTGATTTGGCTTTCGACATCGGTGATCATGTCTATCTCCGAGTTTCTCCGATGAAAGGAACCCAAAGATTCGGTATCAAAGGAAAACTTGCTCCTAGATACGTCGGGCCTTTCAAGATTCTTGGCAAAAGAGGCGATCTAGCCTATCAGCTCGAGCTCCCTTCCAACTTTGCAAATGTTCATGAT
>LR738710.1:710710810-710743530 GCA_902687465.1 Secale cereale | reverse complement strand
TTGATCTTCAACAAGACCTTTCCTACCGAGAGCATCCAGTTGCAATTCTCGAAGAAACCGAACGCAAGACTCGCAACAAGTCCATCAAGTTTCTGAAAGTCAAGTGGTCGCATCACACAGACCGAGAAGCTACCTGGGAACGAGAAGATCATCTTCGTTCCGAGTACCCTTCCTTTTTCCAGTCCTAGATCTCGGGACGAGATCTTTTTGTAGTAGAGGAGAGTTTGTAATGCCCCGGATGTAATACTTTCCCTTTTGGGTATATAATATATCTCCGGCTTCATCTATTTCCATTTCGGGTTCTTTGTCTTTCGGGCTCTCGTCGTTTTGTTGTGTGAGTGTGTGTCATTCATTCATATCATGTAGACATGTGCATTGCATTGCTTTTGTGTTGTGGGTTGCTTCCGGTTCGTCGTGTTTCTTCCCGTTGTCCGTTTCGCGTTCCGGAGCTCCCTCACGTGTCCGTGACGTCCCGTAGGCCTACTTTGTTGTTCGGGCATTTTTCGTTACTGGTGTGCCGCGAGGTTGTGTTGTGTGTTGTTGTTTTGTTGTGTGCAACCCGCCTCTCAAATCTCGTCTCGTTTGGACTCCGTTGACTTTTCCCTCCGTTGTCCGTGTGGGTCCGATGTGCCTTCACTTCGTGTCCCGGAAACACCCCCTAGCGCCCCTAAACTCTCCCTAACCCTAAAATTCTGCTACATATAGACCCCCCTAGTCTATTTTTGGGCATCCCTATCCCCTTCTTCTTCCTCCTCTAGATCCCCTTCTTTTTTTTTTCTTTCTCCAGATCTGAAATTTTCGGCCAGATCCCGAGGGGATCCTTCTGTCCAGCTGCGATCCGATCTGGCCTCGAGCGAGGTCAACGCCTCCTCATCGCGCCCGTACGTCGACCGCTCCAGCCGCGGGCCGCGTCGCCCCTCCGCGGCAGGCTCCAGCGCGGGCCGCCTCCTCCTGGCCAGGACCACTTCGCCAGCGGGAGGCCCATCGACCGGCCCGACGCGCCGCCGGTCCCCACTTCGCCCTCCGAGCCGCGGGCGATCGCGCGCTCACACCCCCTCCTTCGACGCAAGACGCCTGGGCCAAGGCCCGTACGTCGCCGTCCGCGGGCCGCCTCCTCCCGGCCCGGATAGCCATCAGGCCGGCCACCGCATCGCCGCTCGCCCCGCGGGCTTCTTCGCGCCTCCGCGTTTGGGCCGCCGCGCAGCGCCGGGCCCTTCTCCACCGCAGCGGGCCGCCGCCGCACAGTGCCTCTCCGCGCGGGCCCAGATCCGCCGCCGGCCCGTACTGTTCCTCCAGATCCGATCTGGAGAGGTACCCTAATTTTTTCCCTAAGTCCTTTTATTCCTGATCTGAGATGCAAACTTTGAACTGCTCTAACTTTGTGCCTGTTGCTCCGTTTTGCGCGTGTAGCATGTCCAGATGTTCGTGGAGATGTCCTCTACGTTTTACCTGTTGTAGTCATGCATGTTAGATGTCATCTTGACACTTGTTTTGCTGTTGCAAGAGTGCATCATGTTAAAACTGCTGTTATGTGTTATTTTTCATGCCACCTTTGCCATGTGATAACTTTTAGCTCGTTTGTCCAAACGATGCAAATGACATGTCCACGTGTTCGTCTTGCCACGAACTACGTGTTGTGTGTGATAGGTTGCATGGTAGATTTATTGTTTCCTTGTTGTCATCGTTGCAAAGTGCCATGTTCACATGTTGTGTTTTTCACTTGTTATGAAATGCCATCTTGTTGAGCTCGTTGCAATCGTTGTGTTCACCTCTATGAAGCATGCTTGTGTGTTTCGGGATCACCTTCATGTGTATGTTGATGAGGTGCTTACCCTTTGCCATGTTTAGTTTCGAGGTGACTTAAACATGCTCTTTTGTGTGCTAAGATGATGTTGCTGTTTTAGGACTTAGTGATTTTTCACTAAGTCTGAAATCTGTAACGTTCCGATGCCATGTTCGTGTGATGTTCTAGGACAAAGCATGTTAGTTTTGGGGTGGATTTTGATTGTTCCTTGTAGTATATATTGTTGTCTTTCCATCCATGTCCTCACATGTCCATTTGAGTGTCTGTAGCATGTTTATCTTTTGCTCAAAAGTTTCAATAAAATTCTGCTGCCAGAATTTTATTTCAAAGTTCAATATGTCCAAGATCATTGCTATTGATCCGTGACTCCGTTGGGGGTGCACTTTGGACCTAGTTGCTGTACTTTATATCTAGTTTGTGTTCAAGTCCTTTGCCATGCTTTTTCGGTGCTGTAGATTAATTATTTTGAGCTCCCAAGATGCTATGTTGCTGTAATTTTCAGCTTTCGCTCAAATCTTGTTTCGGGCATAACTTTTAGCCCGTAACTCCGATTTCAGCGAATCTTATATCAAACTTGGGTGATTTTCTGTGTAGATTAATAATATCAGCTTGTTATCTTGTTTTGAGGTGTTTTGCTTGAGTGATGTTTTACGTGCTCCATGTGCATCTTTAGTGCATCCATCATGCATTCATGTTTTTCGAGTGCGCATTGCATTTTGTTGATTGGTGCTTGGTGTGTTTGTTGTGTTTAGAGCCGGAAGCTGAGACCGGGTACGAAGTTGAGCACGAGTTTTCCAACGAGGTTGAGCACGAGGACCCTTCTTACGATCCGAACGACTCCTCTTCAGGCAAGATGACCGAACCCCGATAACATTACTATCTTTGCCTATTGCTAGTAGTCTCGATCTATAGTTTTGCCTCGATGCCCATGTTCTTCTTGTCAGCCTCCTACTTGTAACCAATTGCCATGTTTAACCAACCTACCTATGCAAACCCTTGCTTGGCTAAGTACGCTTCGCTCAGCCCTTCTTATAGCGTTGCTAGTTGCAGGTGAAGTGAAGATGCTTGCTCCATGTTGAAGTTTGGTTGGGTTATATCACACTATATAAATGCTTAAACTGAAATCATCTATATATTGGCAAGGGTGGAAGGCTAAGCCTTTTGCTTGGTGATTTGTTCCACTCATGCCGTTAGGATCCGTATAAGCCGGTATTATGTTCCTTGATTATGCGTTCCTAACACGATTGGGGTGTATGAGACCCCCTCGATAAACCGCTAAGTGCTAAGTCTTTTCCAGCAAATCCCAACATTGGTACTATTTGCCTAATAACAAACTAAACATGCATAGGGAGTAATTAACCCTCTTTCTTAATCAACCACCCCGGGCCAGTGCTCCACATGAGTGTTGGTCCGAAACGGGGGTTCTGCGGGGCCACCTCAAGGAAACTCGAGGTTTGGTAAAAACCTGTAGAATCGCCCATCCGGTCGTGGCCTGAGACGAGATACGCGCGGCTACTATCAGGGTGTCGGCACGCCGGGAGGATTTGCTGGATTAGCCTTACCTTAGCTCGGTATATCTTGAGCACGGGATTCCGAGGATACTCGGGTCTTCCCACTTTGGAGTTGCGACTCCGCGGATCGTGGGCTTGTAATGGGTCAAGTTGGAACACCCCTGCAGGGTTTGAACTTTCGAAAGCCGTGCCCGCGTTTATGTGGCAGATGGGAGCTTGTTAATTCCGGTTGTAGAAAACTTGACACAATGATACTAATACACTACCAGCGTGTGTTCCGTGACTGTCAATTTCCGGATGGGGATTCGGGAGTTGAACACGGAGGGGTTATGTTTGTGAGTTTGTAGCTAGGATCACTTAGTGATCGCTTCTCGCCGTTGCCTTCTCTTCTCGCTCTCACTTGCGTAAGCTAGATGCTAGTTGCTGCTGCAGACTTGTTCTTTCTTCAGCCTTTCCCTCACCTAAAGGCTTAAATAGTTCTGTTACCCGGGAACGGGATTGCTGAGTCCTCTGTGGCTCACAGTTACTTCACACACCAGATGCAGGTCCAGCTGTGAGCTATCCAGGTGATGGCACCGAGCTGGATTGGGAGTACGACGAGGAGCGTAGTCGGTACTATGTGCGGTACCCGGACGATCAGTAGTGGAGTCTCTTACTAGGATTCGATCTGCCTGTGGTTTATTTATCTGAGTTTGGTACTTTGGCATTTGGCTTTTGCCCTTAGAGGGTTGTAGTGATCTTAATGTATGATGTTTGAGACTTGTACTGTAATTTCTGTGACGTGGCGAGTGTAAGCCATCTATTTTCAGTTTACTATCCCTCTTTTACATGAGTTGTGCAAAGATTACCAAACTTGAGATCATTCTAGGATGGACTTATGCCTTTAAGTCGTGCCTCGACACGTAGGAGGTATAACTCCATCCTGGGCATTACAGAAAGAAAGAAGACTGGAATATCCAGCTCATGTATGAATGTCATACAAGTTTTTGATGTATAAAAGGCTGTTCAAAGATATAGTTCTTGGGAATTATGGTTAAACATGTTAATCACTAATCTTTGGGTACTGTGAGTTAATAACAAAGATACCCGCTCGATTGCATTCTGTTGTGAATCGATGTAAGAGCTACTATGACCTCAAAAGACTAGCCAGGAATGAGGTTTTAATACGTGTTGGGAACATAGTAAAAGTTACTATACCTTCCACCGGTGTAATACCTATGTATTTTCTTTCATAATTCATTTTAGAGTTTCTTACACTCTAGCCCATTGCACAATGTTTATTGCAAAAGGGTTGTTCAGAAAAGAACAATTGTTGTTCAGTATTATGAATAACATGAAGGGCCATGCTTCCATCCAAGACGGGATGCATGTTGTGAATATTGATGCTAAAATGATACATCCATAACGCTGACGCTAAATGTCGCAAGACTATGAGAATACCACACATGTGTGGCACTGCATTTGGTCACATTGGAGAAACCCGCATGGAAAATTCCATTATGATGGATTTTGAAGTCGTTTGATTATGAATCATCTGACACTTGCAACTTTCCTCTTAAAAGTGAAGTGACTGAAATACCGTTCACATGCCATAAGGAACGAGCAACAAACTTATTGGTTATCATACATTTTGATGTGTGTAGTTCAATAAATGTTGTTGCAAGTGATGGATTTATTTATCTTCAGAAATGACTCAAGTAGATATATGGATATATTTACTTGGTGAGACGTGAGTCTGGATCTTTTGAAATCATTCGAAAGGTTTTCAAAAATGAAGTAGAAGTTATTGTAACAAGAAAATTATGTTTCTGCAATTTGATTGCACAAAGGAATATTTGAGTTCCATGTTTAGCGAATGTCTAATGAGTTGTGAAAGGGGTTTCATAACTTGCACCTCCCGGAACACCACTGCAAGTGAAAAGTCCGTGGAGATGTAATCTAACCATTTATGACATGGTAAGGTCAAAGAAGACATAAATAAAATTGTCATTATCCCTTTTAAAGTGATGCTTTAGAGACTGCGGCTTTTACACTGAAAAGAGCTATATCGGGTCTGTTGAAATGAAGCCATGGTATGGTATGCCCAACCATGTTATATCTTTTCTTAACATGTGGAATATGGGGCTTGTGTAAAAGGTTACAAACCTATTCCAAATCAGACAAGTGCTGCTTTGTAGGTTATACCAAAATGTTGGGTATTCCTCCCTCACTATATCGAGGCAAATAGTTTTGCCGCGAAACGGTGTACTTTTAAAGAGAATGGTTCTTTCAAAAAGGTGAGTGGGAGAATAGTGCAACTCGACGAGATAAACAATATCTTCGTCATCAGATCAAAGGAAAGAGACATTGGAAGTAATTCCGGAGTTTCCTACTGTGACTGATACGGAAGTCTCTACAATAAAATGTATGAACTTCGGTCAAACTTGCAGCTGAACCACGTAGGCAAGGCTCGTGCAAACCTCTCAGGTGCGCAAACGAGATATTGTTGTTGGACAACATTATACATATGATACACAAGGAAGCGTTGATGGGCCCTGACTCCGGAATTGGCTAAATGCCAATACAACCAGAGTTAGATTCCATATAAGTGATTCAAGATTAAAACCTTGATACACCTTTCGGAAGACTTAGAGTCTAATGAATATTTATGGAACTTAAAATGGATACGGATAAAAATGTTTTATCCATAAAGCTCGACTTGTTGAAACAACAAGTTCAAGAGTTGACTACGATGAAGTTGTTTTCATCATAGCGATGCTTAAAGTCGGTTCAGGTTGAACTAGCAATTAATACATATTTCAATCTTGAGATATGAAACATGGATGACAATAGGATTTCCATCTGATGGAAATGAAACCAAGGACTTGCATGTGTTACAGTCCAAGGCGTTTTGTCTATCCAGAGGATGCTAGTAAGGGTGCAAACTTCAGAGTTCCAGCGATGGACAGAAGAGAGCAAAATGGAGTTGGAATCTTCGTGCTTTAGTGAAATGGTCAAAGGGGTTTGACTTCATCAATGGGTAACAAAGATGCTTGTAATTAAAGAAAGTAAGTGGGAGCGTAATAATATTTCTAAAAACCTTGTGTGCTTGACACATTGTTAATTGGAAATAAATTTCTTGACACGAATTAGGACTTCATTTGAAAATAGTTTTTTTGATGAAGTGCTTAGGCTAAATAGCCTCAATATTAGGCATAATGATCTATGGAGATAGATTTACCTAATAGGGCTAAGAAATAAATACATATTGACAAGATGCTAAAACCGTTTAGCACTAAGAACGACAAGGAGTGATTCTTGCCGAAGTCACATGGAAAGAGTTTTTGTAAGAATCAGTGTCCCAAAACACTGATGAGCAAAATACATGATGCAGATTCCACACACTTTTGTGTTTGGATTAATCATGTATTCCATGGTATGTAAAAGAACCAGATATGTCCGATACTCCCAAGGTGTTGCGGGTATGGATACTAAAGTGATCAAAGTACTGATCATGGGACAACAGTGAAAGATGTCATTAAGTACTAGAGTAAGTACCGATGATATGTTTTCTCGCAAGCAGAGATCGTGAAGAGTTCGTTGTAAAATGTTACATCGATACAACCTTCATCTTTTCGCCATGTGATTTTCTATTTAAGTTAAGGGTTTTGTGTAATACACAATATGGTGGCACGGTAGTTGGAAATTGTTCCCAACAGGATACTGTGGCGAATTCTATAACAAATGACTTAAGTATGTTGACGCTTTAGAAGCGACAAACAAGATGTTGAATCATATAGTTCATTCATGAACTTAGTATGGTTCCAAGATGGCTTTTGTCTATGGGACACTGCTGCAGGTAGTTTCTCCATAACTCAGTCTGAGGAATCCAGGTTCGACCTGTGATTCACATACATAAAAGCCAAGTCCGCACAAAATATGAATTTTGTGAAGGCGTGAAAACGCGAGGATATGGAGAGATAGACACGGAGCTGAAGTTGTCGGATCTGTCGGACATCAGGCTATACAACAAGCGAAGCATATTTACACCAATGTGCCACAGGTGTGAAGTGCATTAGCATTAAACTAGATTATTGACTCTAGTGCAAGTGGGAGTCTGTAGGAGATATGCCCTAGAGGCAATAATAAATGCTATTATTTATCTCCAAGATCGTAATTATGTTTATGTTCCATGCTATAACTGATGTGGTTCCCGAGCCCATATATCCATAAAGGCTCTGGGGAAAACTCATGTGCACGTGTGGAATAATAAACGGTAAAATGTATTCCTAGTCATGCCTCTAAGACTAGCTCAAGTGTTGCATGATGATTACGTTTTCCCAATCATGGGCATGTCTATGCCAGCAACTTTGAGGGCACAATGTTAAGAGAACATTTGTGTTGAATCGACCCGGATTGATGTTATGCTATGAGATTCATTCATCACAAGTTAATGGTAAATAACACAGAGATGGTTAACGTTTGCATGATTCCTTAGACCATGAGAGTATCGAGTTTCTTCATGCTTGCTTCATGAACTTTGGGGTTTGTTAAACGTCATCCGTAAATGGGTGGCTATTACGGCGGCTTACGGGTTCATGGAAAAGTATGTCAAGTAACTTGATAGCTCAGGATTGGGATTTGCTCCTCCGACGATGGAGAGATATCTCTGGGCCCTCTCGGTGTTATGGTATCCATCATCGTCTGGCCAGACACAGTGTGATTTGATCACAGGGATGCCGGAACACGGAAACGAGAAAAGAGAACAATACCGGTAACGAGGTAACTAGCATAGTGGACAAGTTGTTGATCCACGGGAATGCCAACATGTCTCACCTCGGGTATTTGTAACATATCACGAAGCAATAGGAATAGCACACAGCAACTAGAGGTTCACTCGAATATTCATTCGTGTGGGTATAGGGGTCAATATGGGTGTCCACGGCTCCGATGTTGATCATCGATCAGAAAGGCTTCCGGTCATGTTTATACTTCACCGAACCTATAGGGTCACATGCTTAAGGGTCATCTATCTGCTAAATACTAGACAAGGAGTCTAAGAGAAAATCACCGGAAAAGTTTCGGACACCGGAAAAGTTTCGGACAGCGGAGAAGGTTTCGTAGAGAGAGGTCATCGGATGAGTTTCGATGAAACTGAAAAGTTGTTTTAGGGGATACCATTAAGTCAAATTGGTTTCGGCACATGCCTGATAATTCTCGGAGGGTGCCAGAATCATTCTAGAAGCTTTCTGGAATTTTCCGGGATAATAACCGGATATGCGCCGGAGCTGCCGGAACCACTTCAGATGCTTTTCGCAGATGAAAATCACTAAACCGGAATTGTTTCGGAATGCTTTGAGAATCATTTTGGTGGGTACTGGAAATGTTCTAAGCCCACATAAATATTTTCAGTTCGAACGGACGCTGAAAAATGTCGTCGTGAATAGTGAAAGTTCTTTTTGGGATATTTATGGAAAGCCACCTTTTGGGGCTTTTCCCAAAAGGCTTCTAGAAGGACTTGGGGATCAAGGAACCCCCTTTGGGGGGCCCCCATGAAGGTGGGACGTTGGAGGGTGCATCTCCTCCATGGGGCTCCACTTGTCATCCCTTTATGCCTTTTATACCCTTTGTGTGTGACATAAAGTGGGGGCACTTTTGGTATTTCAGAATACCCATCCTACCCCTTGGTTTCCCTATAAATAGGAGGTGAGGAGCTTTCCCAAACCTCATCCCTTCTCACATACAAGTGCCATGCAATGATCTGGCTTCTTCTCTCCCTCCCACGAAAAGAGTTTCGTAGAGCCGTATGGCTGTCTGGGTTCCGACAGGAACTAGTTCTGGACGGCGAAGCCCTGCCGGAAAGATGACACCGTATGTGTGCAACTCTGTAGAGAGATCATAGTTTCGGTCTTAGTTCATGAGTGCCTCTCGAAGGGCTGTCCGTGTGACCGTCCGAGTTTTGAAGGTCCTCTCGAAGGGCTGTCCGAGTGACCGTTCGAGTTTCGAAGGTCCTCCCAAAGGGCTGTTTGCGACACCATCCGGTGGGGCTGTTCGACCGCCTCCCGGAGGGCTGTCTGGGGAGCAGGTGAGGGTATACATCCTCGCAGTTGGGAGGTTGTAAATCCTAGCTGCGGGGATCTGCACCGCCAATCGTCATCGACTCTACTTCCCGCTGCACTACGAGTCGGTAACGAAAAAGATCAAACCATGTATGCAGTCTCCATAGTGGTCCTGGGCTGGTGCGTAGGTTGGAAATTTTTTGTTTTCTGCTACGTTACCCTACATTCCCAAGGTGGGGATAGCTTGTGCATGTCTTTCTGGTCTTGGATGAGCCGGAGCACCAGATCTCCTTCTTGAAACGTCCAGGTTTTAACCCGGCGGCTGTGGTGCCACCGCAGATCTTGCTGATAAATCGTCGATCGAGCTACTTTCGTGTCCCGCTCTTCATCCAGCCGGTCCAATGCATCTTGCCTTGCTTTTTCGTTATCAGCTTCGACGTTAGCCACCACCCGCGACGAGTCATGATGGATATCACTAGGGAGGACCGCTTCACCTCCATATACCATGAAGAAAGGTGTGTACCCTGTAGATCTATTAGGCGTAGTGTTGATGCTCCATAGCACGGATGGTAACTCCTCCACCCAACAACCCGGTGTCCTCTGCAAGGAGCCATAAGCCGGGGTTTGATGCCTCTCAAGATCTCTTGATTGGCTCTTTCAGCTTGGCCATTAGACTGAGTGTGAGCTACTGATGATACATCAAGGCGGATGTGCTCTCGTTGACAGAACTCCTCCATAGCCCCCTTGGACAGATTGGTACCATTATCAGTGTCGGGGTTTTGGGGCGACATATGTGAACGGATGGCTTATCATGCATGTGGACAATAGAGCATCGTCAGTCCCTGGAAGCGGGATAAGGCGGAACTTAGGACGCTTACGGATCTTACCCAGGTTCTGGGCTCTCCGATGAGATAACACCCCTAGTCCTGCTCTGAGGCAACTCTGCATCATGACTAATGTCACTATGGTAGCTACAAGGTTGCTCCTCGAGCTGTGTCGTCTAGAGGAGGAAGATGAACAAGGCTAGCTCGCTACCTTTGCTCCAGGGATCGGGGGTGGTTGCTATGGTTTCTCCCTCTCTATCCCTCTACGTGCTCTCCTTCTTCTAAGGATTAATCTTCCAACCCCTCCTCATGGAGGACCCTAGGGAGTTTATATAGGCCTACCCCCATGGGTAAAATCGTAATCTCGGTGCAGTGGCCCTCGGCTGTCAGCGTCTCCTGGCGCTGGCCTCGCCGCCTGTCTGCTGGGGCCCGCCGCCTGCGGGCCCGTGGGATTGCCTTTCACTATAGGCATGCTTCTACAGACGGTAGTGTCGTTAGGGGGGTAGTGGCTACAGTGCCGCCGTCTCCTGTCGTACACTGCCGCCACGTCCTGTCCTGTCGACTTGATGAGGTTCAGACTTCTATGGCAGGAATCACCGTCTGTTACCAGGCGGCCGCCTCCCCTGGCCGCCTGCCAGGGGCGGCTCGTCCACGACTTACCCACTGGCCGGTGGGGCCAGCTGCCTGCCAGCCCCGCCGTCTGCGGGTAGTGGGATCGTGGCTCCCTCTGGAAGAAGCTTGGTCACTGGTAGCGTGACTACAGTGACTCGCCGCTTAGGAGACGGCCATAAGGTACACATTCACTGTAGCCACACCCTTATAGATTCTCTACGGACGCGCTCAATTGTAGCCATGCCTCAGCTATGGTGGTCCCCCGGCCCGCATCCCGAGGGAGGGGCATAGGTCCGTCTGCTAGCTGCTAGCTGTGGTGCTGCCGCCTATTTTGGCCCCTACCGTCTGCTGGTAGCCGGCTCCTAGGGCAAGCTATCCTAGGAGGCGGCCCGATGAGCAGATGGCCGGAGGGTAACAAGCGGCCCCAAATTGTCTTGAAATACCAATGGTGGTCGCTGAGGACACTCGTGGTCAATATCTCCGACAGTAGTCCCCGAAGCTGGTGTAACTCCGCGGTTAGTGTTAGAGGGCTGCGGGGTTCCAGCAGCTTCCCTCCCTAGGCAGGACCAGCGTCCTTCGTCCGTCTTCCGTAAAGATCCGGCTGCTGGCAGCCGGGCCTCGGTCTTCAAATCCCCTGGTCAGCCGGCAGCCGTGCAGGCCTGCCGATCGTTGGCGGTTCCCCATGCATCACCGCCCCGTCGCGTCGGCCTGCCAGCCCGCACGCGTGACGGGACATAACAGTGGGCCGAGACCCGCCACTAGAAGGTCTCGACCCACGCGCGGATCCAGTGTGGCAGGGGTAATCGATTGCCCTCCCCACGCACATTTAATGCGCGCGGATTAGGCGCGCAAAAGGTGGGGGTCGTGCGGGGCGTGGAGCAGTTGATCCCACGCCCGCCCCCTCGGCTTCGCCGCCCCGAGCCTATAACTAGGCCGGGGGAGAGGGGTTAGCGCCGTTCTCGCGTTCGCCCCTCCCCACTCTCCTTCTTCTTTCTTGCTCCCGTCCGCTCCTCTCGCCAGCTCCGCAGCAAGCTGCCGCCTGAGCCATGGCCGCCGCAACGCCGGTCCGCCACCACGACGAGTGGGACGGCAGTGAAGTCCTGGAGGAGCACATCGTCAACCTCCGCCGGTCGCGGAAGCTGCCTCCTGTCGACAAGGTCGTCGTGCGCCTAGCACCGGCGGTGGACATTAGGCCGGCCCCGCGGTTGGGCGAACGGGTCGTCTTCCGCTCGCACTTCCCGTGCGGCTTCGGCCTCCCCGCGAGCGGCTTCTTCCGGTCGTTCTTGGAATTCTTCAACATCCAACCCCACCACCTCACGTCGAACACGGTGGTGACGCTGTCTACCTTCGTCGTCCTGTGCGAGGCGTACTTCGGCATCCTCCCCACCATGGAGTTGTGGACCGAGCTTTTCTACATGAAGCTCGGTACGGCAATCCAGAGCGTGGCCGCCCAGTGCGGGGGGTGTATTGCGGTGAAGCGCAGTGGGTCAAGAAACTTCTTCCGGGCGCCGCAGCTCGTGGCGTCGGTGAAATTGTGGCAGAAGACATACTTCTATGTCTCCAACGTCGACCTCACCCATGATTTTATTTGCCTGCTGGACTGGGCTCCGAGCCCGCCTGCCGAGCCTCGTGATTCCTGGAGGACCCGGCCTACCTCTCTCACGGCAGGTGCTTCCATTGCCATGTGGCGTCTTCGGGAGCTGAGGGACAGCGAGGGCTTGGTCTTTGCAGACCTGTTGCTCACGTCCGCGGAGCGCCGAGTGCTGCCGCTGCAGCGCCGCCCTCTCTTAATTTGTGACATGAGCGGGCGCCGGGACCCTAGCCGGACGTGCACCAAGCCAATGCCATACAAGGAGGTGGCAAACTTGGTGAACTACATATCCAACTGCAAGGTCTCCGACTCTAGCTGGGCCTTTGGCAAGCCGCCATACAGTCGCAACAACCAGCCCCCTGCGGTGAGATTTTTCTGCCTTCTCTTGTTTTTCTTTCTTTTCTTTCCGGCTGTCGTAGCCGTCTAATCTTGGTGCCGTCTGCAGATCTTCCCCGGCCAGCCGACGCCGGGTACTGACCAGGCAGGCCGCCCTCTGGAACCAAATCGTTCCCAGAGCGACACGAGCGACCCCGATTTTGGGGCCGCCGCCATGGAGGAGGAAGAGGTGACAGGCGGTGGGGGCCAACCATCAAGCGACCTGCCAGAAGGCGGCGTCTAGAACTGGCCAGACGACGAGGAGGAGGAGGAGGAAGCGCCCGTCCGCGTCCGGGAGGCAGATCCGCCTGGTCGCGGCACCCAGCAGGCGGGGCCATCTGGTGCAGCCGGCGGCGTGAAGCGGCGGTCCTCTTCAGGGCCGTCTGGTACCCAGCCCAAGAAGCTCCGAATGTCGACCGCCGCCACCAGGCGCCAGGAGGCGGCCACCAAGGCAATCCTGCCCAGGGTACCCAAGGCCAGGCCGTTCATATCGGAGTAAGTATCTTGTGCTCTTCTTTTGTTTGATGCTTATCCTCCTCAGCCATTCCCATCTTGGCTGATTCCCCATCTTCTTCGGGATGTCCATGCAGCACGCCGCTCTCCCTCTCGCGGGCGCCGGTGGGCTCCATTGTGGGGGGTATGGATGTCCCCCATGCGCCCCGCTGCGTGGATCCAGCCGCCGCGCTCCGGGAAGAGACGGAGAGGAACGCTCGAGAGGTGAGCGAGGAGCGGGAGGCCACAGACCGTGAACGAGCGGTGGCTGATGCCGCAGCCAGGGCAGAGGCCAAAACGGCTACAAAGTCCCAGGCAGACGCCGCCCGAGCCCAGGAGCAGGAGGCGGGCTCCCAGCAGCCAGCGGGCCGCATCGTCCTCCCAGAGGCGGGCTCTTTGGAGCCGTCCGCCCAAGTGTCGACTGCTGACGAGCAACCGGCTCCAGACAACGAGGGGGACGGCCGTGTCGCCATGGAGATAGAGGCGCCACCCCCCGCGCCGCCTGCAAGGACGTTGGGCAGCCGGCATGCAGGGGCAGAGCTGCCGCCAGCTGATGGCGTGCTAGTGACAGGCCCGCAGCCGGCCCCCCAAGCCCCTGCCCATCCGTGCCCCGCAAGGGCGGTCTCCGTGCCGCAGCAGGTGGAGGCCGACGGCGCCAGCTCGTCCACGCCAGAGAGTGAAGCCACCAGCGCAGCGCCATCAGGCTGGAGGCCCGAAGGCGGCGGCGTGCTGATTGTCGCGTCGCGGGATGTTCTCGACCGCTTCACCTCCCTCGGCAATGTCGTGCAGACAGTGGCGCAGGAGTTCGTGGCCGCGCGGTCCTCTGTTCGGGTACGTTGACTCCATGCTCTTTCGCTTTTATTACTTCAACTTCTGTGGGGGCGCGTCAGCGCACCCACAGGGTCTAGTCCCCGAGTTCCGGGCCGGCTGCTGAGCAGGCGGCTTGGTACTCCAAAGTGTACGTTGTGGGCTAATTTTGTGTCTTGTTGTAGGACTACCACAACCTCCGGGTGGCCTCCTACAATGCCCAGCGCCAGGATCTGGCGCAACTGCAGGCTGCCCTGGCAGACAGTCAGGGTGAGTGCTTCCCTTCTCCTTCTTGCGGGGGCGCGTCAGCGCACCCACTGGGTGTAGTCCCCGAGTTCCGAGTCGGCTGCTGAGCAGGCAGCTTGGAAGTCCAAGGTTATTTTTTGCTGATGCTGACATTATTCTTCTTTTTCTTCTCTTGCCAGCGGTCGCAGCCAACCTCCGCAACCAGCCGGGCGAGGCCCAGTTGGAGCTAGCTGCCAAGGAGCGAGAGCGCGATCATGCCGCTCAGGATCGTGACCGCCTGGCCAAGGAGCTGGCAGACCAGGCGGCAGCCCACGAGGTTGAGCTCGGGAAGATGTCGGACACCGAGGTGCTTCTTTGGGCAGAATTCGAGGCTAAGCGCTCGAAATGGGTTGAGAAGGAGGTGGCTCGGCAAGACGACTATGGAGCCATTGCAGACATGGTCGACGGTGAGTTGTCTGCCCTTTTTTCTTGTACCTACCATCTGTTACAGCCGCCTCTCTTTTTCTTCTGATTCTTCTTGTAGCCTTGGTAGAGTTCTTCCCGGGCCACTCTGTGGCCGCCAGCCAGGCCATCAAGGCCCAGCATGACGAGAGGCGCAAGGCGGGCCGGGTGATTGCACCCAACGCGCCCAGGACTCCAGCCGAGCAGCTTCTTGGTGTCAAGGTGCGTCTCGAGCCGGTCCATCCCCTGCTTCGCCGCCTGCAGCGCGCTGGTGCCCAAGTGCTGGCCGCCCTCTGGCCAGGTGCCCCGATACTCTGCACCCCCAGCCGGACTGCCGACTGGCTGGAGGCGGCCGGCTACCGCTTCGAGGCTTGGAAGGGTGCCGCTGCGAGGGCTGGTGCGCGGACCGCCCTGGAGTTTGCCAAGGGCTGGTACCCGGACTTGAACCTCGACCAGCTGAAGACCTTCCACGCGGAGGCTGAGCCTGAGCTAGCTATGGTGCAAGGGGACCTTGCCAGACGTGCCGCTGCCCTTGTCGAGTATGTCGACACCTCCATCTTCGTCCCAAAGCTGGATGAGAATGGCCATGTGGTGCCACCCAGCAACTTCGGGCTGGACTTGGCGGCGTCGGAGGAGCTGGACGAAGAGATCGCCTCCAGCGATGAAGGCGATGAGGAGGTCAGCTCCCAGGAGGCGGATCCGTCTACTGGCCAACAGCCTAACCGATCCTCGACAAGCGGACCAGGCATGGCGGCTCCGCCTGCTGCAGGAGGTGGCCAGGCCGAGACCCACCAGGCGGCCCCCCAGAAGTCGGCTCCGTCGTGCCGCCCGCTGCTCCCTAGGATTTATTCTTGTATCTTTGGATTCCTGTTTCTTCGTAAGACTTGGTAGGATTAGTTCGAACAATTCCACCCGCTGGGTGTATAAGTAAGCTGCTACTGGGAGGCGGCCCTTGAGGCCTGTTTTGATGTAAATATTCTTTTATTGCTGCATGGTGCTTATGCAATTTGGCCGGGCCCTGGGATTAGCCACGCCCTTGGTTCCTTAGGGCAATTTTCTTTTGTTGTCTCCTTTAACTGCTGTCCTGCCAGCCAGACAGCCACTCTGTGGTTCTGTGGCTGGGTCAGGTACTTAGCTGTTTTCTGGATGGGCAAGTATCCCGCCCTCTGGAAGGCGGCGTGGCTAAGCCCGAAGCCGGCTAGCCGGCTGCGTAGTAGCCGGCTGATTTGTATGAAGGTCCGTCTTGCCCTATGTTTGTTTTCCTTAGCCATTTTTCATGTGGGCACCACTTCTTGCCTTTGGCTCCTGCCAGTCGGACAGCTGCGTTCTACAAGTCTGTGATTGAAGGCGGGAGAGGGCTTGGATGCCATCACATTACTTGTCCGACTATTTTAAGGAGAAGTTTTAAACATAGGGCTAGGCGGCCAGTCCCCGGGCCATCTGCTAGGCTCCGGTGCCGGACAAAGGAATGAACAACACTCATTCATAGGCATAATTCTTATCATATAGATAAAGGGTTGGGCAGTACCCGAGAACTCTTCGGTGGTCCCATTGGTTCTCAAAATAAAATAGATAGCGTGAGACATACTGTCTTTTAGCTATAAAAGCGACGAAGTAGGTTTGCGTTCCATGGGCGCTCCGACTCCTTGCCTGAGTCGTCTCTCTTGCGTGCTCTTGGCTTCTGGGCATCAATGAGGTAGTAGGCATCGTTGCCTAGCACCTTGCTGATGATGAAAGGTCTTTCCCAAGGAGCAGAGAGCTTGTGCTGGCCGGCTGTTCGCTGGATCTGCCGGAGCACAAGGTCCCCCTTGTGGAAGGAGCGTGGCTTGACTCGCCGGCTGTGATAGCGGCGGAGGCCGTGCTGATAGATGGTGGAGCGGCTGAGTGCTACCAGCCGGACCTCCTCCAGCAGGTCTACGCCGTCTTCTCGTGCTTCTTTGGCTTCGGCTTCTGTATACATGGTGACGCGAGGCAAGTCGAACTCAACGTCTACTGGGATGACGGCATCGGCCCCATAAACAAGGAAGAAAGGAGTGAAGCCGGTGGATTTGTTCGGAGTGGTTCTGAGGCTCCAGAGGACGGACGGCAACTCTTCAATCCAGCAGCCGGCTGATCGTTACAAAGGTTCGACCAGCCGGGGCTTGATGCCAGACAAGATAAGGCCGTTGGCACGCTCAACTTGGCCGTTGGACTGTGGGTGAGCAACGGACGCTAGGTCCAGTCGGATGCCCTGTGTTGTGCAGAAACGGGCCAGTGCGCCTTTGGCAAAATTTGTGCCGTTGTCGGTGATGATGATGTGCGGTATGCCATAGCGGACTGTGATGTCCGCGATGAATGTCACAGCAGTTGGGCCGTTGAGTTTCTTGATTGGTTTTGCTTCGATCCACTTGGTGAATTTGTCCACTGCCACGAGTAAATGAGTCAAGCCGCCTCGGGCTGTCTTGAAGGGGCTCACCATATCCAGCCCCCAGACGGCAAATGGCCAAGTGATCGGAATGGTCTTGAGTGCAGAAGCCGACAAGTGTTGTTTGGAACTGAAGCGCTGGCAGCCATTGCACTTTTTTACAAAGTCTTTGGCGTCGTCCAAAGCAGTCGGCCAGAAGAACCCGTGGTAGAAGGCTTCGGCGACAAGAGATCTTGAGGCTGCGTGGTGGTCACATTCCCCTTAATGAATGTCCTTCAGGATGGCCAAACCCTTTTCTGCTTCCACGCAGCGCTGAAAAACACCTGTTGCACTTCTTCTGACAAGCTCTTTGTTGACTATGGTGTATGCCGAAGCTCGGCGTTGAACTTGCCATGCCAAGGTTTCATCTGCCGGCAGCTCTCTTGTGAGCAGGAAGGTGAGGATTGACTGTGCCCAAGATGGCGCTGAGACTCATGTTGTTTCTGCCAAAGAGACCAGGGCGGTTGGGCTGGGAGGCGGAGGGCTGGGCTGAGCCGTCTGCTGTGCTTCCACAGTCCCCGAGCAGGCTTCGACGGTCCCCGGGCCGTCTGCTAGGGTTGGCGCCTCTTGGCCGTCTGCTGGAGCAGTCCCTAGGCCACGAACCGGCGCAGCGACTGCTGGACCGTCTGCTGGAGTTGGAGTGTCATGGCCGCCTGCTGGAGCAGTCTGCGAGCCGGCTGCTGAAGTTGCCGGGCCGTCTGCTCCAGGATCGACTGGTATGAAGATTGACTCTGATTCTCGTGAAGGCTTGATAGATGGCTTGCGCAGGCATTGAAGGGACACGCTGGCTGGTATTGCTTGGCGGGTGGAGCCGATTCGTGCCAAGGTGTCGGCTTGCATGTTGTCGGCTCGTGGCACGTGGAGGAACTCGCAGCCATCAAAGTGCCCACTAATCTGCTGGACAAGGAAACGATAACTTGCCATATTTGTGTCTTTGGCGTCCCAGTCCCCAGATGACTGCTGGACAACCAAGTCTGAGTCACCATAGCATAGCACTCGGCGGATACCAATCTCTTTGGCCATCTTGAGCCCATGGATAAGTGCCTCATACTCAGCCACGTTGTTAGAGGTGCAAAGTGGATCTGCAGGGTGTACTTGAGCTTGTCGCCCTTGGGGGAAGTGAGGACGACGCCGGCTCCCAAGCCAGTGCGCATCTTTGACCCGTCAAAGTGCATCCGCCAATGGGTTGAGTCTGGAACAGGCGACGGGTACTGGGTATCGGCCCAGTCGATGAGGAAATCGTCTAGTGCTTGCGATTTGATGGTGGTGCGCGGCTGGTAGAAGATGGTGAAGGGGGCCAGCTCTATGGCACACTTGGCCACTCTTCCTGAAGCATCTCTGTTGCCCATGATTTCAGCAAGCGGGGCCGTGCATACGACTGTGATCGGATGTTCTTGCAAGTACTGCTTGAGTTTCTTGGTGGTGAAGTACACACCGTAGCACATCTTCTGGTAGTGGCGGTAGTTCTGCTTGGACACCGACAGCACCTCGCTCAGGTAGTAGACCGGCCTCTGGACGAGCAAGGCTCTGCCGTCTTCTGGGTGCTCGACCACAATGACCGTGCTGACCACCCGGCTGGTGGCGGCTATGTAAAGGAACATGGGTTCCTTGCCTGTTGGCGCCGCCAGGACAGGCGGGGTGGACATCAGTCTCTTGAGCTGCTGGAAAGCTTCGTCTGCCTGGTCGTTCCACTCGAAGCAAGTGGTCTCCTTCATCAGTTGATACAGGGGGAGTGCCTTTTCCCCCAGCCGGCTGATGAAACGGCTGAGAGATGCGAGGCACCCCATGAATTTATGGACATCTCGCACACGAGTTGGCCGCTCCATTCTCTCAATGGCCTTGATCTTTGTAGGATTGCACTCGATGTCACGTTCAGATACCAGGAAGCCAAGGAGTTGGCCGGCTGGTACCCCGACGACGCATTTCTCCGGGTTTAGCTTGATCCGAAAGTGGCACAAGTTTTCAAATGTCTCTTGGAGATCCTCCAAAAGAGTTCCTCTCTTCTCCGTCTTCACCATGATATCATCCACATAAACATGGGCATTTTTGCCAAGTTGCTTGAGGAGACACTTCTGCATGCAACGCTGAAAGGTGGCGCCGGCTTTTCTTAGGCCGAACGTCATGGTCAGGTAGCAGAAGGCCCCAAATGGCATGAGGAAGGCGGTCTTCAGACGGTCAGCCGAATCGAGTTTGATCTGGTGATACCCGGAATAAGTATCAAGGAATGACAGCAGCTCGCATCCGGCTGTGGGTCAATCACTTGATATATTCGCGGCAGAGCAAATGGATCTTTAGGGGAAGCTTTGTTGAGGCTGATGTAATCAATGCACATGCGCCATTTGTTGTTCTTCTTCAGCACTAGGACTGGGTTCGCGAGCCACTCTGGATAAAAAACTTCCATAATGAAACCGGCTGCTAGCAGGCGGGCAACTTCCTCCCCAACAACTCTTCTCTTCTCTTCTAACAGGCGGCATAGCGGCTGCCTGACAGGCTTTGCATCCTCTCTCACATGGAGTTTGTGCTCGGCGAAATCCGTCGGGACACCCGGCATGTCTTTGGGGGACCATGCAAAGATGTCCCGATTCTCACGAAGGAAATCGACGAGCTCGCTTTCCTAGTTGTTGTCTAGGTTTGACCCTATGACAGCAAATCGCTCTGGGTGAGACGGGTCCAAGGCAATCTTCTTTGTCTCCTTGGCCGGCTGGAACAAGCCTTGCGGCTCCGCCTCCCTGGGGTCGGCTGGTATGGCTGGCTGCTCGCCAGCCATTTCCACCAGCCGCTCCAGGCGGCGCTTCTCTTCAGCTACGACAAGGGACTCGGCCAGATGGCTGCTAGCTATGGCGCACGCGATGGACTTCTCGTAGTCCCCGGCTATGGTGATTATTCACTTGGGGCCCGACATCTTCATCTTGCGGTAGGCATAATGTGGTACTACCATAAACTTCGCAAGAGCAGGCCGGCCCAAGATCACGTGATAGGGACTTTCCAGGTTCACTATTTCAAACCAGACCTGCTCCCTCCGGAAATGCGTCTTGTCACCAAACAGGACATCAATCTTGGCCTTGTCGATTGGTGAGCAAGAGAGGCCCTGCACAATGTCGTGGAACACGGTCCTGGTAGGCTGAAGCTGCTTTTCTTTGATGCCCAACTTCGCCACAGTGTCGCGGTACATGATGTTGATGCAGCTGCCGTTGTCTACAAGTAATCGGGAGAAACGATAGGCCCGCCTATCGGTGGAGAGAGTTGCGTCTAGAACCAAGGCATAGGCCCCTGGTGACGGCATGACAGCCGGGTGATCTTTCCGGCTCCAGCTGACAGGCTTCTCCGACCAGTGCATGAATTCTGGGGCTTTGACGGCAACGGTATTGACTTCTCTGCGCTGCTGCCGCCGGCTGTGTGTGTCATCTGCCTGGCTAGTGAAGACGACATAGGCCCCGTTCTCCTCTGGGAATTCGTCCTGGACCTAGCCGCTCGGACGTGCAGTCGGCGGATTGGGGGGCGGTGCGGGCTGCCCAGCAGGCGGTGGTGGCAGAGCTTCCCCCTGGCAATCCTTGTGAGCCAATGACACTTTCGTGTGGTGTGTTTGGAAGGCTTCGCGCCACTGTGGAACTTGCAGGGGGCATCCAGAGCTTGGTCGAAGGAGAAAGCTGGCTGCCAGACTGGCTTGCCGCCCTTCTGGCGCTTGGGTCCTGCTTGAAATTCTGGCTACTGGCTGTCAACTGCTGACACCAGTCGGCTGTTGGCAGCCGGCGCGTGGGTCTTGCGTTTGTGGTCGTTTGGCTGCTGGCGTCGGCTGGACTCTCCAGCCGGCGTTTTGGGAGTTGGAGGAGTCATCTTGCCAGAAGCATCCACTTGCAGCTCGGTCTTCATGGAGGAGTCGGCGGTGGCGTACTTGTCTGCTATGCTCAACAGTTCGTCCAGCGTGGCCGGCTCGTCACAAAGTAGTTTGTGTTTGAGTAAGGTGCCTTCTCTACACCCGGCCGTGAAATACTCAATGGCTTGTACTTCGTGCACTCCTTCACAAGAGTTTCGCAGCTCTGCCCAGCGTGTCAAATAATTGCGGGCTGACTCATCCGGGCCTTGGACGCATGAGAGCTGGCGCAGCTTGGGAGGACGCTTGTAGGTGCTGGTGAAGTGGCGAATGAAAGCGTCAGTGAAGTCCAACCAGCCGTTGATGCTGCTGGGTTTGAGGCTATTCAGCCACGTCCGGGCCATGCCCTTGAGCATAAGTGGCACGTACTTCACCGCAACACGCATGTTGCCGGTGGCTATGCTGACGGCCGTGGAGTAGTCCACCAGCCAGCCCTCTAGTTTCACTGATCCATTGTACTTGGGGGTATCTCTGGGGAGCGAGAAGCCTTTGGGGAAAGGCTCGTTGCGGATGCGGGGGCCAAAACAGGCCGGGCCGAGGTCATCTTCTTCGACCGCCTGGGACCAAGCAAGTCGGTCTAGGCGGTTGCGGGCGTCGTTCTCCCCACCCCCCTCGCGGCGGCCCAAGCGGCCTGCCAGAGAGGGGTGGTCAACAGGCAGAGGAGACACGCGCCTCTCCCGCCTAGCAGGAGGCGGGTGTTCCCCTCGCCGCTCTACGGCCCTTGGGCGACCGTCTTCGTCGCGCTCGATGGTAATACGAGTCTGCCGGCTGCACCTAGCAGCCGTCTCTGAGTCTCGCCGGTTGGGGGCGCCGACCGTTCGAGAGCGGAACATGGCTCCTTGCTCCCGCTGAAGGGGGCGGTTGTCAGCATCCACGCCGGCCTCTGATACCCGGCGACGGGCCTCCTGCTGCGCGGCAGCAGCGTCGAGGAGCTGGCGGGCGCGTTGGGTCACGCAATGAAGCTCGTTTCCCTGCAAGTGGCCCATCTCATCGACTCGCCTGGGCAGCCCTTAGGTTCTCCAATGGAGTGAGGTACACAGGCAGCGGGGCCCCCAGCATGTCTTCTAGTAGCCCGCCGCGATCGTGAACGGCGCCAGCCCAGCTAGGCTCGCCAGCAGCCAGCGTACCGCAAATGGCACGGTCCATCTTGCGGTGGTAGGCTTCAGTGAGGCGTCAGGAGGCAGCCAGCTTGTTGGCCCTGTCGAGGAGAGAGACGCGAAGTGCCTCCAACACCGCGCCGTCTGCCCCCGCCGCAACATGTAACGCCCCGGACACACCCGCCGGTGGTCGTTACTCCTGGCGGGATCTAGACTGGCCTCACATATCAATACTAGTCTTTTCTGCGCACTTTGTCCTCACTCGTGCGCACCCGGGAGCAACTTCCCGGTCGGTCACCCATCCTGAATCTACGCCAAGCTGAGCACGCTTAATTTTGGAGTTCTATCCGAATGGGCTCCCGGAAAAGAAGGAATTCCTTATTGATATGAGTAGTCTATCATCCCTAATAAGCCAGGCCATCACATACACCCTCACTCAGAGGAACCGACGTCCTCGTCGGGCCACAGGAACGTTCCCTCTTGGCACAACCGTCTGTGCTTCCAGGACATCACATGTGCCATGCCGTGTGCCACGACGGGTCACAAACGTCATGCACAACATGACTGCAAACTGTCCGCAAACATCCGTGTAACCGTGAGGGTCGGCTCCGATACCAACTTGTAACGCCCCGGACACACCCGCCGGTGGTCGTTACTCCTGGCGGTATCTAGACTGGCCTCACATATCAATACTAGTCTTTTCTGCGCACTTTGTCCTCACTCGTGCGCACCCGGGAGCAACTTCCCGGTCGGTCACCCATGCTGAAACTACTCCAAGCTGAGCACGATTAACTTTGGAGTTCTATCCAAATGGGCTCCCAGAAAAGAAGGAATTCCTTATTGATATGAGTAGTCTATCATCCCTAATAAGCCAGGCCATCACACAACAGGTGCGGCGAGGTTTTGCAGAGCGGCCTGGAGCGGGTCTTGGTCCGCCCCGCCGGATGGTTCGTCGTGGTTGGTGACGAGCACCTCTGTGACGATGCTGGTGGTGCCGCTGCCCGTTGGAGCAGGGAGGGGGTCGTCGATGATCACCACATGCTCGGGGAAGGAATCGACGGGCTCTGCGTCGAGGTCGATGATCATGTCTACTGGTGGGTCAGAAGAGCCCACTGACTCCACGTCAGAGGCATGCTCATCGACAATGTGGAGCTTGTCGAGGAGCTCGACGAGGCAACTCTCCGGAGCTACTGGCTCGGCCGCCGGAGAGGGCTCATCATGAATGTGGACGCTGCCGAGAAGGTCAGCGAGTCCGCTCGCGGCGCTTGCGGCCTCAGCGCCGCGAAGCATCCCGGTCTCCACGCCTGCGGGCGTGCCAGGCTGGTTGTGCTCGCCAGGGAGGAACAAAGTTCCCGTCCAGAACATGTCTCCGGACGACGGTGCACCTAGCCCCACGGTGGGCGCCAAATGTTGGGGTTTTGGGGCGACATATGCCAACGGATGGCTTATCATGCATGGGGACAATACAGCGTCGCCGGGCCCTGGAAGCGGGATAAGGTGGAACTTAGGACGCTTACGGATCTTACCCAGGTTCGGGGCTCTCGGAGGAGATAACACCCCTAGTCCTACTCTGCGGGGACTCCGCGTCATGACTAATATCACTATGGTAGCTACAAGGTTGCAACTCGAGTTGTGTCGTCTAGAGCAGGAAGATGAACAAGGCTAGCTCGCTACCTTCGCTCTAGGGATCGGGGGTGGTTGCTAGGGTTTCTCCCTCTCTCTCCCTCTACGTGCTCTCCTTCTTCTAAGGCTTAATCTTCCAACCCCTCCTCGTGGAGGACCCTGGGAGGTTTATATAGGCCTACCCCCAGGGGTACAATCGTAATCTCGGCGGAGTGGCCCCCGGCTGTCAACGTCTCCTGGCGTCGGCCTCGCCGCCCGTCTGCTGGGGCCCGCCGCCTGCGGGCTCGTGGGATTGCCTTTCACTATAGGCACGCTTTTGCTGACGGCAGCGTCGTCAGGGGGGTAATGGCTACAGTGCCGCCGTCTCCTGTCATACACTGCCGCCACGTCCTGTCATGTCGTCTTGATGAGGTTCAGACTTCTATGGCAGGAATCGCCGTCTGTTACCAGGCGGCCAGCTCCCTTGGCCGCCTGCCAGGGGAGGCTCGTCCACGACTTACCCACTGGCCGGTGGGGCCAGCACCTGCCGGCCCCGCCGTCTGCGAGTAGTGGGATCGTGGATTCCTCTGACCGAAGCTTGGTCACTGGTAGCGTGGGTACAGTGACTCGCCGCTTAGGAGATGGCCATAAGGTACACGTTCACTGTAGCCACGCCCTTATAGATTCTCTAAGGACGCGCTCAACTGTAGCCATGCCTCAGCTGCGGTGGTCCCCCGGCCCGCATCACGAGGGAGGGGCGTAGGTCCGTCTGCTAGCTGCTAGCTGTGGTGCTGCCGCCTGTTTGGGCCCCTGCCGCATGCGGGCAGCCGGCTCCTAGGGCAAGCTATCCTAGGAGGCGGCCCAATGGGCAGACGGCCGGGGGGTAACAAGCGGCCCCAAATTGTCTTGAAATACCAAGGGTGGTCGCTGAGGACACCCGTGGTCAATATCTCCGACAATTAGTTATAATGTTATGTGGAAAGCCAAACCGGAAAATCACCTTTTTGATGAACTGAACCGCCGTTGCTGCATCACACTTACTGACTGGTTCCGCTTCAACCCATTTGGTAAACTTGTCCACCGCCACCAAAAGGTGGGTCTTCTTATCTTGGGATCTCTTGAAGGGTCCAACTATATCAAGCCCCCAAGTCGCAAATGGCCAAGTAATTGGAATCATCCTCAATTCCCGCGCCGGTATATGAGCACACCGTGAGAATTTCTGGCAAGCATCACATTTTCTGACCAAGTCCTCTAGGTCGGCATGAGCCGTCAACCAGTAGAACCCATGACGAAAAGCTTTAGCCACCAAAGATTTTGAACCGGCATGATGGCCACAATCTCCTTCATGGATCTCTTTAAGAATATCACAGCCCTCCTCTAGCGACACATACCGCTGAAACGCCCTAGAAACGATGCGATGATGAAGTTCTCCATTGGCAATAGTCATTGACTTGGATCGCCGGATTATCTGTCTGGCCAAGACTTCGTCCTCTGGTAACTCACCTCGATTGTACGCCAGGTAGGGAAGCGTCCAATCCAGAATAACATGAAGTGCCGCGACCAATTGTGCCTCCGGATCAGGAACAGCCAAGTCATCTTCTGAAGGTAACTGTACCGACGGATTGTGTAATACATCCAAGAAGGTATTGGGTGGGACCGGCTTACGTTGAGAACCCAGCCGCCTTAACGCATCAGCTACTTCATTCTTTCGCCGGTCTATATGATCCACCTGATAACCCTTGAAGTGTCCAGCAACAGCATCTACCTCTCGTCTAGATGCTGCCATGAGTGGATCCTTGGAATCCCACTTGCCAGATACTTGTTGCGCCACCATGTATGAATCGCCAAAGCATTTAACCCGGCTTAAATTCATCTCCTTGGCCATCCGTAGACCGTGGAGGAGAGCTTCATACTCAGCTGCATTGTTAGTACAAGGGAACATTAAACGGAGGACATAACAGAATTTATCACCTCGTGGGGAAGTTAACAGGAGTCCAGCCCCCGAGCCTTCCAATTGCCTGGATCCATCAAAGTGAATAGTCCAATATGTGTGATCCGGCTTTTCCTCAGGTGCTTGCAACTCTGTCCAATCGTTGATGAAATCCACCAATGCTTGGGATTTTATTGCAGTACGGGGCACATACTTCAATCCGTGCGGGCTAAGCTCAATGGCCCACTTTGCAACCCGACCGGTAGCCTCTCTGTTCTGGATTATATCCCCCAACGGAGCTGAACTGACTACAGTGACTGGATGGCCTTAGAAATAGTGCTTTAGCTTCCGGTTTGCCATGAAGACTCCATACACCAATTTCTGCCAATGCGGATATCTCTGTTTTGATTCAATGAGCACTTCACTGATGTAGTAAACCGGCCGCTGAACTGGATATTCCTTGCATGCCTCCTTACGCTCTACCACAATGGCAACGCTTACTGCACGGGCATTAGCTGCCACATATAACAACAGCGGCTCATTATCAACTGGGGCAGCAAGGACCGGTGGCTCTGCTAATTGCTTCTTCAAGTCTTCAAACGCAGCATCAGTAGCATCACTCCAGACAAAGCGATCTGTCATTTTCATCATCTGATAAAGCAGGATAGCCTTCTCCCCCAAACGGCTGATAAACCGGCTGAGCGCCGCAATACGGCCCGCCACACGTTGAACATCGTTGATGCACGCCGGTTTAGCCAAGGATGTAATCACTTTGATCTTCTCCGGATTAGCCTCAGTTCCCCTGTTTGATACCAAAAATCCCAGGAGCTTGCCTGCCGGAACACCAAAAACGCACTTATCCAGATTAAGCATCATTTTGTAAATCCGGATATTATCAAAGGTTTCTTTCAAGTCTGTTATCAATGTCTCCTCCTTCCTGGATTTCACCACAATGTCGTCCACATATGCATGAACATTCCGCCAATATTTCCATGAAGGCAGTTCTGCACACAACGCTGATAGGTCGCCTGGGCACTCTTAAGCCCAAATGGCATAGATACATAGCAGAGGGCTCCAAAGGGAGTTATAAAGGTTGTCTTCTCCTGGTCCTTAACTGCCATCTTGATCTGATGATAACCTGAGTATGCATCCAAAAAACTTAGCCGCTCACAACCTGCCGTAGCATCAATGATCTGATCAATACGGGGGAGGGCAAAGGGATTAGTTGGGCAAGCTTTGTTCAGATCTGTGTAATCAACACACGTTCGCCAAGTGCCATTTTTCTTATGTACTAGCACCGGATTAGCCAACCACTCTGGATGAAAAACTCAACTATAAAGCCTGCCGCCAAGAGCCTAGCCACTTCTTCTCCAATAGCCTTACGCCTTTCTTCATTGAAGCGGCGTAGAAATTGATTAATGGGTTTAAACTTAGGATCAATGTTAAGAGTGTGCTCAGCGAGTTCCCTCGGTACACCTGGCAAGTTAGAAGGTTTCCATGCAAAAATGTCCCGATTCTCACGGATGAAATCAATGAGCGCGCCTTCCTATTTTGGATCTAGATTAGCACTGATGGTGAACTGCTTAGATGAATCGCCAGGAACAAAGTCAATCTGTTTAGTCTCTTCGGCTGATTTGAACTTCAAGGCCGGATCATGCTCTGTGGTTGGTTTCTTCAGCGGAGACATATCCGCCGGATCAACATTGTCTTTATAAAACTTTAGCTCCTCAGTTGCACAAACTAATTCAGCATAAGCTGCATCACCTTCCTCGCACTCCAACGCAATCTTGCGGCTTCCATGGACCGTAATAGTTCCCTTGTGGCCCGGCATCTTGAGCTGCAGATAAACATAACACGGCCTCACCATGAACTTAGCGTAAACCGGCCGCCCGAACAGGGTGTGATACGGGCTCTTGATCTTTACCACTTCAAAGGTCAACGTCTCCGACCTGGAATCATGCTCATCTCCAAAGGTGACCTCCAGATCTATCTTGCCAACTGGATACGCCGATTTACCGGGCACCACCCCATGAAAAATTGTGTTGGACTGCCGGAGCTTCTTATCAGTCAGCCCCATACGCCGGAAAGTCTCATAGTATATAATGTTGATGTTGCTGCCTCCGTCCATAAGTACCTTGGTAAACTTGTAGCCACCCACCTGAGGTGCCACAACTAGAGCCAGCTGACCCGGATTATCAACCCGGGGCGGATGATCCTCTCGACTCCACACAATGGGCTGCTCTGACCAACGCAGGTAACGCGGCACCGCCGGTTCAACAGAATTTACTGCCCTCTTGTGAACTTTCTGATCACGTTTACACAAGCTCGTGGTGAAGACATGATACTTCCCACTGCTCAACTCCTTCGGATTATTCTGATATCCGGATTGCTGCTGCTGCAGACGCTGTTGATTTCCCTGATTGTTATAGCCGCCCTGGCCGTGCTGTTGGTTATGCTGATTGTGCCCGTTGTGGTTGCCATTATTTCCTTGGTACCCTGAACTGTATCCACCACCTTGATAACCCGGCCCTTGAAAACCGGGGCCTGATCCGCCGGATGGTCCGTGATCGTACCAGGACCGGTTCATGAATTCCTGCATAATAAAGCAGTCCTTCCAGAGGTGTGTAGCTGGGTTTTCTGATGTACCGTGCTTCGGGCAAGGTATGTTCATCTGGCGTTCCAGATTAATAGGCGGCCTCCCATTTCGTGGGGGCGGTCTACCCTTGCGGCGCTGTCCGTCCTCCTGAGCATTGGTGTTGGCCACAAAATCCGAATTACCATCCGCTTTACGCTTACCGTTGTATCCTTGATTCGCTGGGTTGGGCTGCGGCGCCTTACCATTCTTGCTTACCTTCCCTGGCTTGTCACTATCGGCATCTGGGTATTTGGTATTATCGGAGTCCACATACTTCACTAAAGCGCCCATGAGTGTCCCCATGTCATCACAATTACGCTTAAGCCGTCCCAACTTCAATTTCAAAGGTTCAAACCAGGAATTGCCTTCCAAGGTTACCACTATTGTGCTTGGGTTGATGCTATTGGAGGAATGCAGGATCTCTGACACTCGACGCACCCAACTACTTGTAGACTCATGCTCTCCTTGAACGCAGGCAGCTAGATCGACGACAGACATTGGCTGCTTGCACGTGTCCTTGAAGTTATTGATAAACCGGCGGCGTAGTTCGGCCCATGATCCGACGGAATTGGGTGGCAAGCCCTTTAGCCAAATGCGAGTTGTGCCCTCTAGCATCATTGTGAAATACTTAGCGCACGCTGCATCATCCACATCTAGCATCTCCATTGCCATCTCATAACTCTCAACCCATGCCTCCGGGGACAGACTCGCCGTGTAGTTGGGCACCTTGCGCGGTCCTTTGAAATCCTTGGGCAGTTTCACATTCCGCAAAGCGGGAGTAAGACAAGGCACTCCCAGGGAGCTAGACATAACCCCCGGTTCAACTGTGGTAGAGGGACAAACCCGCGTCGCCTGACAGGCTTCGTGCTGTGCTGTTAATTTGGCCTCCCAGCGTTGCCTGCCCTGATCCACTACGTTCTGAGCGTTCGCGTCTCCTCCTGCCGGATCATTCTGCCGCGGCGGATTACGTCTTCGTGCACTGCTTGACACGTCATGTTCATCCAGGCGCCTAGTGTAACTCCGGCTTGGGCGAGGAGTTGAATGAATCCTCTCACGGCTGTGAGAATAAGCTTGATGTTGAGTTAGCACCGTCTCCAAAAACTCTCTGGCCCGTCGTGCCTCTACTGCTATAGGGGATGTTCCTTCAATGGGAAGAGCGGCCAGTCGTGAAGCGGCAGCAACTATGTTATCCAATGGATTAGAGTAATGACCGGGAGGGGTGGGCACATGCTGTGATGGTACAACCTGGCGGGTAGGCTCCGCGGCCGGCGGCTGGACTGACACTCCTGTGCCCGGTGCCCCTCCCCGGTTCACCTCCGACTGGTTACTGGTTCCTGCTCCTGGCGTGCTAAAGAGGTTCCTTGCCTCATAAACTGGTGGCAAGCGTGATCGTTGCCTTCTCATCATCACCTCGTGTGAAGCGGTCTGGTCCAACATGAGTCGATAAGCTTGAGCATCAAGCTCGGCCTGCTTTGCAGCCATCTAGGTTTCCTCAGCAGCTAGGTCCAACTTGGCTTGATCTATCTGGCTTTTCACATGAGCGACCTCCGCATCATGCTGCTCCTTATTGGCCTGGGCTACCTCTGTTGTTAACAGCGCTGTCAAAGTGTCAACCAAGACGGATAAAGTTTCAGATGGTGACGGGTCAGGCCCTCCAGCCCTAGCCCCCACCGCGTCTGATGTTAACGCCACTGTAGTTGAGGACTGCTGCATAGGTTGTGATCTAGCCATAAAGACAGCAATCCGGTTTGGCAGATCGAGGGGGTCCGGAATACTGTCTCCATCGGAACAGCCCTTAGATCGGCCATCCTGCAACAGATATAAAGATCTTGTCTCTCCGGAGGACGATTCGTCACCGGAATAGACAACAGTCTCACCGCCAGAATCCGATCCGTCCTCGGCTTGTACTCCATGCACTTCTCCAATGAAGACGTGCTTCACGGCGGGCCGAATCCGGGCAAATCTCGCACGCTGAGCCAGCTCGACGATGTTGGGGAAGATGTCTGGCTCAGGGCCTGGTTCGCCGATCTTGCCGATGAAAACCTGGATGCCGCCGAAGGGGACCCGATACCCGTATTCGATTGAATCGGCCTCGGGGACCCATCCTGCATCGTCGATGTAGATCTTGCCGCGACGACTCTTAGTCATCTGGCCCACTGTGTAGCCCTTGAGTCCTTCAAAGCTGCCCTTCAAGAACTCGAAACCATCGTGCGATAGCCACACGGTGGGTGCCAACTGTCGTGGTTTTGTCACGGCAGATGTCCTAACAAAAGGACTTAGTCGTGAGGCCATCGCTACGGGTTAGCTTAAAGGGGCTAAAGCGGACAAGGACACGGGGATTTTATACTAGTTTGGCCCCTTCGATGAAGGTAAAAGCCTACGTCTAGTTTGGTGTATATTGCTAGGGTTTCGATGACCAGGGAGCGAATCCGCTTTGCCTGTGTCTCGAGCTGTTGTTCTCTGCCTTGAACCATCACCGGGTCGTCCCTTTATATAAGAGGTGACGCCCGGTCCGGTTTACAGAATCCCGAGGCCGGCTCATAAACGTGTCCGGCTCGGTCTCTATCCTTCCTATCTTACATCACAAGTTACACATCATATGGCGGTTTACAAATCACGAGCCCTAATGCCTCTTGGGCCTTAAGCTTCTTGGACTAAAGTGTCTTGCTCCATGTCTGGCTGGGCTTCAGTAGAAGCAATCTCCACAGGCATAAACCGGCCCCTCCTGGGTGGTTTATACCTAATAGTAATATCCCTGACAGTCCCCGAGGTCCAACTCGGGCCATATGATTCGGGTCAAGCCCGGTATAGCGCGTCTTCACCATGGCCGAGGCCTCTCATGCACCTTCTCGGCATGTTGACGCCTTCCATAGCTCAAAGCGACACCGAGCTCATTTGAATAAGTTTGCCAGAAACTCCATAATTTCTGGAGGAGAATCGGATGGCCATAAGGCTTTAGCCATGTTCTTCATGGCTTTCCGAACTCGCTCATGCACTTTGGAAAGCTCTTGTAGCGCGTCCCCTTGAAATCCGGATACTTCTCCTTTGGGCCGCCCAGTTAACAAACCTGCAGGAATAGCATTGTGAAGCTCTGAATCATTGGATAATATGAAGGCTAGTTCAAAGGTCATACTGAATATGCCGCCTTTTAACTTTTTATTTTACTTCAAGGCATCCGATAGTTGGGCCCTTAGGTCCTTTAGCTCTTTGTCTTGCTTGATATTTTCATCCAGAAGTTTGTTCTTTTGCTCAATGGTCCATGTTAATACACGCTGACCAGCTGCTTCTTCCCATTCGGCATGTTTTTTGTCCTCATGAGCAGCCCTTAGCTTCTCCTCCAGTTGATCTGTCGATTCCGCCACTGAAACTAAAATAATGCATGCTTAAACATCATTCATGGCGAAATCATATTTTCCGGACACTATTCATCCTTACCATTAGATCCCTTTATGGATTTCTTCAGGCCCTCTACCTTGGTGGTGCCGACATTCAACTTGATCCAGTTTGCTTCAAGCTCCTTGGACAACACGTCATTCTTTTCCTTGAGAACTTGCAATCATAATGATCCTTAAATCATTTGGGCCAACTGCTTCAAGTCTTGGGGGCTACTGGCATATGCTTATTAAACTTACACAAATTCTTACCCGCATATCCTTTGAAAGCAGGTGAGTGGCTCCGGCAAGCCCGTCCTGAGCAGCTCGGATATACGCATCCATAGAGCTAAGGGCGTTGAACGCCTCCTTAGTAAACACTGGGTCACGCATGGCCTCTTTTCACCGCCGATGATTCATCGCGCTCTCCACTTCGGAATTTGTGACTGATACATTATCCGAATCTGCCTGCAGAGGACAATCCGGCACTACGCCCATATCGGCTCTTGTCCTTGTTGATGGGTCCGGGGCCGGATTGGTTGGTGTTCGGCCAGCAGGGTCGTCAGACACAGTTTGGCGTATGCTCCTTCTAGAATAAGACGTAAGGAACAATGTGACAATCCGGCCTTACTACCGGGCACATATTGAAAACTATATCTCTTCGATGAGGGAGGGGGCTCGACGGTGCCCCCCGCTTCCTTTCGCTTCGAAGACTCGCCCTACGTAGGCATCGTCCTCTTAGAAGATACCCTTGATGCAGTACAGTATGCCGAGTGCCGCCCCTTTTGATCACGAGACAGTGCGGTGGGTGAGGCACGAAGGGAAGGCTCTCTTTGAGAGGATGTCTCCTGGGTACTTACATTGGAGGAGGGAAGAAGGCCAGGATAATCGGCTATAATGGCCACTTTTGTACCATCGTTGCTCGCCTGATAGAAAACTCCGTCAGTGAGTTCTATGAATATATCTGGGTCCTCTTCAAATCCGGGATCTTTGTCGTGAACATGGTCCTTTGGCCACGGGGTAGGGCAAT
>LR738710.1:710666353-710708780 GCA_902687465.1 Secale cereale | reverse complement strand
CCCGTGCCCCTATAGTCGTCATCTAGATCCTTTCAATTGGTATCAGAGCGTTGGTCTCTCCTTGGTAGACTTCACCGCCTAGAGAGTAAAGATGCCGACTAGTGGTATAGTGCACGATGACACTTTTTGTTTTAGTGGCACAAACTATCACTTGTGGAAAATTTGCATCCTTTGTCATTTCCGGATCATGGGTCCAAATTTTGTGTGAATTGTTCTTGTAGGGGCTTCTCCATGGAAGGATGACCTTTTTCCATCTAATGAGGAAAATGATGATATGGTTTGTGGGTATGGTGCTAAGCATGCCATAATCTGGTCTATATCCCTTGAAGTGTTTGAGTCAATTATGACTTGTGTGACGGCTCATGAGATGTGGACCAAACTTGAAGAAATATATGGTGGGTCCAATCTTGTTGATATTCATCATATTTCGGAAGAGTCAATTGAGGAGGTCTCCACATCTTCAAATCATGAAGATCTCTATATTGCTTATCCCTCAATGTACTTGGACATTTCAACTTCTTCCGCATCACCATCATGTGGCATGTCCCAAGGTAATGACATGGTGAGTGCAAATATCACTTGTGATGATGATGATGACGTGCTCAACATTGATGGTCTTCCATGCATAAAAGCTAATGTTGTAGCTTCTTTGGACTTGAACACATCTAGGAGAAATGACATACATTCTTGTGTTGATAGTCCATGCACGTCATATAGAGATTCCTCGAATACATTGTATGATGATGTGCTTGATACTCCTTGTTGCCATGATCTCTATGCTTCTATTTCCTCTAGTTTTTATTTGACTAACCATGTAGAGGGAACACGAGAAATTAGTGCACACAACACTAATGGAGAAATTGCTAGAATAGCAAACAAGGAAATCACCATGTTGGAGAGGAAACACTATGAGCGTCAAGAGGATGGAAATGAATCTCCTACTCTTTTTATGAAGAATCTTTCTCTCCAAAAGAATCATCATCAACCTCCAATGTTTATATGTGCCTCATGGCAAGAGGTAACACCGAAGTATCATCTACTCTTAGTTATGCTATTGATGAGAGTGATGATGAATGTGATAGGTATATGAGTCAAGAAATATTTGAAATTTGTAATTCTCTTCGTGGGTAAATAAGAACACTTATTTGATGTTTGAAGATCTTATTAATCACTTTGGTAAGTGTAACGATTTACTTCACTAAGAGCAGGAACAAAATGAAAAACTTGATTGTAACCTTCTTGATGCTCTAGAAACTCTTAGAGATTTAGAATCTTCCAACGAAGAGATTGAAGTTGCTCATGATCAATTAAAGAGGATTTTGAGCACCTTGACCTTGGATAAAAGAATGTCAAAGGAGAGCTCATCAAATTCTCTAAGTCTTATGAGGAATTTCAAGCTACTTATGTGAAGTATCTAGTTTCTTCTAGCTCCTCCCATATTATCAATGATGCATGTGCTACTAACTCTACTTCTTGTGAAGCATCTATCTTGAAGGAGAATGTTGAGATAAGGGCTCAACTTGCTTTGCTAACTAGAAAGTATGGGAAATTAGAAGAAAGTCATGAAAAGCTCTCGGGCTCTCATGACAACCTTCTAGTCTCCCATGAAAGGCTAAAGTTAGCTCATGAGGCTATTGTGACTAAGGTAACATCTTGTGAGCCTCATGTGGACATTAGCACTATTTCTACTCAAAATGCTTTATTGACATGTGCTAGTCCTAGTGATTCATTTAGACATATTATAGCCAATTCTTGTGATGAATTTCTCTCCTTGCCTTGTTGCTCTAACAATGAAGCTTCTACTTCTTCTAGTACTTTTGTTGATACTAACCTTGTAGAGGAAAACAAAGAGCTCAAGGCCCAAGTCAATATTTTTAAGAAAGACTTGGAAAAGTGTCATGAAGGTAACTCCACTCTCAAAAATATATTGAGTATTCAAAAATCCCCTCATGGCGAGGGCGGACTTGGTTTCACTTCCAACAACAAGAAGTCCAAGAATAAGAAGAAGGGGCACGACCAAGTCAAGAATGAGGCCAACATTACATGCTTCAAGTGCAAGAATGTTGGACAGCATGTGAGATCTTTTCCATTAAAGAAACATGTTTCAAATGTGAAGCAACAAGAGGAGCGACCTCAAGTTCAACCTCAAGGTCAACCTCATGTTGAAGAAAGGCCACTACCAGTGATGAACAAAGATAATGCTCCCCAAGCAGAGAAAATTAATAAAAAGAGAAGGGGGAGCACATGTTGCTATAATTGTCGTAAGAAGGGGCACATATCCTCATCATGTCCCAATGGTAACATCCCTAAGACTCCTTTAGTCAATGATAATTATTCGCTTAGGAAGGATGTTTCTGGCAATTTGTTTTCCAAGTTTGTTGGCGCCCAAAGTGGTTTGAAAATGGAAAAGACCATTTGGGTTGCCAAGCCTATTGTGACTAACTTCTTAGGACCCAACTTGGTTGGGAACCATAAAACTCAAACTTGATCAATAGGTGTGTGGAGGACATTGGAGATTTTGCTAGTTCAAGAAGAAAAGGATATCCACCATTTATTTGTTTGAGCCAAGTCATGTGGATTATCTTCGTATTATCTATCAAATGTTCCTATTTGTGGTAACTTGTATTTATATTGCTTACATTGAAAGTTACTCGCCCCTTGCATGTTTAGGTTTTGTATCTAGCATGTGTATGTATATGTTGTGTTTCCTAACATGCTTGATTTGTGTTATCTAGCATATGTAGGTTGCTTTGCACATCATATAGTGGTGTTTGTAGTCTTGAGCCTTATTGTAACATGTTTGTATCTAGTTTGGCTTTTGTGAGATATTAGTGGATCATCACATTATGGGGGAGTGTTATGTTTTGTGCACATCACAACCCCAAAATGTGAATATGAGAAATACCACCTAGTACTGATATTCAATATTATCTAGTCACTATGTGGTATGTCAAGCTCATTCAAAATTCATCTCTTGTTCGTGTTTATTTGCCTTCGTAGTGTGCTTCACCGAGGTGTCCTTAGAGTTTCACCGAAAATTTCTGGACACCCCATGCGCACGGGGTCTTTGACCCCCGTGTGCACGGGGTGCCAAGAAACTCTTTGGACACCCCGTGCGCGCGGGGAGGTGGTTTCTGCTCTGGACACCCCGTGCGCATGGGCCGACTTAGCACATGCACATGGGGTCGATTGGGCAGAAATGCCCACCCGACCAAGTACACTATGAAACTCTCTTCATATCCTTTGGTTTATGATTTTGATCTTGTGCATCTACGAAATCTTCCATTGAGTGTTAATTCCAAATACCATTGTTACTCTCTTACAATTGGTATTTCTTCATGCGGTAAAACTTTATGATCATCTTCTTCTCAGCTCGTGCTTCAACTAGCCATATCTCACTACATGTTCTATCTACTATCTACTTGAGTGAGATAAACATTTGAGCATGTGTATAGTGTATTTCATATGCTCATTGTTTTTTTTCTTAGTTCATATGTTGTTCCTTGTGTGCGGTCTTGTGTGGATTTGTCACTTTGATATAATTTGGACAACTTGGATGCTTTGTGATATTAGTGGTGAATTCATCGTGTATGTGGTATTTTGTCCAAATTGTATCTCTTTGGATCTTGGTAGGCTTGTGAATGCATATTTATTTATATACTTCTTATTGTGTTGCTTGCTCTACTTGATCCTTTTTATAGGGTAAACTCCATAATATCCTTAATGGTTAAAGATGTGCATGAATTTCAAGTTCATATCCATATGCACATATTTAATGTGGAGTTTTCCGTATGTATTGTAGTTGGTCTAACTACTTCGGACCCAACTAGTTTGGGGACTAAATTGTACCTTAATATGTTTTAGGTACTTTGGAGAAGCATTGGATGCTTGTCTTATTCATGAGGAAGGTGGAGACACCATGGAAAGTACTAGAGCCAAGCTTGGTTGATTCTTTGGTTTGAGGGAGAAGATAATTAAAAACCTGATTCGGTTGTAAGTGTTTCATTCTCATCGTGAAAACCCGATTAACTAAAATTTGGGTTAATTTGTTGGATATGCATCAAACTCCCATACTTACTATATTCTCAATAAATCCATGGGATGTGTTGAGGAAACCGTGAATGTGGAGTGTGATGAGAATAACGGCTTCCATGTAGAGCAATTTGTCTCAAGTGTTGTAGGTGATGAGGCTCCTTCCCAAGCTACAAGCACAATGGGGATTGATCACATTCTTCCACCAGAAACACCCCATGTCCATGTAGGAGTAAGAGCCCCTCTTGTGTATCCACCACACAGGAAGTCATCACCCCCAACATCAGAGCAAGATGTTATGGGAGATCATGAAACTATCCAAGAACAAGATGAATTCCTCATGTTAGTGTACTAGATCAAGGGCCCCTTGAACCAATGCTCTCTCGGTAACAAGTACTCACTTCATGCATTTATTTAAATTAGAGTCAACATTGTGTGTGTTGCATCTTGGCATGATTAGTACTTCTTGAGTTTGTGTATCTTGCAAAATCTTAAACCTCCTTTTTGCATCTATGAACCATTTGAGAAGGAGCATATCATGGGGATCTCTATAACCATGCTCATTGTTCACTTATCCCAAATATGCCAATTAAGCAATGTATTGCATAGCGTTTCCTCAAAGTGCTCTTATGTGCAATATTCATAAATTTGCAAAAACACTCAATTTGATTGTGGTATTTTCTCTCATGCTTAGTAATTCATTTTTATGCAAATGAGATCAATTTACGCCATGTGCCTTGTGCCATGTGACAAAAGCTCTTATGCTAAAGATAAAGTTTGTATAATGATGAATTCATTCAAGGATATCATGTTCTTATCGTTTGAATCTTTTTTGGATGTGCAAGTTTCTTTGTGGATGCTCATCTTGATGACTGTTTGCCACATAAGAAACTTATACAGGGGAGAAAATGCATATCTTTCTTTGATATCTGTTCATTTTCTACCGGTCCATAGGATTGTCTCCTTTTGATTCTTTGATGGATCCGGTAAGCGGATGAGTAGTGAGTGTGTGTATGTAATTCTTATATCTTTGCACTCATGAGTTTTTGGATATATTTTGGACCCATTCTTATCATGATGATCCTATTGATTACATCTCGTATATCTTGTCCAAAATATGTTCTTTGGTCTTTTGAATGTGTGATTCTCATGTTTTTTCTTCTTGTTGCATTCTATGGATCCCCAATATAGATCCTCCATGTATTCATAATGAGTATGTGCATTTGATTCCACTCACATTTGAGAAATGCACAAATTAAGGAGGAACTCATACTATATTGGTCTTCTAGATTTCTTCCATTTTGGCATTTGATGCCAATGGAGGAGAAGTTTAGAGGGTTTATGAGAAGTGGGTTGGTTCTTTTCTTTCATGCATATCTAAATTTGTTGTGTTTACTTGTTGCATGGATGTGTATATAGAGAAAACTTCACCAAGGTCTTTCACATGCATATATTATGGGGGAGTTTGCTCCTTATAGAGTGGTTTTGCTAGCATCAAATTCTTGTGTTGTATTTTGATACTAGTACAACCGGTTTTGATAACATCCACTATCTTTGTGATATTTGAGGCTACCAAAACGACCTCAAGTATAAAATTTATTCTCGGATAGATTGCATGCTTGTTTTAAATTCACTACTAAAATGGGGGAGATTGAAATGGCATATATGTTTGGAACGTAGCATGCAATTTAAAATTTTCCTACGCTCACGCAAGATCTATCTAGGAGATGCATAGCAATGAGACGGGGAGAGTGTGTCCATGTACCCTCGTAGACCGAAAACGGAAGCGTTGTGTTAACGAGGTTGATGTAGTCAAACGTCTTCATGATCCAACCGATCCAAGTACCAAACGTATGGCACCTCCGTGTTCAGCACACATTCAGCTCGATTACATCCCTCGACCTCTTGATATAGTAGAGGATCGAGGGAGAGTTCCTTTAGCACGACGGCGTGGCGACGGTGTCGGTCATGTGATCCGCGCAGGGCTTCGCCTAAGCACTACGATGCTATGACCTGAGGAGCAAATTATGGAGGGGGGAATCGCACAGGGCTAAGAGAAACTTGTGTGTCTTTGGGGTGCCCCCTGCCCACATATATAAAGGAGGAGGAGGAGGAGGTCGGCCGGCCAGCCCTAGGGGCACGCCAAGAGGGGAGTCCAACTAGGATTCCCAATCCTAGTTGGATTCCCTTTCCTATTCAAAGAGGGGGAAGGAGGGAAGGAGAGGGAGAGGGAAAGGAAAGAGGGGGCCGCGCCCCTTCCCCCTAGTCCAATTCGGACTGCCTTGAGGGGCGCCACCTTGTGTCCTGCCCTCTCCTACTCCCTTATGGCCCATTAAGGCCCATAACTTCCCCGGGGGGTTTCGGCAACCCCTCGGTTCCCCGATAAATATCTAAAACGTCTCGAAAGCTTTCCGGTGTTCGAATACCTTCGTCCAATATATCAATCTTTATGTCTCGACCATTTCAAGACTCCTCGTCATCTCCGTGATCTCATCCGGGACTCCGAATAATGTTCCGTCACCCAAACACATAACTCATAATACAAATATTCATCGAACGTTAAGCGTGCGGACCCTACGGGTTCGAGAACTATGTAGACATGACCGAGACATATCTCCCGTCAATAACCAATAGCGGAACCTGGATGCTCATATTGGCTCCTAAATATTCTACACAGATCTTTATCAGCCAAACCGCATAACAACATACGTTGTTCCCTTTGTCAACGGTATGTTACTTGCCCGAGATTCGATCATCGGTATCGTCATACCTAGTTAAATCTCGTTACCGGCAAGTCTCTTTACTCATTCCGTAATGCATCATTCCGTAACTAACTCATTAGTCACATTGCTTGCAAGTCTTATATTGATGTGCATTACCGAGAGGGCCCAGAGATACCTCTCCGACACTCGGAGTGACAAATCCTATTCTCGGTCTATGCCAACATAACAAACACCTTCGGAGACACCTCTAGAGCATCTTTATAATCAGCCAGCTACGTTGTGACGTTTTATAGCACACAAGGTGTTCCTCCGATATTCGGGAGTTGCATAATCTCATAGTCAGAGGAACATGTTTAAGTCATGAAGAAAGAAATAGTGCTACTTCTTGACCTTACGTTGTATTCCCTCGAAGAGGAAAGAGAGATGCAGCACAGTAGCGTAAGTATTTCCCGCAGTTTTTGAGGACCAAGGTATCAATCCAGTAGGAGACCACGCGCGAGTCCTTCGCACCTGCACAAACAAATAAGAACTTCGCAGCCAACGCGATAAGGGGTTGTCAATCCCTTTACGGTCACTTACGAAAGTGAGATCTGATAGAGATGATAGTTTATATTTTTGGTATTTTTAGTTTATAAGAACAGAAAATAAAATCAATAAAAGTAAAGTGGATGTAGGTTGATATGTTGAGAATAGACCCGGGGGCCATAGTTTTCTCTAGTGACTTCTCTCATGATAGCGATATTCTACGGCGGGTAAACAAATTACTATCAAGCAATTGATAGAAAAGCGAATAATTATGAGACTATCTAGGCATGGTCATTGTATATAGGCATCACGTCCGAGAAAAGTAGACCAAAACGATTCTTCATCTACTACTATTACTCCACACATCGACCGCTATCCAGCATGCATCTAGTGTATTGAGTTCATAAGAACAGAGTAACGCCTTAAGCAAGATGACATGATTTAGAGGGATAAACTCAAGCAATATGATATAAACCCCATCTTTTTATCCTTGATGGCAACAATACAATACGTGCCTTTGCTGCCCCTACTGTCACTGGGAAAGGACACCGCAAGATTGAACCCAGAGCCAAGCACTTCTCCCATTGCAAGAACTATAGATCTAGTAGGCCAAACCAAACCAATAATTCGAAGAGACTTGCAAGGATATTATGAGCACACATAAAAAGTTCAGAGAAGAACCAAATATCTTTCATAGATAACCTTGATCATAAACTCACAATTCGTCGGATCTCGACAAACACACCACAAAAAGAGATTACATCGAATAGATCTCCTCGAAGACCGAGGAGAACTTTGTATTGAGATCCAGAGAGAGAGAAGAAGCCATCTAGATACTAGCTATCGACCTGAAGGTCTGCGGTAAACTACTCACAACTCATTGTGAGGGCGATGATGATGATGATGAACTCCATGATGGATCCCCCTCCGGTGGAGCTCCGGAATATGCTCCAAGATGGGATCTTCACGGGAACAGAAGGTACGGCGGTGGAATTAGGGTTTTCTCTCTGTTCACGGAGTTTCTGGGGTACGTAGACTTATATAGGAAGAAGGAGGGCACCGGGGGACGCTCGAGGGGGCCACGACGCAGGGGGCGCGCCCTGGGAAGGGGGCGCGCCCCCACCCTCGTGGGCCAGCCCTCGATCCCCTAACGTGGTTCTCAAGCTCCGCGTGTGTGATTTTCTCCAAAAAATATCTCTCGTGAAGGTTTTATTCCGTTTGGACTCCGTTTGATATTCTTTTTCTACAAAACCCTGAAACAGGCAAAAAAAATAGCAATCTGGACTGGGCCTTTGGGTTAGTAGGTTAGTCCCAAAAATGATATGAAAGTGAATGATAAAGCCCATTAAACATCCAAGACTTCATAAATAATAGCATGGAACAATCAAAAATTATAGATACGTTGGAGACGTATCAAGCATCCCCAAGCTTAATTCCTGCTCGTCCTCGAGTAGGTAAATGATAAAGAAAGAAATTTTGATGTGGAATGCTAACCGATATAGTTTTTCAATGTAATTCCCTTAATTGTGGCATGAATGTTCAAATCTAAAAGATTCAAGATAAAAGTCTATATTGACATAAGAAATAACAATACTTCAAGCATACTAACAAAGCAATCATGTCTTCTCAGAATACTATGGCTAAAGAAAGTTATCCCTACAAAATCATATAGTGTTGGCTATGCTTCATTGTTATCACACAAAAATATTCATATCATGCACAACCCCGATTTCAGCCAAGCACTTGTTTTCATACTCTATCTTTTCAAACCTTTCAACTTTCACGCAATACATGAGCGTGAGCCATGGACATAGCACTATGGGTGGAATAGAGGTGGTTGTGGAGAAGACAAAAAGGAGGGAGATAGTCTCACATCAACTAGGCGTATCAACGGGCTATGGAGATGCCCATCAATAGATATCAATGTGAGTGAGTAGGGATTGTCATGCAACGGATGCACTAGAGCTAAATATGAATGAAAGCTCAACAAAAGAAACTAGTGGGTGTGCATCCAACTTGCTAGCTCACGAAGACCTAGGGCATTTGAGGAAGCCCATCATTGGAATATACAAGCCAAGTTCTATAACGAAAATTCCCACTAGTATATGAAATGACTAGGCATGAGACTCTCTACAATGAAGAACATGGTGCTACTTTGAAGCACAAGTGTGGAAAAAAGATAGTAGCAATTGTCCCTTTTTCTCTTATTCTCTTTTTTTTGGGGGGGGGGGGCTTTCTTTTTTTCTTTGGCCTTTCTCTTTTTTGCGGAGGGGCTTTATAGATTTAGCCTTTCCTCCCATGAGACAATGCTCTAATGATGATCATCACACTTTCATTACAACTCGATATAAGTGAAGCATATAGAGTGTTCTAATAATTTCTAGGCCATATTTAACTCTATCAAATAGGTGTGTCCAGCAAGGATGATTGTGGCAAACTAACAAGCAAAGACTCAAATTACACAAGACGCTTCCAAGCAAAACACATATCATGTTGCGAATAAAAATATAGCTCCAAGTATAGTTACCGATGGATGAAGACGAAAGAGGGGATTCCTTCTCGGGGCATCCCCAAGCTTAGGATTTTGATTATCTTCAATTTACTTGGGGTGCCATGGGCATCCCCAAGCTTAGGCCTTTGCTACTCCTTGTTCCATAGTCCATCAAAGCAATACTCAGAACTTCAAAACTTCACAACACAAAACTTAGACAAAATTTCTCGTGATCTCCGTTAGTATAAGAAAGCAAACCACTACTCAAAGGCGCAGCAATGAATTAATTATTTGTTTATATTGGTGTTAAACCTACTGTATTACAACTTCTCTATGGTTCATATCCTCCAATAATACTCATAGATGCATCGGAATAAGCAAACAACACACGAAAAACAGAATCTGTCAAAGACAGAACTGTCTATAGTAATCTACAGGTTTCGCCTACTTCTGGAACTCGAAAAAATTCAAACTAAATTGGTAAATTTGCGGAATTTGTCTACCAATCATCTGCAAAATGAATCAACTAAAAAGCACGCGCTAGTAAAATCTTAAGACTACTTTAGCGAGTGCTAACGATTCTGTTTTTCACAGCAAGATCACATAAACTTCACACAAGTCTTCCCAAAGGTTCTACTTGGCACAAACACTAAACAAAACATGAAACCACATCTAATTAGAGGCTAGATGAAATATTTATTCCCTAACAGCAAAAAAACAAAAAACAAAAAATTGGGTTGCCTCCCAACAAGCGCTATCGTTTTACGCCCCTAGCTAGGCACGATACAAGATAAATCTAGGGATAGCCATAGTGGTACGATATGTCGCGAAAGCTCATCTCATATTCCTTATGTTCAGCAGCAAGCTTCCTTTGTGGCAAGCAAAAGTAATCAAAAGGGCTAAATTTAATGGGACAAAAGTCCCCTACATCAATCTCGAGAGGAACAGTTTCCTCCTTTGGCCCTTTGTAGTGGATAACCAATTCATCATTATAGGCATTCTTTTGGCAGAAGGTCATAGCCTTCGCTCAAGGGAGAAGCCTAACCCATTATTTTGAACAGCAAAATCATCGTTTATCTCAGAAATTCTATCAATCAAGATCTCAATAGGAACCTTTTTTCTAAGGTTTTCATTAAAAGCAACATGATCAGGGGATCGCAACCGCATTAGGTCTTCTTGATTGAACAAGATAGCCTCTATAGGAGGTCGACCGGTATCTACTCCGTAATGAGCAAAGATTTCTCTGGCCTCTTTCATGATATATCTAAATTCATGAGCAAAAAATATAGTAGCTGCATGCTTAACAGAAGAATGCTCAATATTGGAAAACTCCAAAAAAAATCTCTGAATACAGGGATGCATATGGATAAATTGCCTTTCAATTTCTACTATAAGCATAGATACGGCATCTGCAAGGCTACTAGTTTTGTGAAGAATAGAGCCACCCATAGTGGGCAAAGCACCGGCACAAGTAAAGAAGTCTTGAAGAACTCCTTTTCCAATAATATTAACACTACCAACCCGGAACTTCCTAATATGTAAAGTGGTAGCTTCATCTGGCGGGTCAACATGAACGTTGCCCTTGACATTGCTACCCTTCTCAATAAAATCGTCCCCCATCTCAGACATGAGGGCGAGCAAGCAAGCAACACACACAAGCAGACAAGAAACAAGCGAATGATAAACACACGGTGGAAGAAGAGCAAATAAAACGGCAAGGGTGAAGTGGGGGAGAGGAAAACGAGAGGAAAAAAATGTAATGCGAAGGATAAGGGTTTATGATAGGTACTTGGTATATGACTTTTGCGTAAGCCTCCCCGGCAACGGCGCCAGAAATTCTTCTTGCTACTTCTTGAGCTTGCGTTGTATTCCCTCGAAGAGGAAAGGGAGATGCAGCACAGTACCGTAAGTATTTCCCTCAGTTTTTGAGAACCAGGTATAAATCTAGTAGGAGACCACGTGCGAGTCCCTCGCACCTGCACAAACAAATAAGAACTTTGCAGCCAACGCGATAAGGGGTTGTCAATCCCTTTACGGTCACTTACGAAAGTGAGATCTGATAGAGATGATAGTTTATATTTTTGGTATTTTTAGTTTATAAGAACAGAAAATAAAAGCAATAAAAGTAAAGTGGATGTAGATTGATATGTTGAGAATAGACCCGGGGGCCATAGTTTTCTCTAGTGGCTTCTCTCATGATAGCGATATTCTATGGCGGGTAAACAAATTACTGTCGAGCAATTGATAGAAAAGCAAATAATTATGAGACTATCTAGGCATGATCATTTTATATAGGCATCACGTCCGAGACAAGTAGACTGAAACGATTCTGCATCTACTACTATTACTCCACACATCGACCGCTATCCAGCATGCATCTAGTGTATTGAGTTCATAAGAACAGAGTAACGCCTTAAGCAAGATGACATGATGTAGAGGGATAAACTCAAGCAATATGATATAAGCCCCATCTTTTTATCCTCGATGGAAACAATACAATATGTGCCTTGCTGCCCCAACTGTCACTGGGAAACGACACCGCAAGATTGAACCCAAAGCCAAGCACTTCTCCCATTGCAAGAACTATAGATCTAGTAGGCCAAACCAAACCAATAATTCGAAGAGACTTGCAAGGATATTATGAGCACACATAAAAAGTTCAGAGAATAACCAAATATCTTTCATAGATAACCTTGATCATAAACTCACAATTCATCGGATCTCGACAAACACACCGCAAAAAGAGATTACATCGAATAGATCTCCCAGAAGACCAAGGAGAACTTTGTATTGAGATCCAGAGAGAGAGAATAAGCCATCTAGATACTAGCTATGGACCCGAAGGTCTGTGGTAAACTACTCACAACTCATGGTGAGGGCGATGATGATGATGAAGAAGAACTCCGTGATGGATCCCCCTCCGGTGGAGTTCCGGAACAGGCTCCAAGATGGGATCTTCACGGGAACAGAAGGTACGGCGGTGGAATTAGGGTTTTGTCTCTGTTCACAGAGTTTCTGGGGTACGTAGACTTATATAGGAAGAAGGAGGGCACCGAGGGATGCTCGAGGGGGCCACAAGGCAAGGGGCGCGCCCTGGGAAGGGGGCGTCCCCCCCCCCACCCTCGTGGGCCAGCCCTCGATCCCCTGACGTGGTTCTCAAGCTCCGCGTGCGTGATTTTCTCCAAAAATATCTCTCACGGAGGTTTCATTCCGTTTGGACTCCGTTTGATATTCTTTTTCTGCAAAACCCCGAAACAGGAAAAAAAACAGCAATCTGGACTGGGCCTTTGGGTTAGTAGGTTAGTCCCAAAAAATGATATAAAAGTGAATGATAAATCTCATTAAACATCCAAGACTTCATAAATAATAGCATGGAACAATCAAAAGTTATAAATACGTTGGAGACGTATCAAATAGCAATAAAACTAAACGATCAATATGCTAAGCTAACGGATGGGTCTTGTCCATCACATCATTCTTCTAATGATGTGATCATGTTCATCAAATGACAACACATGTCTATGGTTAGGAAACTCAACCATCTTTGATTAACGAGTTAGTCTATTAGAGGCATACTAGGGACACTCTGTTTTGTCTATGTATTCACACATGTATCAACTTTCTGGTTAATACAATTCTAGCATGAATAAAGGACATTTATCATGGTATATAAGGAAATATAAATAACAACTTTATTATTGCCTCTAGGGCATATTTCCTTCAGTATCCCACTTGCAATAGAGTCAATAATCTAGATTACATAGTAATGATTCTAACACCCATGGAGTCTTGGTGCTGATCATGTTTTGCCCGTGGAAGAGGCTTAGTCAACGGGTCTGCAACATTTAGATCCGTATGTATTTTGTAAATCCCTATGTCTCCCTCCTTGACTTGATCATGGATAGATTTGAAGTGTCTCTTGATGTGCTTAGTTCTCCTGTGAAACCTCGATTCCTTCGCCAAGGCTATCGCTCCAATGTTGTCACACAATATTTTCATTGGACCAGACGCACTAGGTATTACACCTAGATTGGATATGAACTCCTTCATCCAGACTCCTTCATTTGCTGCTTCTGAAGCAGCTATGTACTCCGCTTCACACATAGATCCCGCCACGACACTCAGCTTGGAACTGCACCAACTGACAGCTCCATCGCTAAACAAAAATATGTATCCGTTTTGTGACTTAGAGTCATCCGGATCAGTGTCAAAGCTTGCATCAACGTAACCATTTACGACGAGCTCTTTGTCACCTCCATAAACGAGAAACATATCCTTCGTCCGTTAAGGTACTTCAGGATGTTCTTGACCGATGTCCAGTGATCCACTCCTGGATTACTTTGGTACCTCCCTGCTAGACTTAATACATGATAGAACCTATGGCTGAAGCATAGGGAATGACTTTCATTTTCTCTTTATATTCTGAAGTGGTCGGGCATTGAGTCTGACTAAACTTCACACCTTATAACACAGGTAAGAACCCTTTCTTTCACTGATCCATTTTGAACTTCTTCAAAACTTTATCAAGGTATGTGCTTTGTGAAAGTCCAATTTATGGTCTTGATCTATCTCTATAGATCTTGATGCCCAATATATGAGCAGCTTCCCCGATGTCTTTCATTTAAAAATTCTTATTCAAGTATCCTTTTATACTATCCAGAAATTCTACATCATTTCCGATCAACAATATGTCATCCACATATAATATCAGAAATGCTACAGAGCTCCCACTCACTTTCTTGTAATGCAGGCTTCTCCAAAAGTATGTATAAAACCATATGCTTTGATCACCTCATCAAAGTGTATATTCCAACTCCGAGATGCTTGCACCAGTCCATAGATGGATCGCTGGAGCTTGCACACTTTGTTAGCACCTTTTGGATCGACAAAACCTTCTGGTTGCATCATATACAACCCTTCTTTAAGAAATCCATTAAGGAATGCAGTTTTGACATCCATTTGTCGGATTTCATAATCATAAAATGTGGAAATTGCTAACATGATTTGGACAGACTTAAGCATCGCAACGGGTGAGAAGGTCTCATTGTAGTCAACTCCTTGAACTTGTCGAAAACCTTTCGCAACAAGTCGAGCTTTGCAGGCAGTAACATTACCATCAGCGTCAGTCTTCTTCTTATAGATCCATTTATTTTCAATGGCTTGCCGATCATCGGGCAAGTCAACCAAAGTCCACACTTTGTTCTCATGCATGGATCTCATCTCAGATTTCATGGCCTCAAGCCATTTTGCGGAATCTGGGCTCATCATCGCTTTCTCAAAGTTCGTAGGTTCATCATGGTCTAGTAACATGACTTCCAGAATAGGGGTACCGTACCACTCTGGCGTGGAATGTACTCTGGTTGACCTACGAGGTTCAGTAGTAACTTGATCTGAAGTTTCATGATCATCATCATTAGCTTCCTCACTAATTGGTGTAGGAATCACTGGGACTGATTTCTGTGATGAACTACTTTCCAATTCGGGAGAAGAAACAATTACCTCATCAAGTTCTACTTTCCTCCCACTCACTTCTTTTGAGAGAAACTCCTTCTCTAGAAAGGACCCATTTTTAGCACCAAATATCTTGCATGTGGATCTGTGATAGAAGGTGTACCCAACAGTTTCCTTTGGGTATACTATGAAGAAACATTTCTCTTATTTGGGTTTGAGCTTATCAGGTTGAAGCTTTTTCACATAAGCATCGCAGCCCCAAACTTTAAGAAACGACAACTTGGGTTTCTTGCCAAACCACAGTTCATAAGGTGTCGTCTCAACGGATTTAGATGGTGCCCTATTTAACGTGAATGCAGTTGTCTCAAAGCATAACCCCAAAACGATAGTGGTAAATAGGTAATAGACATCATAGATCGCACCATATCTAATAAAGTATGATTACAATGTTCGGACACACCATTACGTTGTGGTGTTCCAGGTGGCGTGAGCTGTGAAACTATTCCACATTGTTTCAAATGAAGACCAAACTTGAAACTCAAATATTTTCCTCCCTGATCAGATCATAGAAACTTTATTTTCTTGTTATGATGATTCTCTACTTCACTCTGAAATTCTTTGAACTTTTCAAATGTTTCAGACTTATGTTTCATTAAGTAGCTATACCCATATCCTCTCAAATCATCTGTGAAGGTCAAAAAATAACGATACCCGCGGCGAGCCTCAACACTCACTGGACTACATACATCAGTATGTATTATTTCCAATAAGTCAGTTGCTCGCTCCATTGTTCCGCAGAACGGAGTCTTAGTCATCTTTCCCATGATGCATGGTTCGCAAGCACCAAGTGATTCCTAATCAAGTGATTCCAAAAGCCCATCAGCATGGAGTTTATTCATGCGCTTTATACCAATATTACCTAACAGTAGTGCCACAAATATGTCGCACTATCATTATCAACTTTGCATCTTTTGGCATCAACATTATGAATATGTGTATCACTACGATCGAGATTCAACAAAAATAGACCACTTATTAAGGGTGCATGACCATAAAAGATATTACTCATATAAATAGAACAACCATTATTCTCTAATTTAAATAAATAACCGTCTCGCAACAAACAAGATCTAGATATAATGTTCATGCTCAACGCTCGCACCAAATAACAATTATTTAGGTCTAAAACTAATCCCGAAGGTAGATGTAGAGGTAGCATGCCGACGGCGATCACATCGACTTTGAAACCATTTCCCACCCACATCCTCACCTTGTCCTTAGCCAATCTTCATTTAATCCGTAGCCCTGACCAGTATCAAATACCCAGGTGCTACTAACAGCATTAGTAAGGTACACATCAATAACATGTATATCAAATATACCTTTGTTCACTTTGCCATCCTTCTTATCCGCCAAATACTTGGGGTAGTTCCGCTTCCAGTAACCAGTCCCTTTGAAGTAGAAGCACTCAGTTTTAGGCTTGGCTCCAGACTTGGGTTTCTTCCCGGGACTAGCAACTGGCTTGCTATTCTTCTTGAAGTTCCCCTTCTTTCCCTTGCCCTTTTTCTTGAAACTAGTGGTCTTGTTAACCATCAACACTTGGTGCTCCTTCTTGATTTCTACCTCCACAGCTTTGAGCATAGCGAACAGCTCAGGAATTGTCTTTTACTCCCTTGCATATTATAGTTCATCATGAAGCCTTTATAGTTTTGTGGCAGTGATTGAAGAACTCTATAAATAACACTATCATCACTAACTTTAACTCCAAGCCGAGTCATGTGGTTATGGTACCCAGACATACTGAGTATGTGTTCACCTCTCAACTCAGGCATTTGCTTGAAATATTAACTTCAACTCTTGGAACATCTCATATGCTCCATGGCGTTCAAAACGTCTTTGAAGTCCCGATTCTAAGCCGTAAAGCATGGCACACTGAACTATCGAGTAGTCATCAGATCGAGCATGCCAGACATTCATAACATCAAGGGTTTCTCTTGTAGCAGACCTTTCACCTAGCAGTGGTTCAAGGACATAATTCTTATGTGCAGCAATGAGGATAATCCGCATGTTACGGACCCAGTCCGTGTAGTTGCTACCATCATCCTTCAACTTAGCTTTCTATAGGAACGCATTAAAATTCAAGGGAACGGTAGCACGGGCCACTGATCTACAACAACATAGATATGCAAAAACCTATCAGGTGCTAAGTTCATGATAAATTAAAGTTCAATTAATCATATTACTAAAGAACTCCCACTTAGATAGACATCCCTCAAGTCATCTAAATGATCACGTGATCCAAATCAACTAAACCATGTCCGGTTATCACGTGAGATGGAGTAGTTTTCAATGGTGAACATATTATGTTGGTCATATCTACTATATGATTCAAGCCTGACCTTTCATTCTCCAGTGTTCCGAGGCCATGTCTGTACATGCTAGGCTCATCAAGTTTAACCTGAGTATTATGCACGTGCAAAACTGTCTTACACCCGTTCACTTACTGTCTCGGCACAACGAACTGTTGCAACGGCGCATACTCAGGGAGAACACTTGTACCTTGAAATTTTTTAAGGGATCATCTTATAATGCTACCGTCGTTCTAAGAAAAATAAGTTGCACAAAAAGATAAACATCACATGCAATCAAAATATGTGACATGATATGGCCATCATCACCTTGTGCTTTTGATCTCCATCTCCAAAGCATCGTCATGATCTCCATCGTCACCGGCTTGACACCATGATCTTCATCGTAGCGTCGTGGTCGTCTCGCCAACTATTGCTTCTACTACTATCGCTAACTCATTGTGATAAAGTAAAGCAATTACATAGCGATCGCAATTCATACAATAAAGAGACAACCATAAGACTCCTGCCGGTTGCCGATAATTTACAAAACATGATCATCTCATACAATAACGTATAACTCATCACGTTTTGACCATATCACATCACAATATGCCCTGCAAAAACAAGTTAGATGTCCTCTACTTTGTTGTTGCAAGTTTTACGTGGCTGCTACATGCTTCTAAAAAGAACCGTTCTTACCTACGCATCAAAACCACAACGATTTTTCGTAAAGTGTGTTGTTTTAACCTTCATCAAGGACCGGCTGTAGTCACACTCGATTCAACTAAAGTTGGAGAAACAGACACCCGCCAGCCACCTGTGTGCATAGCACGTCGGTAGAACCAGTCTCATGAGCATGGTCATGTAATGTTGGTCCGGGCCGCTTCATGAAACAATACCGCCGAATCAAAGTAAGACGTTGGTGGTGAGCAGTATGACTATTATTGCCCACAACTCTTTGTGTTCTACTCGTGCATATCATCTACGCATAGACCTGGCTCATGACGCCACTGTTGGGAACGTAGCATGCAATTTAAAGTTTTCCTACACTCACGCAAGATCTATCTAGGAGATGCATAGCAACAATACGGGGAGAGTGTGTCCATGTACTCTCGTAGACCGAAAGCGGAAGTGTTATGTTAACGCGGTTAATGCAGTCGAACATCTTCATGATCCAAGTACCAAACGTTCGACACCTCCGTGTTCAGCACACGTTCAGCTCGATAATGTCCCTCGAGCTCTTGATCCAGTAGAGGGTCGAGGGAGAGTTCCGCAACACGATGGCGTGGCGACGGTGTTGGTGATGTGATACACGCAGGGCTTCGCCTAAGCACTACGACGCTATGACCTGAGGAGCAAACTGTGGAGGGGGCACCGCACATGGCTAAGAGAAACTTATGTGTCTTTGGGGTGCCCCTGCCCACGTATATAAAGGAGGAGGAGGAGGAGGAGGCAAGCCCTAGGGGCGCGCCAAGAGGGGATTCCAACTAGGATTCCCAATCCTAGTTGGATTCCCTTTCCTATTCCAAGAGAGGGAAGGAGGGAAGGAGAGGGAGAGGGAAAAGAAATAGGGGGCCGCGCCCCTTCCCCTAGTCCAATTCGGACTGCCTTGGGGGCGCCACCTTGTGGCATGCCCTCTCCTACTCCCTTATGGCCCATTAAGGCCGATAACTCCGGGGGGTTCCGGCAACCCCTCGGTTCCCCAATAAATATCTGAAACGTCCCGAAACCTTTTCGGTGTTCGAATACCTTCATCCAATATATCAATCTTTATGTCTCGACCATTTCGAGACTTCTCTTCATGTCTGTGATCTCATCCGAGACTCCGAACAATCTTCGGTCACCAAAACACATAACTCATAATACAAATCGTCATCGAACGTTAAGCGTGCAGACCTTACGGGTTCGAGAACTACGTAGACATGACCGAGACATATCTCCGGTCAATAACAAACAGCGGAACCTGGATGCTCATATTGGATCCTACATATTCTACGAAGATCTTTATCGGTCAAACCGCATAACAATATACGTTGTTCCCTTTGTCATCGGTATGTTACTTGCCCGAGATTCGATCATCGGTATCATCATACCTAGTTCAATCTGGTTACCGAAAAGTCTCTTTACTCATTCTGTAATGCATCATTCCGGTAATAAATCGTTAGTCACATTACTCGCAAGGCTTATAGTGATGTGCATTACCAAGAGGGCCCAAAGATACCTCTCCGACACTGGGAGTGACAAATCCTATTCTCGATCTGTGCCAACTCAACAAACACCTTCAAAGACACCTGTAGAGCATATTTATAATCTCCCGGTTATGGTGTGACGTTTGATAGTGAAGGAAATATGACCTAGAGGCAGTAATAAATTTATTATTTATTTCCTTATATCATGATAAATCTTTATTATTCATGCTAGAATTGTATTAACCGGAAACTTAGTACATGTGTGAATACATAGACAAAACAGAGTGTCCCTAGTATGCCTCTACTAGACTAGCTCATTGATCAAAGATGGTTATGTTTCCTAGCCATAGACATGAGTTGTCATTTGATCAACGGGATCACGTCATTAGGAGAATGATGTGATGGACAAGACCCGTCCGTTAGCTTAGCACTATGATCGTTTAGTTTTACTGCTATTGCTTTCTTCATGACTTATACATATTCCTATGACTATGAGATTATGCAACTCCCGAATACCGGAGGAACACCTTGTGTGACGTCACAACGTAACTGGGTGATTATAAAGATGCTCTACAGGTGTCTCCGATGGTGTTCGTGGTGTTGGCATAGATCAAGAATAGGATTTGTCACTCCGAGTGTCGAAGAGGTCTCTCTGGGCCCTCTCGGTAATACACATCATAATAAGCCTTGCAAGCAAATGACTAATGAGTTATTCAAGAGATGATGTATTACGGAACGAGTAAAGAGACTTGTCGGTAACGAGATTGAACTAGGTATTGAGATACCGACGATCGAATCTCGGGCAAGTAACATACCGATGACAAAGGGAACAACGTATGTTGCTATGCGGTTTGACCGATAAAGATCTTCGTAGAATATATAGGAGCCAATATGAGCATCCAGGTTCCGCTATTGGTTATTGACCGGAGATGAGTCTCGGTCATGTCTACATAGTTCTCGAACCCGTAGGGTCCGCACGCTTAACATTTGATGACGATCGGTATTATGAGTTTATGAGTTTTGATGTACCGAAGGTAGTTCGGAGTCTCGGATGAGATCACGGACATGACAAGGAGTCTCGGAATGTCCGAGACGTAAAGATTGATACATTGGACGACTATATTCGGACACCGGAAGTGTTCTGTAAAGTTTCGGAATTAACCGGAGTACCGGGGGGGTTACCGGAACCCCCTGGGGAAGCTATGGGCCTTAATAGGCCGTAGGAGAAAGAGGGAAGGAGGGCCAGGGCTGGGCCGCGCGCCCCCCACCCCTTGGTCCAAATTGGACAAGGAAGGAGGGGGGGCGCCCCTTTCCTTCTCCTTCTCCCTCTCCTTCCTTTCCCCCTTCTCCCTTTTGGTAGTTCCTACTAGGAATAGGATTGCAATCCTATTCCTAGTAGGATTGCTCCTCCTTTGCGCATCAATAGGGGCCGGCCGGCCTCCCCCCTTGCTCCTTTATATACGGGGGAAGGGGGCCACCCAAAGACACACAAGTTGAATTGTTTTAGCCATGTGCGGTGCCCCCCTCCACAGAAACACACCTCGGTCATACTGTCGCAGTGCTTAGGCGAAGCCCTGCGACGGCGCATTCATCATATCCGTCACCACGCCGTCGTGCTGACGAAACTCTCCCGTGAAGCTCAACTGGATCAAGAGCTCGTGGGACATCATCAAGCTGAACGTGTGCTGAACGCGGAGGTGTCGTACGTTCGGTGCTTGATCGGTTGGATCGCGAAGAAGTTCGACTACATCAACCGCGTCACTTGACGCTTCCGCTCCCGGTCTACGAGGGTACGTAGACACACTATCCCTCTCGTTCCTATGCATTTGGTAGATAGATCTTGCGTGATCGTAGGAAAAAATTAAAATACTACGTTCCCCAACAGTGGCATCATGAGCCAGGTCTATGCATAGATGATATGCACGAGTAGAACACAATGAGTTGTGGGCGATACTAGTCATACTACTTACCAGCATGTCATACTTTGCTTCGGCGGTATTGTGAGATGAAGCGGCCCGGGCCGACATCACGCGTACGCTTACGCGAGACTGGTTTCACCATTATGAGCACTCGTTGCTTAAAGGTGACTGGCGGGTGTTTGTCTCTCTCACTTTAGCTGAATCAAGTGTGGCTACGCCCGATCCTTGTGAAGGTTAAAACAACACATACTTAACGAAACATCGTTGTGGTTTTTGTATGCGTAGGTAAGAACGGTTCTTGCTAAGCCCGTAGCAGCCACGTAAAACTTGCAACAACAAAGTAGAGGACGTCTAACTTGTTTTTGCAGGGCATGTTGTGATGTGATATGGTCAAGATGTGATGAGTTATACGTTATTGTATGAGATGATCATGTTTTGTAAAGTTATCGGCAACTGGCAGGAGCCATATGGTTGTCGCTTTATTGTATGAAATGCAATCGCCATGTAATTGATTTACTTTATCACTAAGCGGTAGCGATAGTCGTAGAAGCAATAGTTGGCGAGACGACAACGATACTACGATGGAGATCAAGGTGTCGTGCCGGTGACGAAGGTGATCATGAAGGTGCTTAGGAGATGGAGATCAAAAGCACAAGATGATGATGGCCATATCATGTCACATATTTTGATTGCATGTGATGTTTATCTTATTATGCTTCTTATTTTGCTTAGTACGACGTTAGCATTATAAGATGATTCCTTACAAAAATTTCAAGGTATAAGTGTTCTCCCTGAGTATGCACCGTTGCGAAAGTTCGTCGTGTCAAGACACCACGTGATGATCGAGTGTGATAAGCTCTACGTTCAAATACAATGGGTGTAAGCCAGTTTTGCACACGCAGAACACTTGGGTTAAACTTGAAGAGCCTAGCATATGCAGACATGGCCTCGGAACACTGGAGACCGAAAGGTCGAGCGTGAATCATATAGTAGATATGATCAACATAAGATGTTCACCATTGAAACTACTCCATCTCACGTGATGATCGGACATGGTTTAGTTGATTTGGATCACGTGATCATTTAGATGACCGGAGGGATGTCTATCTAAGTGGGAGTTCTTTAAGTAATATGATTAATTGAACTTTAATTTATCATGAATTTAGTCCTGGTAGTACTAGCATATCTATGTTGTAGATCAATAGCTCGCGATGTACCTCCCCGTTTATTTTTTATATGTTCCTAGAGAAATATAAGTTGAAAGATGTTAGTAGCAAAGTTGCGGACTAGGTCCGTGATCTGAGGATTATCCTCATTGCTGCACAGAAGTATTATGTCCTTGATGCACCGCTAGGTGATGAACCTATTGCAGGAGCAGATGCAGACGTTATGAACGTTTGACAAGCTCGGTATGATGACTACTTGATAGTTTAGTGCGCCATGCTTTACGGCTTCTAACCGGGACTTCAAAAATGTTTTTAAACGCCACGGAGCATATGAGATATTCCAGGAGTTGAAATTAGTATTTCATACTCATGCCCGTGTCGAGAGGTATAAGACCTCTAACAGTACATTGCCTACAAGATGGAGGAGAATAGCTCAGCATATGCTCAGATTGTCTGGGTACTACAATTGCTTGAATCAAGTGGGAGTTAACCTTCCAGATAAGATAGTAATTGAGAAAGTTCTCTAGTCACTATCACCAAGTTAGTAGAACTTCGTGATGAACTATAATATGCAAGGGATGACGAAAGTAATTCCCGAGCTCTTCACGATGCTGAAATCGGCGAAGGTAGAAATCAAGAAAGAGCATCAAGTGTTAATGGTTAACAAGACCACTTGTTTTAAGTAAAGGGCAAAGGGATAGAAAGGGAACTTCAAGAAGAATGACAAGCAAGTTGTCACTCCCGTGAAGAAACCCAAAACTCAAGCCTGAAACTAAGTGCTTCTATTGCAAAGGAAATGGTCACGGGAAGTGGAACTGCCCTAGATACTAGGTAGATAAGAAGGATGGCAAAGTGAACAAAGGTATATTTTGATATACAGATTATTGATGTGTATTTTACTAGTGTTCATAGCAACCCCTAGGTATTTGATACGAGTTTAGTTGCTAATATTGGTAACTCGGAACGGGAGTTGCAGAATGAACAGAGACTAGTTAAAGGTGAAGTGACGATGTGTGTTGGAAGTGGTTCCAAGATTGATATGATCATCATCGCACACTCCCTATACTTTCGGGATTAGTGTAGAACCTAAATAAATGTTATTCGGCATTGCGTTAAGCATGAATATGATTTGATCATGTTTGTTGCAATACGGTTATTCATTTAAAGTCATAGAATAATTGTTATTCTATTTACATGAATAAATCCTTCGATGGTCATACACCCAATGAAAATAGTTTGTTGGATCTCGATTGTAGTGATACACATATTCATAATATTGAAGCCAAAAGATGCAAGGTTAATAATGATAGTGCAACTTATTTGTGGCACTGCCGTTTAGGTCATATTGGTGTAAAGCGCATGATGAAACTCCATAGTGATGGACTTTTGGAATCAATTTATTATGAATCACTTGGTGCTTGCGAACCATGCCTCATGGGCAAGATGACAAAAACTCTGTTCTCCGGAACAATGGAGCGAGCAACAGATTTGTCGGAAATCATACATATTAATGTATGTGGACCGATGAGTGTTGAAGCTCGCGGCGGGTATCGTTATTTTCTGACCTTCACTAATGATTTAAGCAGATATGGGTATATCTACTTAATGAAACACAAGTCTGAAACATTTGAAAAGTTCAAAGAAATTTCAGAGTGAAGTAGAGAATCATCGTAACAATAAAATAAAAGTTTCCACGATCTGATCGCGGAGGCGAATATTTGAAGTTACGAGTTTGGCCTTCATTTAAAACAATGTGGAATAGTTTCACAATTCATGCCACCCGGAACACCACAGCGTAATGGTGTGTCCGAACGTCGTAATTGTACTTTATTAGATATGATGCGATCTATGATGTCTCTTACCGATTTACCACTATCGTTTTGGGTTATGCATGAGAGATAGTTGCATTCACGTTAAATAAGGGCACCATCTAAATCCGTTGAGACAACGCCTTATGAACTGTGGTTTGGCAAGAAACCAAAGTTGGTGTTTCTTAAAGTTTGGGCTGCGATGGTTATGTGAAAAAGCTTCAACTTGATAAGCTCGAACCCAAGTCGGAGAAATGTGTCTTCATAGGATACCCAAAAGAGACTGTTGGGTACACCTTCTATCACAGATCCGAATGCAAGATATTCGTTGCTAAGAATGGATCCTTTCTAGAGAAGGAGTTTCTATCGAAAGAAGTGAGTGGGAGGAAAGTGGAACTTGATGAGGTAATTGTACCTTCTCCCGAATTGTAAAGTAGTACATCACAGAAACTAGTTCCAATGATTCCTACACCAATTAGTGAGGAAGCTAATGATGATGATCATGAAACTTCGGATCAAGTTACTACTGAACTTCGTAGATCAACCAGAGTACGTTCCGTGCCAGAGTGGTACGGCAACCCGGTTCTGGAAATCATGTTACTAGACCATGATGAACCTACGAACTATGAGGAAGCGATGATGAGCCCAAATTCCGCAAAATGGCTTGAGGCCATGAAATCTGAGATGGGATCCATGTGTGAGAACAAAGTGTAGACTTTGGTTGACTTGCCCGATGATCGGCAAGCCATCGAAAATAAATGGATCTTCAAGAGGAAGACTGACGCTGACGGTAATGTTACTGTTTACAAAGCTCGACTTGTTGCGAAAGGTTTTCGACAAGTTCAAGGAGTTGACTACGATGAGACTTTCTCACCCGTAGCGATGCTTAAGTCTGTCCAAATCATGTTAGCAATTGCCGCATTTTATGAAATCTGGCAAATGGATTACAAAACTGCATTCTTTAATGGATTTATTAAAGAAGAATTGTATATGATGCAACGAGAAGGTTTTGCCAATCCTAAAGGTGCTAACCAAATGTGCAAGCTCCAGCGATCCATCTATGGATTGGTGCAAGCATCTCAGAGTTGGAATATACGCTTTGATAAGTTGATCAAAGCATATAGATTTATACAGACTTGCGGTGAAGCCTGTATTTACAAGAAAGTGAGTGGGAGCACTACAACCTTTCTGATGAGTATATGTGAATGACATATTGTCGATCGGAAATGTTGTAGAATTTTCTGTAAAGCATAAAGGAGTGTTTGAAAGGAGTTTTTCAAAGAAAGACCTCGGTGAAGCTGCTTACATATTGAGCATCAAGATCTATAGAGATAGATCGAGACGCTTGATAAGTTTTTTCAATGAGTACATACCTTGACAAATTTTGAAGTAGTTCTAAATGGATCAGTCAGAGAAGGAGTTCTTGCCTGAGTTAAAAGGTATGAAGTTGAGTAAGACTCAAAGCCCGACCTCGGCAGAAGATAGAGAAAGAATGAAAGTCATTCCCTATGCCTCAGCCATAGGTTCTATAAAGTATGCCATGCTGTGTAACAAAAATGTTGTGTACCTTGCCATGAGTTTGGCAAGGAGGTACAATAATGATCTAGGAGTAGATCACTGGACAGCGGTCAAAATTATCCTTAGTAACTGGATGACTAAGGAAATGTTTCTCGATTATGGAGGTGAGAAAGAGTTCGTCGTAAAGAGTTACACCGATGCAAGCTTTGACACTAATCTAGATGACTCTAAGTATCAATCTGGATGCGTATTAAAGTGGGACCAATTAGCTAAAGTAGCTCCATGCAGAGCATTGTAGACATAGAAATTTGCGAAATACACACGGATCTGAATGTGTCAGGCCCGTTGACTAAACTTCTCTCACAAGCAAAACATGATCACACCTTATTACTCTTTGGGTGTTAATCACATGGCGATCTGAACTAGATTGTTGACTCTAGTAAACCCTTTGGGTATTGGTCGCATGGCGATGAGAACTATGGGTGTTAGTCACATGGTGATGCGAACTATTAGGTGTTAATCACATGGTGATGTGATCTAGATTATTGACTCTAGTGCAAGTGGGAGACTGAAGGAAATATGCCCTAGAGGCAATAATAAATTTATTATTTATTTCCTTATATCATGATAAATGTTTATTATTCATGCTAGAATTGTATTAACCGGAAACTTAGTACATGTGTGAATACATAGACAAAACAGAGTGTCCCTAGTATGCCTCTACTAGACTAGCTCATTGATCAAAGATGGTTATGTTTCCTAGCCATAGACATGAGTTGTCATTTGATCAACGGGATCACGTCATTAGGAGAATGATGTGATGGACAAGACCCATCCGTTAGCTTAGCACTATGATCGTTTAGTTTTACTGCTATTGCTTTCTTCATGACTTACACATGTTCCTATGACTATGAGATTATGCAACTCCCGAATACCGGAGGAACACCTTGTGTGCTATCAAACTTCACAACGTAACTGGGTGATTATAAAGATGCTCTACAGGTGTCTCCGAAGGTGTTCGTGGTGTTGGCATAGATCAAGAATAGGATTTGTCACTCCGAGTGTTGGAGAGGTATCTCTGGGCCCTCTCGGTAATACACATCATAATAAGCCTTGCAAGCAAATGACTAATGAGTTAGTCAAGAGATGATGTATTACGGAACGAGTAAAGAGACTTGCCGGTAACGAGATTGAACTAGGTATTGAGATATCGACGATCGAATCTCGGGCAAGTAACATACCGATGACAAAGGGAACAACGTATGTTGTTATGCGGTTTGACCGATAAAGATCTTCGTAGAATATGTAGGAGCCAATATGAGCATCCATGTTCCGCTATTGGTTATTGACCGGAGATGTGTCTCAGTCATGTCTACATAGTTCTCGAACCCGTAGGGTCCGCACGCTTAACATTTGATGACGATCGGTATTATGAGTTTATGAGTTTTGATGTACCGAAGGTAGTTCGGAGTCCCGGATGAGATCACGGACATGACGAGGAGTCTCGAAATGTCCGATACGTAAAGATTGATATATTGGACGACTATATTCGGACACCGAAAGTGTTCCGTAAAGTTTCGGAATTAACCGGAGTACCGGGGGGGTTACCGGAACCCCGTGGGGAAGCTATGGGCCTTAATGGGCCATAGGAGAAAGAGGGAAGGAGGGCCAGGGCTGGGCCGCGCGCCCCCCACCCCTTGGTCCAAATTGGACAAGGAAGGTGGGGGGCCGGCGCCCCTTTCCTTCTCCTTCTCCCTCTCCTTCCTTTCCCCCTTCTCCCTTTTGGTAGTTCCTACTAGGAATAGGATTGCAATCCTATTCCTAGTAGGATTGCTCCTCTTTGACGCGCCAATAGGGGCCGGCCGGCCTCCCCCTTGCTCCTTTATATACGGGGGCAGGGGGGCACCCAAAGACACACAAGTTGAATTGTTTTAGCCGTGTGCGGTGCCCCCCCCCCACAGAAACACACCTCGGTCATACTGTCGCAGTGCTTAGGCGAAGCCCTGCGTCGGTTTCTTCCTCATATCTGTCACCACGTTGTCGTGCTGACGAAACTCTGCCGTGAAGCTCAACTGGATCAAGAGCTCGTGGGACGTCATCAAGCTGAACATGTGCTGAATGCGGAGGTGCCGTACGTTCGGTGCTTGATCGGTAGGATCGCAAAGAAGTTCGACTACATCAACCGCGTCACTTGATGCTTCCGCTCCCGGTCTACGAGGGTACATAGACACACTCTCCCTCTCGTTGCTATGCATCTGGTAGATAGATCTTGCGTGAGCATAGGAAAATTTTAAAATACTACGTTCCCCAACAGATAGCACACAAGGTGTTCCTCCCGTATTCGGGAGTTGCGTAATCTCATAGTCAGAGGAATATGTGTAAGTCATGAAGAAAGCAAAAGCAATAAAACTAAATGATCAATATGCTAAGCTAACGGATGGGTCTTGTCCATCACATCATTCTCCTAATGATGTGATCCCGTTCATGAAATGACCACACATGTCTATGGTTAGGAAACTCAACCATCTTTGATTAACGAGCTAGTCTAGTAGAGGCATACTAGGGACACTCTGTTTTCTCTATGTATTCACACATGTATCAAGTTTCCGGTTAATAAAATTCTAGCATGAATAAAAGACATTTATCATGATATATAAGGAAATATAAACAACAACTTTATTATTGCCTCTAGGGCATATTTCCTTCAACGTAGGCCCTACGTATGGTTTTGGTAATTAATGACAATCTCTATGGACTATTGTTTTCACTGAGATATATTTGAAGGGATTGTCCATTGATGGTGCATCAATGATATTGGATGGATTTAGGGATGAAGTCCATATAGATGAAGATATTTGCCCTAAGCTTTGGTATTAACTAAGAATTCCTATGGAGCATCAAGTGCATTGAATCTTACATGAAGATATGTTCCATAGTGATGCTTGAAGTGCATTGGGTTGTTTTGTGAAGAATGAAATCGAAACATCCAAAAAATCCCTCATGGTATCCCTCTCTGGATACCCCGTGCGCACGGGCCTCCTAACCCCCTTGCGCACGGGGTCGAGTGTCAACTCTCTGGATACCCCATGCGCACGGGGTCCTTGACACACGGGGCCTAGGTTTTGGCTCTCGAGGTCCCATATCTAGTGAGGCTTCAAGTTGGTTTTTGGGGATTTCTGTTGAAGCCATCAAGATTGATTTTAATGTCTAATCAAATATGTTCAAGGTGGAGTTCGTTAGAGGATCTCAAATATTTACATATTTGGGCTTTTATGGATCAAGGGATGGAGAGAATAATTAAAGAAAAGAATTCAAGATATGGTTTTAAGACAAGATCATGGTGAGCTCATATGTTGGGTTTAGTTTGATAAAGTCTTGAAGCAAGCAGTTAGAGTAAAGAGTCAATTGTGCCTCTCAAGAGATTATGATAGAGTCTTCGAAGAGCATGTGGTGACCAAGATGATATTCATAGCGGAACTTGATATGGTCATGGTAGAGTCTTTGGTGATATATTCTTGAAGCAATTAAGGGAAACAAAGAGTTCATTGTGGCTTTCAAGAAACCAAAATGAGGCATGAAGTAAATATGTTGGTTGACCAAGATGAAGCTCGAAGATTATCTAAATTGTTAACTCACAAAGTGCAATCTTTATACCATGTGGGATAAAGTGATCTAGTGTAACATCCCAAATTTTCAATTTGGAATGTTATACATATATCATATTGCATAGCATATTTTTATTGCATTCGTGTGTTGCAATCCTCGAATTTCTAAGCAACTCAAGGACCCACGTAGAGAGTTGAGGATTTTACCGTTTTCGTATTTGAGTTTTGCTCAAATACCGGTACAAGGATCACTTTGGTTTCAATTATTTTTCTCTCCAAAAAATATATCTTAATAAAATATATGAGCGTAGATAATATGACTTGTCCAAAACAAAGGAATATTGGAGGAAAATATTAAAATCACTTTTGGTATTTTATTTGCATAGGAAAAATGCGCGTTTTTTAAAATTTCATTTAGGTCCGGGAAAAATGTACACTTTGTCCTAAATATTATTAGAGGACGGTGAAAATTTATTTCGGAATTTTTCGAGTCCGTTTAGTATTTTTTTCGCCCATTTTGCTGCGTGAGGACTATTTAGAAGAAAAAAAGTGGAACCGTCCTAGTCGGGCCATGTTCGACTAGGACTCTGCCCGGCCGGCCCCTTTAAAGGCCGAGGCCCGGCCGCCCCGCCAGCCCAGCCCCGCCGCCCGCAAACCCTAGCGCCTTCACCGCCGCCGGAGCCCGCCGCCGCGCCGCCCGCCTCGTTGTTGCCGCGCCACCGTGCCGCCAGCGCGCCGCCCCGCCGGAGCACCGCTGCCGCGCCGCCAGCCCGCCGCCTCGGCGGAGCCCGCCACCGCCGCCGTCGCCAAGGTAGCCGCCGCCGCCGAACCACCGCCGCTCTCGGTTTTCCAAAGAAAACCAATCGGTTTTTTTTCGAAACCCTAGATCTATTTTTATTTAGATCGGTTCGCTCGGTTTTTCTCGGTTTAGTTAGATAGCGGAGTTCGTCCGTACGTTCGTTTCAACGAACGTTGTTCGTCCGTTAGCCACAGACAACGGACGTTCGTTCGTTAGTCTGTTCGTCAATTTTTCTTTTTCAGGGTTTTTCCGCGGTTATTTTCGATCGCTATTTCTGCCCTGATCTTCTTTTTAGTTTTTCTTTTCGCTCGTAAGTCGGAATCAGGCGATTCAAGCGCCTAGATCTTCGTCTCGAAGCCCTCTTTCCGTTTAACAGACTTGAACAAGGTTTTGATACTGTAAAATTTGAATTTAGTTCAATCTAGTGAACGGATCTTGTTTCTTTCGTAGTTTGAGTTTCGTTGCTCTGTTTAATTTGGTTCTTATTGCAAACCAGAGTTCTCTAGTTGAACTTTCTGGTTAGATCTTCTTATTTGAGTTTTACATGTGCATATTTGCTTGGTTGCTTATTTATGCTATTGTTTGCTTGCGACAGAATTCCCGGAGTGTGAAGCGTGCTACTACGAGTCCCTAAGTTTTGAGAATCATCAGCAAGGCAAGTAACACTTTGATCATACCCTTTATTACCCAGTTTTTATGCATTAGATCAAACCCTCACACATTGCATTAGTAGGATCTCTTAACTTGTGGGTCTGGGAAGTAGATTGAGGTAGAACCTATTACCTACATTAATTTCAAACCCTTGGGAGTTACCTCTACGTTATGCTTAGGTTGCCATGCTATGCTCGTAGACGTGGATTGGGTTTGAGAGTGTCCATGACAAATGTGAGATTGTTAAATTAATGGTTCAACTTAAGGTGGCAACTTTAATACACATCTGGGTGAATTGGTTGCAGGGCACCTGGAGAATCCAGTGTTGTCCTAGGAAATCCCGGGGGTACCGCGTGATTTTTCCTATGGAATGCCACCTAGGCTCAAAGGGATCATAAAACTATTCATGCTAGAAACTTCCATGTGCAGCCACAATGCAACTATGGGCTATGGCATAGTTGAGTATGTTGTGTGAGCTCTTTTCAGTGGTGGACTAGCAGATGTAGGGGAAAGTAGGTGCACGGTCCCACCCGGGGTAAAGAGTAAATGCTTCTGAAAGACTGTGTCTCGGTCATCCGTTTCTCAAACACCTTGCAGTGCGAGAAATCCAACGGAGGAGATCGGGTCTTGTGGGGAAAAGTGCGCAAACCTCTGCAGAGTGTACAAGCTAATCATGATTAGTCGTGTCCCCGGTTATGGACATCTTGAGTATCTGGTACTTGAATTATTTGGTTGATCTCATCACTCTAAAACTAATTTGATGGGTTAATGATGACTACTTTAATTGGGATTGAGTTGGAGGTACCTTATCAATGATGTTTCAACTACCATGATAGTTAAAATAAAAGTTATTCCTTTGTTGTAGGGAAAAATTGGCTTTATGCAAAAACTTTAGCCTTAGAGCCTCCACCAGTCATATATGCATGTAGTGTTATCCTTTATTCTGTTACTTGCTCCATCGTGTTATCTTGCCAGCATATTCCATGTGCTGACCCGTTTCGGGCTGCAACATATCATGTTGCAGACTTTTCAGAAGAAGAGTAAGGTGTGCTAGGTCGTTTGTCTTGCACTCAGCTATGCCGTTGGAGTTGATGGACTCACTTATCTTTCAAGTCTTCCGCTGTTATCGTGTTAGATGGCCTTATGCCATATTATTTTGTAATAAGTTCTCTTTTGAGACATTCAATGTAATAAGTGTGTGATTGCCACTCTGTTATAAATCCTTCAAGTATTGTGTGTGTCAGCATTACCGATCCAGGGATGACACAGAATACAGAGACTTCGGTCCATTCGGATCATGGTCGCTACAAGATGGTATCAGAGCACACGTTGAATGTAGGACACGACCACTAAGATAAACCTTAGGTCACTCTTCTCTACTCATTTCTGACTCCTCTCCATTTTCTACTCTTTAGGATGGTGGACCCAAGGAACAAGTTCACTCAACCGGATGAGGACACACCTTTTGGACGACACTTGAAGGAAGTCACTAGGTACCTGAACATCGGAATACCAAGCTTCACCGGAACCTACACCGCCACTTTACTAGAAGAGGAGCGATGGGGTATTCACGTTCAAATTCTCGGGAGGAATTTCATGCCAGTCACTGAGCCCATAGAGTTTTCCTTTGATGCACCAACCTGGAGCCTAGGTAAGAGTATGGCAGCCCACATTGCCATGGGACGTATTGGAGAAGTCTACAAGCAGGAGCTGAAGGACACTATCTACCAGATATGTGGACGCCGAGATGAGCAATGGGACATGATCAGTACACGGAAGGCCAGGTCCATTGCAGCTTTCATCCAGGAGTTAAACCAGCACATTCGTCGACAGGAGCACCAGATGTGCGCAGGCATGATAGATTTGAAGAAGGCGTTAACCAGGAACTCGGAGCTAGAAGAAGAACTCAAGTCTACACATGAAGGATACGAGGAGGAAATGACAATACTTGTGGAGAAGAATGACAACCTGACAAGGAAGCTAGGAGTATTCATGGGAAATCGAGCGCCAGGAGGAGAAGAAGAAGAAGAACCCCAGGAGATTCGTTCTGAGGACTACATCATCATCGACGACACCGACTCAGACCCTGATGATAGTGATGATGACTATGAAGATGAAGGTGGAGTAGATATCATGGAATCTTCCACCAATCAAAATTTCTAGATGACCACCCTATGACTAGTAGCTTTCCCCATAAAGTAGAAATTCAGATCACTTTTGTAACGTTAGTTAGATCTTTGTATGCCCTTTGTTTGAAATTGATTGGTGTGATATGATTGTGTTTGTCTCATGTGCATATGGGTAGTGAATTTTCCCCTAGACCTCATTTCTATTCTAAATCTCTCCCCTCTAAACCCATCAGATGCCTCCAAGAGGTGAGCCCGGATTTCAGTTTTCCCCCGAGCTCACTCAGTTGATCCAGCAGCAGAACACTTTGATGCAACTTCTTGTCTAGAACAACCAGAACAACCAGAACAATCAGAACAACAACAACAACAACAACAACCCTCCACCACCACCACCAGTGGACAACCTGACCCGTTTTCTAAGGTTGCAACCACCGGTGTTTTCTAGTAGCATTGAACCAATAGTTGCTAATGACTGGCTACGCAAGATTGGAAGGGAGTTGACCACCGCGAATTGCACGGATGCTGAGAAGGTGCATTTTACCGCACATCAATTGGCAGGACCAGCACCAGCATGGTGGGAGAATTACACAGCCACTTTCCCTATAGCCAATGTCACTTGGGACCAGTTTCAGCAAGCTCTTTGCACTGCCCATGTCTCAACTGGAGCTATGAGCATGAAGAAGTGCGAGTTTCGCAACTTGCGCCAAGGAAATCGTATTGTGTCTCAGTACGTAGATGAGTTTAGTACTCTATCTCGTTATGCCCCTAACGATGTGGCCACAGATGCCGCGAAGCAGGAGAAGTTTATGGAAGGGCTGAATGATGAGATGAGCATACAGTTGATGGTGGCAACATTCAACAACTACCAAGAGTTGGTAGACAAGGCTCTTATGATTGAAGGGAAGCAGCAGCAGATTGAGAGCCGCAAGAGGAAGTATGGACAAAGAAGGAATAATTCTGGAGGCCAGCCGAAGCCCCGTTTCACCCTGAACTCGGGAGGACACCCATAACCATGGAAGCCACACCCATAATGGAGGGAGTTCTCACAACCACACTGGCCCCAAGAACGGGAATGGGAATGGAGCAAGCAATAATCAGAACCGCTCTACTCCATCCACACCCGCCTAGAGGGATTTAAGTCACATTACCTGTTTCAAGTGCGGGAAGAATGGACACTATGCTGGAGAGTGCCCTGAAGCGAAGAATGGGAACGGCAATGGAAGCGCTGGGAAGAAGCCCAACCCTTTCAACAAGGGACAAGTGAACCACGTGACCGTGGAGGAGGTTGAAGAGCAGCCTAATGCAGTTGTCGGTAAGTTTTTGGTTAAGTCATTTACCGCAGTAGTTCTTTTTGATACTGGTGCATCGCATTCATACATTTCAAGGGGAATCGTGAATAGATATAAGTTTCCCACCAAAGTACTTATGACCCCTATGTTAGTAAGCTCACCAGGAGCGGAATATATGGCAAATCAAGGATGTTTTCAGATGCCATTGACCATTGGACGCCATGTTTTCCCCTCAGACATGATAGTTTTGGAGTCACAAGGATTGGATGTGATACTAGGTATGGATTGGCTATCGATGCATGGAGGGAACATCGATTGTGCCAGTAGGTCGATTTTACTTACCACCTCGGAGGGAGAAGGGATCAAGTATGTATCTAGGCATTCGCCTAGGAGGACACAAGTAAATTCTCTCTCGAGAGTAGTTCAGGAGGAAGTGCCGGTAGAAAAGGATTATCCGGATGTATTTCCAGAGGAGCTACCAGGCATGCCGCCAGATAGAGACATTAAGTTTTCGATAGAGCTATTGCCAGACACCGGACCAATATCGAAGAGACCATATCGGATGCCAGCGAATGATCTAGAGGAGATCACGAAGCAGATTAAGGAGTTATTGGAGAAAGGATTTATTCGACGAAGTTCATCACCTTGGGGAGCCCCTGTGCTTTTGGTCGAGAAGAAGGATGGATCTCTAAGGATGGTCGTTGATTATCGGGCACTGAACGAAGTGACGATTAAGAATAAGCACCCACTGCCGATGATCAATGATTTGTTCAACCAACTTCAAGGAGCTAAAGTATTCTCCAAGATCGATCTACGATCAGGATACCACCAGTTGAAGATCCGAGAAAAGGATATACCTGAGACAGCCTTCGCCACAAGGTATGGGCTATATGAGTATACAGTTATGTCATTTGGATTGACTAACGCCCCTGCCTATTTTATGAGTATGATGAATAAGGTGTTCATGGAGTTCTTGGATAAGTTTGTTGTGGTATTCATCGATGATATTTTGGTGTATTCGAAGAACAAAGAGGAACACAAGGAGCATTTGCGTTTGGTTCTTGAGAAGCTCAAAGAACATCAATTATATGCCAAGTTCAGCAAATGTGAATTTTGGTTGAAGGAAGTTGGATTTTTAGGACATGTTATATCAGGAGAAGGTATAGCAGTGGACCCTATCAAGGTGCAGACAGTCACTGAGTGGTTGGCACCCACCTTAGTTGGAGAAATCCGTAGTTTTCTTGGACTCGCCAGATATTACCGGAGATTCATAAAGAATTTCTCCAAGATTGCAAAGCCTATGACGGCATTGTTGAAGAAGGACACCAAGTTTTATTGGACTGAAGAGTGCGAAGAAAGTTTTCAGGAGTTGAAGAAACGTTTGACGATAGCCCCAGTGCTGATCTTGCCAGATATACGCAAGGATTTCCAAGTGTATTGTGACGCTTCTCGCTTAGGACTTGGAGAAGTACTCATGCAGGACAGAAGAGTTGTTTCTTATGCAACTCGTCAACTTCGACCGCACGAGTTGAATTATTCTAAGCATGATTTGGAGTTGGCAGCAGTGGTGCATGCGCTCAAAACCTGGAGAGATTTTCTTATTGGGAATCGTTGTGATGTGTATACGGATCACAAGAGTTTGAAGTACATTTTTACCCAGAAGGAGCTAAACCTCAGACAGAGGAGATGGTTGGAGCTCATAAAGGATTATGATATGAAGCTGCACTATCATCCAGGCAAGGCCAATGTCATGGTAGATGCTTTGAGCTGGAAGAGTTATGCCAATACCCTAGTAAATGGAGGATTGCCAAAGGATTTAGCAGAAGATCTCAGGGAGCTTTGCTTGGAAATAGTTCCTAGAGGATTTGTTGCAACCTTGGAGGTTCAGTCAACATTATTGGGAAAGATGCGAGAAGCCTAGAAAGATGACAAAGAGATTACCAAGATAAAGGAGAAGATGCGTGAAGGAAAAGCCAAGGGTTTTCGTGAGGAAGAACACGACACCTTGTGGTTTGAGGACCGAATCTATGTGCCCAACAACACCGAGATCAGGAAGTTGGTACTACAGGAAGCACATGATTCACCATACTCGATACACCCCGGAAACACTAAGATGTATTTGGATTTGAAGGAACGTTTCTGGTGGACGGGAATGAAGAAGGACATTGCCGAGTATGTAGCCATATGTGATGTATGCCAGAGAGTGAAGGCAGAACATCAGAATCCAGCAGGATTACTACAGCCTATGACGATACCCGAATGGAAGTGGGATAAGGTTGGCATGGACTTTATCACCGGATTACCCAGGACTCGATCAGGATATGACTCAATCTGGGTAGTAGTGGATTGCTTGACCAAAGTAGCCCACTTTATCCCCGTGAAAACCACTTATACCAGTGCAAAGTTGGCCAAGATATACATGACCAGGATCGTATGTCTGCACGGAGTTCCGAGGACCATCGTATCAGATAGAGGAACACAGTTTACTTCAAAGTTTTGGCATTAGTTACACCAGACTTTGGGAACCAGGCTAGAATTCAGTACAACTTTTCACCCGCAGACCGATGGACAGACCGAGAGAGTCAATCAGATTCTGGAGGACATGTTGAGAGCTTGCGCGCTAGATTATGGATCTAGGTGGGATGATAACTTGCCCTATGCGGATTTCTCGTACTACAACATTTACCAGGCCAGTTTGAAGATGGCGCCATTCGAAGCATTGTATGGAAGGAGATGTCGAACGCCGTTGATGTGGGATGAAGTCGGAGACCGTCAGTTATTTGGACCAGATCTGATCAAAGAGTCAGAAGAGAAGGTTAAGCTGATTCGAGATAGACTGAAGGTAGCTCAGTCCAGGTAGAAGAGTTATGCAGACTCAAAGCACAAGGAAGTAGTCTATGAAATCGGAGACAGAGCATATTTGAGAGTGTCGCCTCTGCGAGGAGTTAAGCGTTTCGGAGTTAAGGGAAAGTTAGCCCCGAGATTTGTAGGGCCATACCGTGTTTTGGAACGCATGGGAGAGGTTGCCTACAAGTTAGAGTTACCTAAAGGATTGTCAGGAGTTCATGATGTGTTTCACGTTTCCCAGCTTAAGAAGTGCCATGCTGAGATGGCCGATATTCCTCTGAGAAACACAGTGCCCCTGGAAGCAATTCAGTTGGATAGTGATCTAACTTACGAGGCGAAACCGGTCAAGATCCTCGAGTTTGCAAGTAGAGTCACCCACAGCAAGCTTATCAAGTTTTGCAAAGTTCAGTGGAGTCACCACACCGAAGATGAAGCCACCTCGGAACGAGAGGATGATCTACGCAAGAACCACCCACACCTATTCTCTAGCCAACCCGAATCTCGAGGGCAAGATTCATTCTAAGGCGGGTAGGTTTATAACATCCCAAATTTTCAATTTGGGATTTCATACATAGATCATATTGCATAGCATATTTTTATTGCATTCGTGTGTTGCGATCCTCGAATTTCTAAGCAACTCAAGGACCCACGGAGAGAGTTGGGGATTTTACCGTTTCCTTATTTGAGTTTTGCTCAAATACCGGTACGAGGATCACTTTGATTTTAATTATTTTTCTCTCCGAAAAATATTTCTTAATTAAATATATGAGCGGAGATAATATGACTTCTCCAAAATAAATGAAATATTGGAGGAAAAATATTAAAATCACTATTGGTATTTTATTTGGATTTATTTGCGATTTTATTTGCATAGGAAAAATGCGCGTTTTTCAAAATTGCTTTTAGGTTCGGAAAAAATGTTCACTTTGTCGTAAATATTATTAGAGGACGGCGAAAATTCATTTCGGAATTTTTCAAGTTTGTTTAGTATTTTTTCACCTGTTTTGCTGGGTCAGGACTATTTAGAAAAAAAATTGCAACCGACCTAGTCGGGCCGTGTCCGACTAGGACTCTGCCCGGCCGGCCCCTTTAAAGGCCGAGGCCCGGCCGCCCCGCCAGCCCAGCCCGGCCGCCGCCGCCAGCCGCTCCGACGTCGGAGCCCGCCGCCGTGCCGCCACCCCGCCACCCCGCCGGAGCACCGCCGCCCCGCCGCCAGCCCGCCGCCTCACCAGAGCCCGCCGCCGCCGCCGCCATCGGTTTTCCGAAGAAAACCGATCGGGTTTTTTTAAACCCTAGATCTATTTTTTTAGATCGGTTCGCTCGGTTTTTCTCGGTTTAGTTAAATAGCGGACGTTCATCCGTACGTTCGTTCTAATGAACGTTGTTCGCCCGTTAGCCACAGACAACGAACGTTTGTTCGTTAGCCTGTTTGTCAGTTTTTCTTTTTCATGGTTTTCTGCGGTTATTTTTTATCGCGATTTGTGCCCTAGTCTTCTTTTTAGTTTTTCTTTTCGCTCGTAAGTCAGAATCAGGCGATTCAAGCGCCTAGATCTTCGTCTCGAAGCCCTCTTTCCGTTTAACCAACTTGAACAAGGTTTTGATACTGTAAAATTTGACTTTAGTTCAATCTAGTGAACGGATCTTGTTTCTTTCGTAGTTTGAGTTTCGTTGCTCTGTTTGATTTGATTCTTTTTGCAAACTGTAGTTCTTCAGTTAAACTTTCTGGTTAGATCTTCTTACTTGAGTTTTACCTGTGCATCTTTGCTTGGTTGCTTATGTATGCTATTGTTTGCTTGTGATAGAATTCCCGGAGTGCGAAGCGTGCTACTACAAGTCCCTAGGTTTTGCGAATCATCAGCAAGGCAAGTAACACTTTGATCATACCCTTTATTACCCAATTTTTATGCATTAGATCAAACCCTCACACATTGCATGAGTAGGATCTCTTAACTTGTGGGTCTAGGAAGTAGATTGACGTAGAACCTATTACCTACATTAATTTCAAACCCTTGGGAGTTACTTCTACATTATGCTTAGGTTGCCATGCTATGCTCGTAGACGTGGATTGGGTTTGACAGTGTCCATGACAGATGTGAGATTCTTAAATTAATGGTTCAACCTAAGGTGGCAACTTTAATACACATCTAGGTGGATTGGTTGCAGGGCACCTAGAGAATCCAGTGTTGTCCTAGGAAATCCCGGGGGTACCGCGTGATTTTTGCTATGGAATGCCACCCAGGCTCAAAGGGATCATAAAATTATTCATGCTAGAAACTTTCGTGTGTAGCCACAATGCCATTATGGGCTCTGGCATAGTTGAGTATGTTGTGTGAGCTCTTTCAGTGGTGGACTAGCAGATGTAGGGGAAAGTAGGTGTACGGGTCCACCCGGGGTAAAGAGTAAATGCTTCTGAAAGATTGTGTCTTGGTCATCCGTTTCTCAAACACCTTGAAGTGCGAGAAATCCAACAGAGGAGATCGAGTCTTGTGGGGAAAAGTGCGCAAACCTCTGCAGAGTATACAAACTAATCATGATTAGTTGTGTCCCCGGTTATGGACATCTTGAGTATCTGGTACTTGAATTATTTGGTTGATCTCATCACTCTAAAACTAATTTTCTGAGTTAATGATGACTACTTTAATTGGGATTGAGTTGGAGGTACCTTCTCAATGATGTTTCAACTACCATGATAGTTAAAATAAAAGTTATTCCTTTGTTGTAGGGAGAAATTGGGTTTATGCAAAAACTTTAGCCTTAGAGCCTCCACCAGCCATATATGCATGTAGTGTTAGCCTTTATTCTGTTACTTGCTCCACTGTGTTATCTTGCCAGCATGTTCCATGTGTTGACCCGTTTCGGGCTGCAACATATCATGTTGCACACTTTTCAGAAGAAGAGTAAGGTGCGCTACGTCGTTTGTCATGCACTCAGCTATGCCGTTGGAGTTGATGGACTCACTTATCTTCCAAGTCTTCTGCTGTTATCGTGGTAGATGGCCTTATGCCATATTATTTTGTAATAAGTTTTCTTTTGAGACATTCGATGTAATAAGTGTGTGATTGCCACTCTGTTATAAATCCTTCAAGTACTGTGTGTGTCAGCATTACCGATCCAGGGATGACACAGAACACAGAGACTTCGGTCCATTCGGATCGTGGTCGCTACATCTAGTGGTATGGTAATTAATTATGGATTGTGCTTTGTTACATAACTCATACTATGTGTTTGTTATGTCTATGTGGGTTTGGTGTTCCTCATGGGCTTGCATCAAATGAAAGATTTCAAGTGGCCTATTTGTGGATGTCATCAAGTGGTGATGGTCATCGGGTTCGAGGAGTCCAAGTGCAAGATGAGAAGCGAGAGGTTATATGCTTTGAATCTTGCGGTCCACATCATGATAATGTGCATGTGAAGATGGTCTTAAGTTAAGGCTTCCCTCATTGCAATATGAGGAAGCATTTCGAGTATCTTCACCAAGTGATTGTGGACAAGAAAAAGATTCCAGCTTGAGGCAAGCATTAAAGTAATCATCAAGCTAAAGTGGAATGTTCAAGTCAAAGTTATACCTTAGCTAGGTTTTCCTAGTTTTGTCGGTCTCATGGTGCTTTGAGGGAGACATGATTATAGGTTTGATAGCCGTACTATCAAGAGGGACTTTCGGGCGAGTAGCTTGATCACGTCGCATGTAGAGAGCTCAAACCATTACATTTCTTGCAACATTCTTTCTTGTTGATATTGGGTGGTTCTGTGTGTGAGGACCTTGGGCTTTTCCATAGCTTCAAAACGAGCCCAAGATCATCGAATTCAGAGTCTGTATGCCTAAGTTATCACAATTTTAGCGGGATGCTGCAAGCTATTCTGGGTACCCCGTGGACACGGTTTTTTTACCCCCGTGGGCACGGGGTGTCCAGGAACTGCCCGTTGAGCCCTAACGGCTGGTTTGGGGTTTTGGCTATTTAAGGGATCCTTCCTCTCACCGGTTGGGGGGGGGGGGGTTGTTCATACACTTTCCTAACACCATTTTGAGCCTCTTACCACCTCTCCCAAAGCCCTATCTCCCCTCTATGTGAAGGGGTATTTGTGGATGGATTTGTGAGTCATTTGTTGATCCTATCCATTGCATCCCCTCTCTTCAATCTCCTACTTTGTAGAGTGCATCTTGTAAGATTGAGAGAGTGAGTTGAGCATTTGTTGCTTGACCTTGCATTGCATTTGTTGTATTGGTTTGAGCTCCCCACATCGATTAGTTTGAGTGAGAGACCGTGAGTTTATTACTCTTGGAGGCTTTCGCCTACTAAACAGTTTGGTGATACATTGAAAAGATTGTGAAGATGCCTATGTGGCAAAGGTTCCCCCAGAACTTCCTTTTGTGGTGCGCTCCGGGGAAGGGTGTTGAAGTGGCCTAGGTGGTCAAGTTCTTCCGGAAGCTCTCGCGGTTGTGGTGTGCTCCGGAGAAGTTTGTAAGGGTGTGGTGGTCGCCTTCAAGACCAACCCCGAGTGAATCGAGGCTCATCCGTTGGGGGTGACTTGAAAGGGAGAATACGGTGAGTCACTTGGTGATGCCCCGGAGCTTTGGCTTTGGCACTGCTCTAACGGAGATTAGCACTCTCACGAGTGTGAACTTCGGGATAAATCCGTGTCCCCGACTCACTTGTGGTTATCTCATACCCACACTCTTTACTTTCTGCAATTCATACTTGCTCATATTGATATATCTTGTGCTAGTTGAATTGCTTAGTTGTTCCTACATTTCCATATCTTGTGATATAGTTTGTGCTTGCTAGTTTCCTTAAGTGCCTATCTTGTTTAGCATAGGTTGGCACTTAGTTGAGCCTAGCATATTTAGGATTCATGCTTGAAAAAATATCTGTTAATTTAATTCCGCTTTAGGATAAAGCCAAATATGTAAAAGTTTTAAAACGCCTATTCACCCC
>LR738710.1:710624999-710657685 GCA_902687465.1 Secale cereale | reverse complement strand
CCCTTCGGAAGCAGTGTCGTTCCCGGATCGCTGATTTTTTATATAATTTTTCTGTATTTTTCTGGGCAGTTCTCGAAACGTGAAAACCTGAAATACAAAAACAGCCGAAAACAGAAACTAGCACTGGGGTGCACTGGATTAGTAAGTTAGTCCAAATATGATCAAAAGTGTATGGAAGTGTATGAATATCATAGCAATATCACCCAAAAGTGGCATGGAGCAAGCAGAAATTATAGATACGTTTTGGACGTATCACTTGCCGTTTTGTCTCTCCCCCTTTATAAATACGGCCGCGCCCTTTCTTTTCTTCCTTCCGCTCATCTTCCTCCTCCGTCGCCCGAAGCTTCTCTGCTGCGCTCGAGCTCGTCGCCGTCGTCGACCAGGCCGCTGCGTCAACCTGAACCGCGTCCAGAGCCACTCCGCCGATGTTTCCTTCTGCCTCAGGTATCCCTTTTTCCCTCGATGTAGATCTGTAGCTTAGGGTTTTCACCATTGATTCTGCCATGAAACCTCGAAGCTCTATCTGTTCATCCCTTACGTTGTTTCTGCGGTAGATTCAATCTCAGATTACCTTTGAGATCTGCTCCTGCTCCGCTGCTTTATGCTTAGACTTGGTATTTTTAGATTAAATCCTTAGATTCATCCGCTCTGTATAAGACCCCCGCAGTTCTTCTGTAATAGACCTGTATAAATTTCCGCTTTTTCTTACCGCTCAGATCTGTTTTACCTTAGCCTCTTGTAGAAACCTGTTTCTTCATCCTCATAGATCTGTAAGATTCTCGCCGGCTTAGTCAATCATGCATTGTTTCTGCAACGTATCAACCATGAACCCGACGGTTTAGCTTCTTTCTTTTTTGTTGTCATAAACCGGTAGCAGCTCGTTTCTTGCTTGCTTCCGGGTTGTCCATGCCATTAGTCCCTTGTCTAAACCGTCGTTGTGATTTTGCATATGTGATCCGGTTTATGCCTCTGTACTTGAATAATCCGGATTTTATACTTCACCTTTTCAGCACTTTTCCTTCTGCTAATATGTCTGCCAAGCAGTTCGTTTCTTGCGACTGGGTTCCTTCCGTCATTACGGAAGAAGATTTAGCTAATGCTGCTGCAGTTGGCACTCTGGGCCCTCAAGCAGTTCTGAAATGGCGGGCCCCAGGAAATGAATGCCCCCCTACTCCCAAAGAAGGAGAAATTATTGTTTTCTTTGATCATATAGCCCGGGGCTTTGTCCTCCCGGTTCAAAGTTCTTCCGGGACGTGCTTGCCACCTTTCAGCTTCATCCTCAGGACATAGGTCCAAATTCCATATCAAACATCTGCGATTTCCAAGTTTTCTCCGAGGTGTATCTTCAAGAGGAGCCATCAGTCGACTTGTTCCAGGATTTTTTCCATTTGAACTGGCGAACTGAGTTTACTGGTGGACCTCATCAAGAACTGGGTGGGTTAGCATTCAAAAGAGAAGAGACGCGGTCTTTCCTCACGCCTCTCTCCATACACACCCCAAAGATTGGAACAAATCTTGGTTCTATTGCCACGATACTTCACCTGAAGGAGAGAACCCACTGCCAGGTTATCGCGAACATCGTCTTCCTGAAGATCACCCACTGCCGCAGCGTCTTAGCTCTTCAGAACGGCCCCGGTTCGCCTCTCAACTCGCCAAGCTCAAAGCCTTTATGGCCAACGGATTGACTGGAGTTGATTTTATGCGTTGCTGGCTTTCTTGGAGTGTCCTCCCTCTGAGCCGGCGCTCCGGTTTGATGTATCAGTATACCGGAAAGCTGGATGATCCTCGGCGGTTTTCCGACGTAACGCTTTCTGAAAAGGAAGTCATTGAATCTGCCAAGAAAATGCTCAACATGTCTCTGGAAGAATGTAGCAAAACCGGATTGGCTCCATATTATAGGAAGAACAAACTGCCAGCGGTAAGCCTTAATCTCTTCTGTTTGTTTCTAATCCGTTTAAATTATCTTCCATTTATCTCTCATCTTCTACACAGGCCGACGATCCTTTTTGGAAAAGGAAACCTTAGGATAAGTCAGGCAAACAGCCGCGCCGGAAAACCTTCGTTGTTAAAAAGAAAAAGGCGGCTACTGGCTCCGGTTCACATGTTGAAGAAGATGATCCGGATTCTGAGGTATGAGTTAATCCTGATATGCTTTGTTCTCTTTTATCCCGATTTATGTTAACAGTGTCGTTTCACAGGATTTGGGTGAAACTGATAAAGCGGCCGAAACTGAGGTAATCACTCTTTCTTCACATTCTGAACCGTCGGTGCCCAAAATTCGTAAAGCATCTCGGAAGTACCCTTTTTCTCATCCTTACGATCAATTGGACCGCAATTTTCTTTTGAAGAAACATCAACATGAAGCCCGCCGGACTACATGCCATAGTGGCCACGTAGTCGAGTCTTCCGGAATATCTCTCACTCCGGCTCGGAGGCGCCGCTCTGAGGTTTTACTTTCTCCAACTCTTCTTCATCCCAAGGCCGGACTTATTCGCAAGCCACTTAAACCGTCTGAACCTAATTATCAGGAGACTCCTTTATCATCTTCTGGCAAATCAACTGCCACACAGGTCCCGACTCTGAAGACTGTCCCTGGCTAAGTCCTTTATGCCATCCGGTTTACGATTGTATTTGCTTTTGTGACTCTGATTTCTTTTTCAATTCCTTTCAGCAAGCCTAAGCCTAGCAAAAGGGCCAAGGCCAGCAAAACGACTGCTGAAGCTGCCACTGATGATCCGGTGGCTGATCCGGATACAGTCATCCCTCCGGAAAATGAGCCTACAGTTCAGCTTGACGATCCTGCTCCCATGGATCATGATTATGCTACTGCTCCTGAAAATCCCAACACTGAAGATGTCCATGAACCGGCAAGTCCTGCCCGGGCCAACCCTCCTCGGACTAGCCCGGCTCCCACTAGTCCGGTTCATACTGCTACTCCACAACCGGCCGCTGCCTCTTCTCCGGATATTCAGATAACCGGTACAGGTTTTACCGCTCCTGCTGAGCTTATCATTTTAGCCAAGCATACTGCTAAAGCGGAGAAGCTTCAACAAGAGAAAGGCAAATGGAGCACCGATTTATCCAATTATGCTGATCTGAGTGCCCAGGAGCTTTATTCCGGATATTTGAACCGGCTGCATACCAGTCGGGACTATGAAGCGGGCTTGGTCAATCTGATGAAGGACAAATATGAGGTATCTTACTTGTCTTTGCTTTTGCCTTCTATGTATTTTTGTCTATGTCATGGTAGTCCTCAAGTTCCGGTTTAGCTTTGTTAAAGGTGAACCGGTACTTTCAAATGTGTGCCAATAATCTTACATTAGCCCCCAAGTGCCAGGGGCATAACTCGTTTATGTGCGTGGGACTTGTTTGGATTTCTCTTTCAATACTTCAATTGCCCATTAGTCCCCAAGTGTCAAGTAGATAACTTGTTTATGTACTTGATACTTTATCTTTAGTTGTCTTTCTTTGATACTTCAATTGCTCATTAGCCCCCAAGTGTCAAGTAGATAATTTGGTTATGTGCTTGAGACTTGTCTGAACTTTATCATTTATTCCACTTGATTTCCTTTGCAGGCTGATTTGACCCGGAGAACTGAAGAAATAACTGAACTCCGGAATAGACTTGCTAAAACTGAATCTGCTGCTGCCAAGGCCAAAAAAGATCCGGCACTGAGCTTAACCACTACTGAACAATTGAAGAAATATTTTGAATCGGAGCGGACAACCTGGGAGGTGCAGAAGAATGCTCTTGAAAAAAGAGCAAAGGATGCTGAAGAAGCTCTTAATCCGGTGACTCAAGAGTTGACCGGTTTAAAGCAGCAGATAGAGCTTATGACCTCTGCCGTCTTTGGTAAATACTTAACTTGCACGTGCTTTCATCTCTGCAATCTTTATTCCGCTCTGGTTTACTTGTGATGATTATATGCAGGGCGCCGCGTCACCCATCTTGGGGATGATCTGCGAAAGAAACTCAAGGCCTCTTATACTCTTGTTGAGCAGCTGTATTCCGGCGCTCAAAGGATTATAAGTGCGATGTCTTTTAATAAACCGGCCCCCACCACTATCCAAGGTACTCTGGAGAAGTTTTCTATCTTGCCTGTACGCTTGGAAGAGGTGAGGAAGTCTGCTGCCCGAGCCGGTTCTCTTGTGGCGCTAACCAGAGCCAAGGCATGGGTTCCAGACTTTGATCCGGAAGAAGCCATGAACGGGTATCCCGGCACCAAGGAAGATGGATCAGCTTTCTTTGGAAAAGATCTTCATGCTCTGACTAAGGAGATGCGTCCGCTGGCTAGCAAGCTTGCTGATGAATCGGATCTATCCAGGTATCATCCGGCATACGACTTAAAGAATGAGCGGGTGGATCGGCCAGTTTATGATACCAAAAATCTAATCCCACCAGTACGCCCCCATACTTTCGCCCCAGATGTTGATCCGTCAGATCTCATTACGGAAGAGATGTACTTCCGTGCTTTATCCAAGATCGACTGGCGCGCCCCTGATTTTCAACCGCTTCAAGAAGATGAAGAAGCTCCGGAACAAGTTGATCCTCAGCCTTCGCAGCAGGAAGAAACATAAGATGCTCAGTTTATCCTTTAACTGCTGTACCTTTTTTTTGTTGACAAAAATTATAATCCGTTCAGGCTTGCTATGCCTTGTAATAGGATAGCTTGAAATATTGTCCATCTTGATCCGGATGTCAGATGTTTGATTGGGTCTTTCATAAATCTCAATTGCTTGTTTGTTATGGCTGATCTTTATATTATCTGTATCTGCATAAATAACACTTGAAAGATGTCCTAGCGGTTTATCGCCGGACCGATTAAAGTGCTCCCATAAATATATCAAACAAGTCTGTTTTATACCAGAAATAACTTCATACCTGTGATTAAGTATGCTGAATATCCTTAATCCGGCGAACATTGTTGTTTCTGAGGAAGCTCTTGGCTCCGTTGGGGTGTACCCAATAATAATTCCGGGTTTACAGAAGCTACCGGTTTAAATAATGCTGGAGCTCTATGTCCAGACTTTTGAAGAGATGTGGTTAACTTCGAAGTTTGTCCCACTCCGGATCAAAAAACCATGAAAAACACAAGAAAAAATCATAAACATCAAAAACACAGATTTGCAAATAAGACCATGTATTTGAGGCTTTTTGCGAGCTGCCAGGCTCCAAATCGAGGCTTCTGATTCGAATACGATCAATAAACCAGACCAAAGGGGTTAAGCTAGGATTCGAATACGGCCGTGTAGCCCCCAGTGGCCTTGAAATTTTAGCCAATCAATGGATTCGAATACGATCCAAGGAGCTTTGTTCTCTTTGGTTCGAATACGACCTATGTTTGAACAGGAATGGCTATGTTCTCTTCGATTCGAATACGACCTATGTTTGAACAGGAGTGGCTATGTTCTCTTTGGTTCGAATACGACCTATGTTCGAACAGGAGTGGCTATGTTCTCTTTGGTTTGAATACGACCTATGTTTGAACGGGAGTGGCTATGTTCTCTTTGGTTCGAATACAACCTATGTTTGAACAGGAGTGGCTATGTTCTCTTTGGTTCGGATACGACCTATGTTTGAACAGGAAGCCCTTTAGTAAGTTTGGCTATGTTCTCTTTGGTTCGAATACGACCTATGTTTGAACAGGAAGCCTTTTAGTAAATGTAGAAGTAGGGTACCTATATGGGAGCTGCACTGTGCGGCAAACCTTCTTTGGTCCCTTAATAAATAGTTGCCCTGCATAACCAGATAGACTGATCAAAGCATCTTATTTTCTTAATGAAAATGATATATATCAAGAGAAATAAATTTTAGATGGATATCACCATAAGATACTTATATTGGAAAAAAGGGTTGATCCCCCGGTTTATCGAGGGTGCCGGTTTATTCATTAATCATAATATATACATAGGATACAGCAGAGTTCATGGCTCAGGTATAGTAGGGCCGCAGGAGAGCGATGTTCCACGGCCTCTTTGTCTCTTCTTCTGATGTCCGTGATTCCTTGTGCTCTCGAACGTCCACCAGGTAATATGAACCATTGTTTAGATTCTTGCTGACCACAAAGGGACCTTCCCAAGGCGGGGATAGCTTGTGCATATCTGTTTGGTCTTGGATGAGCCGGAGTACCAAATCCCCCTCCTGAAACGTTTTGGTTTTGACCCCGCGGCTATGATATCTGTGCAAGTCCTGTTGATAAATCGCGGATCTTGCTGGTGCTATGTCACGCTCTTCATCTAGCCGGTCCAAACTGTCCAGTCTTGCCTGCTCATTGGCCGCTTCAACATAAGCTGTCACCCGTGGTGAATCATGGCGGATATCGCTTGGAAGAACTGCTTCAGCACCGTACACCATGAAGAAAGGTGTATAACCTGTGGACCGGTTCGGCGTAGTATTGATGCTCCAGATGACAGAGGGTAACTCCTCAACCCAGCACCCTGGTGTTCTTTGCAAAGGAGTCATAAGCCGGGGCTTGATACCTCGCAAAATCTCTTGATTGGCCCTTTCAGCTTGACCATTGGATTGAGGGTGAGCTACAGAAGACACATCTAGGCGAATATGCTCTCGTTGACAAAACTCTTCCATCTCTCCTTTAGATAAATTGGTGACATTGTCTGTGATGATGCTGTGTGGAAAGCCAAACCGGAAAATTACCTTTTTGATGAATTTAACCGATGTTGCCGCATCACACTTGCTCACAGGCTCTGCCTCAATCCACTTTGTAAACTATCCACAGCAACCAGCAGAAGAGTATTTTGATCCGGGGATCGTTTAAAAGGCCCGACCATATCAAGCCCCCAAGTCGCAAAAGGACAAGTAATTGGTATCATCCGCAGTTCTTGTGCCGGAACAAGAGCACGCCGTGAAAACTTTTGGCACGCATCACACTTCCGGACTAGATCCTCTGCGTCAGCATGGGCTGTCAGCCAATAGAACCCATGTCGAAAAGCTTTAGCAACCAATGAGTTTGAACCAGCATGATGACCACAATCCCCTTCATGGATCTCACGAAGGATGTCACAACCTTCCTCAAATGACACACATCGCTGAAATGCTCCAGAAACACTGCGATGGTGAAGTTCTCCATTTACAATTGTCATAGATTTGGATCGCCGGATTATCTGTCTTGCTCAATCTCATCATCCGGCAACTCTCCGCGGCTTAGATATGCCAAGTAAGGGAGCGTCCAATCCGGGATAACATGAAGTGCCGCAACTAGCTGTGCTTCCGGATCAGAAACGACCAAATCCTCCTCCAACGGTATTTGAACTGATGGACTGTGTAACTCATCCAAAAAAGTATTCGGTGGCACCGGTTTACGCTGTGAAACCAACCGGCTTAGAGCATCAGCCGCTTCATTCCGTTGCCGGTCTATGTGATCCACTTGATACCCTTTGAAATATCCTGCTACTGCTTCAACCTCTCGCCTGTAAGCTGCCATTAGAGGGTATTTAGAATCCCACTTGCCAGATACTTGCTGTGCCACTAAATTTGAATCACCAAAACACTTGACCCGGCTCAAGCTCATCTCCTTAGCCATTCGCATGCCATGAAGCAATGCCTCATATTCTGCTGCATTGTTAGTACAAGGAAACATTAGACGGAGGACATAACAAAACTTGTCACCTCGCGGGGAAGTTAAAACAACTCCAGCCCCCGAGCCTTCTAACTGCCTTGAACCGTCAAAATGAATCGTCCAGTATGTATGATCCGGCTTCTCCTCTGGTGATTGCAATTCTATCCAATAATTGATGAAATCCACCAATGCTTGGGACTTAATTGCGGTGCGTGGCACATATTTCAATCCGTGCGGGCTAAGCTCAATAGCCCACTTCGCCACTCTGCCAGTGGCTTCCCTGTTCTGGATTATATCCCCCAACGGAGCCGAACTGACAACAGTTATTGGGTGGCCTTGGAAATAATGCTTCAACTTCCGATTTGCCATGAACACGCCATATAACAGCTTCTGCCAATGCAGGTACCTTTGTTTGGATTCAATGAGAACTTCACTGACATAATAAACTGGACGTTGAACCGGATACTCCTTTCCTGCTTCCTTGCGCTTGACCACGATTGCCATGCTGACTGCCCGTGCATTGGCGGCGGCATATAACAGCAATGGCTCATTATCAACAGGGGCAGCAAGGACCGGCGGCTCTGCCAGTTGCCGCTTCAAATCCTCAAACGCAGCATTTGCCTCATCACTCCATATAAACCGGTCTGTCTTTTTCAGCATCTGATAAAGCGGAATTGCCTTCTCTCCCAGACGGCTGATGAACCGGCTCAACGCTGTAATCCGGCCAGCGATACGCTGAACATCATTGATGCAAGCTGGTTTAGTCAAAGACGTGATTGCCTTGATCTTCTTCGGATTGGCCTCTATTGCTCTGTTTGACACCAAGAATCCAAGAAGCTTGCCCGCCGGAACACCAAAAGCACACTTCTCCGGATTAAGCATCATTTTATAAGCCCGAAGGTTGTCAAAGGTCTCCTTGAGGTCCTCTATCAGTGTATCCTCCTTCCTTGATTTCACCACTATATCATCCACATAGGCATGAACATTTCTCCCTATCTTCCCCTTCAGACAATTCTGTACACAACGCTGGTAAGTGGCTTGGGCACTTTTGAGCCCAAAAGGCATAGATACATAGCAAAAGGCACCAAAGGGCGTTATGAAGGTTGTCTTCTCTTGGCCCTTAACTGCCATCTTGATCTGGTGATACCCTGAATATGCATCCAAAAAACTTAGCCGCTCACATCCCACCGTAGCATCAATGATCTGATCAATACGAGGGAGAGCAAAAGGATCGGTTGGACAAGCTTTATTTAGGTCTGTGTAATCCACACACATCCTCCACTTTCCATTTTTTCTTTAACACCAGCACCGGATTAGCCAACCACTCCGGGTGAAAAACCTCAATTATGAATCCCGCGGCCAAAAGCCTGGCCACTTCTTCTCCTATAGCCTTGCGCCTTTCTTCGTTGAAGCGGCGCAGATATTGCTTGACCAGTTTAAACTTCGGATCAATGTTAAGACTGTGCTCAGCGAGTTCCCTCGGTATACCTGGCATGTCAGAAGGTTTCCATGCAAAGATATCCCGATTCTCACGGATGAACTCGATGTGCGCGCTTTCCTACTTAGGATCAAGGTTAGCGCTGATAGTGAACTGCTTGGATGAATCGCCTGGCACAAAGTCAACTTGCTTAGTTTCCTCTGCGGATTTGAATTTCAACATCGGATCATGCTCTGTAGTTGGCTTCTTCAACGGGGACATATCTGCCGGATCAACATTGTCTTTGTAAAATTTCAACTCCTCCGTAGCACATACTGCCTCCGCATAAGCAGCGTCTCCTTCTTCACATTCCAATGCAATTTTACGACTTCCATGAACCGTGATGGTTCCTTTGTGACCCGACATCTTGAGCTGCAAATAAACATAGCACGGCCTAGCCATAAACTTGGCGTAAACCGGCCGTCCGAACAGGGCATGATATGGGCTCCGGATCTTTACCACCTCAAAGGTTATCGTCTCTGACCTGGAATCCTGTTCATCTCCAAAGGTAACTTCTAGGTCAATTTTCCCAACCGGGTAAGCTGATTTACCTGGCATGACTCCATGAAACACCGTGTTTGACTACCTTAGCTTCTTATCCGCCAGCCCCATGTGACGGAAGGTCTCATAATACAAGATATTGATGCTGCCGCCGCCGTCCATGAGAACCTTGGTGAATTTGTATCCACCCACCTGTGGTGCTACCACTAAAGCCAATTGGCCCGGATTATCAACCTGCTGCGGGTGATCCTCTCTGCTCCACACAATAGGTTGCTCCGACCAGCGCAGGAATCGTGGTGTTGCCGGTTCAACCGCGTGGACCACCCGCTTTAAGACTTTTTGATCCCGTTTGCACAAACTCGTAGTGAACACATGATACTGTCCACTGCTCAGCTCTTTCGGATTACTCTGATATCCGGATTGCTGCTGCTGCTGGCGCTGTTGATTGCCTTGATTGTTTAGATTGCCCTGGCCTGGCTGTTGGTTGTTTTGGCTATTGTAACCGCCCTGACCATATTGATGGTTGGCTTGGTTATTGTAACCGCCCTGACCATATTGATGATTGCCTTGGTTATTGTAACCATTGTTGTTGCCATGATATCCTGATCCAGAGCCATTGCCCTGATGACCCAGACCATGAAACCCAGGGCCTGAACCGCCGCCTGGTGGTCCGTTGTTCGATCGGGCCCGGTTCACGGCCTCCATCATGATCCGACATTCTCCCCAGGTATGTTTAGCTGGACGTTCCTTTGTTCCATGTCTCGGGCAAGGTTCGTTCAATTGTCGCTCCCAATTAACGAACTCCCCGCCATTTTGTGAAGGAGGTTTACCCTTGTTGCGCTGAAAACTCCCTTGAACTTGGGTATTGGCCACGAAATCAGAGCCACCCTCTGCCTTTCGCTTACCTAAGAATCTTGTTCCCACCGGATTAGCCTGCGCCGGTTTACCGGATTTATTTACCTTTCCAGATTTATCTCCATCCGCTTCTGGATACTTAGTGTTGTCGGAGTCCCCATACTTCACCAGAGCGCTCATGAGAGTTCCCATGTCATTACAGTCCCGTTTAAGCCGTCCCAGCTTCAACTTTAGAGACTCAAACCGGCAATTGTTTTCCAGTGTTACTATCGCCGTACTGGGGCTGATACCGTTCGAAGAGTGCAGGATTTCTGACACTCGCCGGACCCATGCACTCGTAGGCTCCTGCTCTCCTTGTATACATGCCGCTAGGTCCACCACTGACATCGGCTGCTTGCACGTGTCCTTGAAATTTTTGATAAACTGGCGGCGTATCTCACCCCATGATCCGATGGAGTTAGGTGGCAAGCCCTTTAACCAGGTCCGGGCTATACCCTCAAGCATCATGGTAAAGTACTTCGCACAAGCCGCTTCATCCACGTCCAGCATCTCCATAGCCATCTCGTAACTCTCAATCCAAGCCTCTGGAGCCAAATCTGCTGTGTAGTTAGGTACCTTACGTGGACCCTTGAAATCCTTGGGTAACTTCACGCTCCGTAAAGCGGGAATAAGACATTGTACTCCAAAAGAACTCGCCGTGACTCCCGTCTCTACTGTGGTTGTGTGAACCGGCGTCGTTTGGCGGATCTCCTCGCGGGCCGTAGGTCTAGCCCGGTTCGCTGCCTCCTGGGCTTGTGCCTCTGCGCCAGCCGGATTGTCCTGTCTGTGATGGTGCCGCCTCCGTTCACTACTGGACACCTCCGGTTCATCCCAATGCCTAGTATAACTCCGGCTGTGGCGGGGTGTTGAATGAAGCCTCTCCCTGCTATAGGAATATGCATGTTACTGTGTTAATGTCGTGTTGAGAAGATCCTTGACCCTGCGTGCTTCCATTGCCACGGGGGATGTCCCCTCAATGGGTAAAGCGGCTAGGCGTGAAGCGGCGGCGACAATGTTATCCAGGGGGTTTGAGTAATGGCCCGGAGGAGTGGGGATGTGAGGTGTGGGCATAATCTGTCGATCTTGCTCCGTAGTGGGCTGTTGAACCGGCTCACCCCTCACTGGGGCTGCCCTCCGGTTTACCTCCGGATCATTGCTGGCTCCCGCTCCTGGCGTCCCGAAAAGATTCATCGCCTCATAGACCGGCGGTAGACGAGACTGGTACCTTCGATTCCTTACTCCTTGTGCAGAGGCCTGTTCCATCCTCAGCTGGAAAGCCTGAGAATCTAGCTCTGCCTGCCTTGATGCTATCATAGCTTTCTCTGCATTTAGATCCTCTCTTGCTTGCTCGATCCGGCCCCTCAGCTGAAGGAGTTCTGCATCGTGTTGCGCCTTGTCTGCTGGAGCCACCACTGCTACTGCTCGGGTTGTCAACTCCTCTACCAAGGCGGATAGAGCATCAGAGGGCGAGGGGGCATGGCCGCTCCCTCCTGTACCAGCTTCTGCTGCCCCGTTCATCGTGGACTGTGGCGTAGGTTGTGATCCGGCCATAAAGGCAGCCACCCGGTTTGGCAGATCAAAGGGGTCCGGAATAATGTCTCCGTCGGACACACCCTCAGACCGGCCGTCCCGCAACAGATACAAGGATTCAGTCTCTCCGGATGAGGATTCATCATCGGAATAGACAACTGTCTCGCCACCAGAATCCGATCCGTCCTCGGCTTGGACTCCGTGAATTGCTCCGACGAAGACGCGCTTCATGGCAGGCTGAATCCGGGCCGATCTCGCACGCTGAGCCGGCTCGATGATGTTGGGGAAGATGTCCGGCTCAGGTCCCGATTCACCAATCTTGCCGATGAAGACGTGGATGCCGCCGAAGGGGACCCGGTACCCGTATTCGATTGAATCGGCCTCCGGGCCCCAACCTGCGTCGTCGATGTAGATCCGGCCGTGGCGACTCTTGGTCATCCGGCCGACCGCGTAGCCCTTGAGTCCTTCGAAGCTGCCCTTCAAGAACTCGAAACCATCATGTGGAGGCCCCACGGTGGGCGCCAACTGTCGTGGAATTAGCACGGCAGATGTCCGGTTTAACTGACTTAGTTGAGGAACCATCGCACGGGTTAGCTTGAAGGGGTTAAAAGCACACAAAGGACACAGAGGGTTTATACTAGTTTGGCCCCTTCGATGAAGGTAAAAGCCTACGTCTAGTTTGGTTTGGTATTGCTTGGGCGTCGATGAACAGGGAGCGGATTGCTTGCCTGTGTCTCGATGGGTTGTTTCTTGTCCTTGAACCGTCGCCGGGTCGTCCCTTTATATAGGAGGCAACGCCCGGTCCGGTTTACAGAGTCCCGAGGCCGGCTCATACTTGTGTCCGCCTCGGTCTCTGCTCTTTCCTCCTTGACTCTCAAGTTTACATGATAGGACGGTTTACAAACCGTAACTTTACACATGGGCCCTAAACCTTCATGGGCCGTAATCTCTACTGAGTTTACAATTATACAACCATATCACCATAATCCGGTTTAACCTAGCCGGTTTACACCTACTAGTAATATCTCTGACAGTGACCGAGAGCTTCACAAATTCAGCATGTGCTAACAGCTCCATTAGTGTAAAGAGCCACTACTTAGCCTTTGGTTCGGTGGTCGTCGCTAGTTTCTGCAAGAGTTCACCATCAACGAGCGCCCAGGTGCACCGTGACATCGTCCATTCAAGGAGTGAATGTCTCCACGAGTCGGGTGACCCACAAAAACCACATAAGTTAGACTGTGCCATATGTCTTCTAGCACGGACGTCGTTCGTTGGGATCGCGCGCTTTGAGAGTATCCACAGGAACATCCTCACCTTTCCAGGAACTCGAGTTTTCCACAAAGTGTTCCAAGATTTCTCCTCCGTCGTCGCACTTGAAGTACCCGAAGTATTCTCAAGCCACGCTTCTCTTCTTAGTCTGGTAGCCACAAGCATACGATATGTCGAACGGACCGAGAAGAGGCCATTCTTTTCATAGTGCCAACTCCAAAAATCTGGGATCTTGCGGGTGCATAGGGGGATGCGTAGTATGACTTGAGTATCCATCGGCATGAACACGACCTCCATCTTTTCTCTAACCCAACTTGCTGATGTGCTATCTATGAGCTCAGATACTAGCAGCGGAGGGTTTTGAGTAATGCACCCATAAGGTTTCATCATCTCCTCTCTAGGTAGCTAGTTATCTTCCCAGATCATTGTCGTTTCTCCGGTGCCAATGCGCTTAATTAGGCCAACCTTCAGAGTGTCACGCCCCTCTACTATGGCCCTCCAAATCTGGCTAGGGTGGTTCTCCAATGGAGCTTCCAAGATCTAACAACTTGGATATTATATGCTTTTCAATAAGCGCGCACTGAGAGAGTCTGGCTCCTACAACAGCCTCCATGCCTGTTTGGCTAGCATGGCCAAATTAAGAAGTTCAAAATCCTTGAAGCCTAGCCCACCCATGCCTTTTGGTTGTGTCATGGTTTTCCACGAAACCCAATGGGGTTTGCACTTTCCTTCCTTGCCCCCCCCCCACCAAAATTTCCGGAATAACATATTTAGGTGTTCGCATAAGCCTCGTGGTAATTTGTAACAGGACATAGAGAAGACCAGAACTGCTTGGGCAACCGCTTTCACCAAAACCTCCTTGCCTGCTGAAGACATTGTATTCTCGATCCACCCTTGCACATTGCTCCATAGACGGTCCTTTAGGTATTTAAAGGCACCATTTTTAGAAGAGCCTATATCTGAGGGCATTCCTAAATATTTCTCATTTAGGGTCTCGTTTGGAACTTGCATCATCGTCTTTATCTATGTCTGGATACTCTCGGGGACCCCCTTCTAAAGTAGACCGATGACTTATTGTAGTTGATGCGCTGTCCTGAAGCTTGATAGTACCTATCTAGAACTAGGTTCACCTCGGTAGCACCCATACTATTTTCCTTGAAGAACAGCAGGCTGTCATCTGCGAATAATAAATGATTCACCTTTGGTGCCGTGGGCGCCACTTGTAAACCACTCATGTTGGATGACTCACTTCTCGATTTTCACAGGCACGAAAGGCCCTCTACTGCTAGCAAGAACACGTACAGAGATATCGAGTCCCCTTGTCTGATCCCACGTGTTGGTGTAAACTCCTCCAACCTCTTCCCATTAAATTAGACTGAAAAAGTGACTGAAGAAACCAATCCCATAACAATATCCACCCATCTCTCGGAGAAACCAAGTTTCAGCATGATTGCTTGTAGATATTCCCACTCGACTCTATCATAAGATTTCATCATGTCAAGTTTCAAAGCGCATGGTTGATGTTTCTTTGCTTTGTTCCTCTTCATGAAATGCAAGCACTCATAAGCAGTCACAATATTATCAGTTATCAGTCTCCCCGGAATGACAGCTGACTGCTCCTCAGAAATGATATCCGGTAAAATGATTTTCAATCGATTAGAGATTACCTTGGATGCAATTTTCTAGAGGATGTTGCAGAGACTGATGGGCCAAAACTGTGACAGTAACGTGGGATTTTTCACCTTTGGGATCAACACCAAAACTATCTCATTGATGATTCTTGCTGACTCCTTGCCCTCCACAATGTCAAGCACTGCCTTTATAACATCATCTCCACAGATCTCCCAATGGCATTGAAAGAAGTGGGTCGGGAAACCATCCGGGCCCGGTGACTTTGTGGGGAACATTTGGAAAAGGGATGTTTTAACTTCGGCTTAGGTGTAGGGCGCATTCAACATGTCATTCATACCTTGTGTTACTTTGCGAGGTACGGACGAGAGGACGCTTTCCATATCCTGAACCCCCTCTGAGGTGTACAAGTTTTTATAAAAATCGGTTGTCATTGCTTCCATCTCATCTTTGTCCTCGGTGATCTGACTGGACTCTTTCTGTAGAGCCCTAATTTGATTTTTCCTTCTCCTTCTACTCGCACGTAAATGAAAAAAGTACGTGTTTTTATCTCCATGCATCAGCCACTCGAGCCTTGCCCTCTGACGCCACAAAATTTCCTCACGATGATATAGCTCAAAAAGATTTTCTATAATTTTTAACTCCGAATGATTAGGACCGGATCTACCTGGGAGGCCGCGCAACTCCTGTAGCTATTTCTGCAGCCATGCAATCTGCTGCCTGACATTCCCAAAGTGCACACGGTCCCATGCAAAAAGATCCCCCGACACCCGTTGCAGCTTTTGTCGGACATGCTCCACCGGTCGGCTCTGGTCAAGATTTTGTGAGGACCATCCCTCGCTAATCACCTCCGCATGCATGGGGTCGCGCTCCCAGCACAATTCGTATCTAAACTGCCTCGGCCCACGTGCACATGCATGCAACGTATTCAGTTGGAGAAAGATGGGGATATGATCGGAGGAAGCCACATGCTTGTGTTCTAGAGATGCCATTGGGAAGGCCAAAGACCATGCTGGGTTCGCGACACTTCTATCAAGTCGTACTCTGGTGTAAGTTCCCCCTACAACCTTTTTTTCAAAAGTCCAGCTAATTCCATTGAAACCTATATCTGATAAACCGCACGTATCAAGCGCCTCTCTGAACGCGTCCATATGTGCCTGACTTCTGTTTGCCACTACATCATGCTCATGCGAGTATAACACCTCGTTGAAATCTCTCATAATCAACCATGACAGATCATTGGCACCAACAATACTATGCAACATGTCCCATACTTTATATCTTTCCGAGACATGGGCCTCCCCATAGATGAAGGTGGCCCTTGTTTTTATCTGAGCCAAATCATCAATCACTACATTAATATGATACTTAGAGTAACCATCAACCACAAGCTTTATTTCATCATTCCAAAAGATACCAAGTCCACCACTTCTTCTGGAACTACTAACTGCAAAAATATTGGTAAAACCTCAAGAGCCAGCTAAATTCTCTACTCGAGAGCCCTCTATCTGAGTTTCGACGATGCATAATACAGAGGGGGCAAGTTGCCTCGTTAGATCACGAAGCTCTTGGACTGTCGCGGGTTTGCCAGCCCCACGACAGTTCCAACATAGGAGACTCATTGCGTATGGCGCGACTCCCCATGGGAGCCCGCCAAATGCGCATCATTATTTATTGTCAAAACTAGGTTCTTTACCATTGCATTATCCGGGGCTGGTAGAGATAGTTTGTTCCTCTTTGGTTCCTGCTTAGATGGTGAACTCGTCGGTGCATCTTGGTTCTGTTGCATAAACAAAGGATTGCTTGGCTGGACAGTAGGCATTGAACTAGTAGAACCCTTCGGATCCAACACCATTAGAGAGCCCCTCTTCCTGTTGTTGTCCGCATCATCCATACCAACATCTCCCTTCAGACTCTCTGGGCCCTCCTACTCAGCTCACATCTCCTGGATTCTCTCAGAAGAACCACGGCCTCGGCCGTGACCACGGCCCAATCTGCCACGTCCTCTTCCTTCTCCCGGTCCCCAGCCCGGTCCTCTGAACCGCGATGCCCTTAGATTCTTGTAAACCAAAGCTTGAGGAGGGTGAAGACCGTCTCCATGCTCCTTGAATTGATGACCAAGATGGCCACAGACAGCACACCAGTCAGGTAAGCGCTCGTATTTTACTAGAATTTTTTTCCTTTTACCCTCTTTCACCATCGAGACTGCATTCTTTAGTGAGAGGTGGACATTGATCTTGACCCTCACCCGGACAAAGTTGCCTTCAAAGTCTTGTGATTTTGGTTCAGCATATATGTACTGCCCAATCTTCCCTGCTAGGGCTTTGATCATTGGGAAGTAACCGTCAGGAAAGTCGTGTATCTGAGCCCATATGTTCAGCATGTCCAGATTTACCTCTGATGGCTTCGTGAAACCATCGTACTCTGCAAGCACGACCGCATTCCCTTTGAAGGTCCACGGTCCCTCCTCCATGACGCGTTCCGAGTCATCGAGGCACGAGAACTGCATTGTATACAAGTTTTCTTCGAGCGAGCGGATCTTTACCTCCTGCGCCAGATCCCAAGCAGCACTCATGTTGCAGAAGAACCAATATTTGTTGTAGTTCTTCGGGGTGTGGAGTCTCGCGATGACCATCCACCGCACGGCCTCTTCAGCTGGTACATCTTGTTCCTAGAAAACCACATCATCCAGGTCATTCTCAGTGATGCCCAAATTTTTCATCATCTCCTTGGCCTCCGCGCCCGAACCAGACGCCGGGTTAGCCATACCACAAACCCTAACCTGACGAACATCGATCACCAGGTTGACGAAACCCTATCTGCCTTCCCAACTCCACAAACCCTACCGAGGCCGGGACCGGGAAGCGATGCGAGATCGCCCCTTGATCAGTCCAGACCTGGCCGGGATTCGGAGGAAGATCGGCGAGGGGATAAGATGGTCTCAACGGCGGCTCGGGCAGTCGTCGAGAGGAGGGAAAACCCTAACAGGAGGGGGGAAAATTAGACAGCCCCCCCCCCCCAGAAATGCTATATATTGCATGCTGAAGGGGGACCTGAGGTTGGCCCAACCCCATAGCGGCCAAGGGTTTCATGCAATTTTTCCTTCGCCTCTTTTCTTTGGATCTCGAGTTTACCTTAGGTCTTTTTGCTCAGTTTCATCAGACCATTTTTTTTGTGGTATCCATAGTTTTTTCTTTTGGTTCTTATTTTCCTTTTCTCCAATTCCATTTTAAATTTGTTTTTGTTTTATTGTATTCTATTTATTTATTTTCCCTTTGATTTTACTATTTATTTGCCACTTTATTTTCAATTAAAATAGTTTTGATAAATACATGATATGTTTTTAATGCATGGATATATTGAAAAATACACGAGCACTGAAATTTACATGAACATTTTTAGATACATTAATATTTTTTGAAAATGTTTAAATATCTTTTAAAATTTTGAATGTTTTTGTGAAGGACATGAAAGCTTTAGCTTTGGCTTAAATGACCGGGCCACATCTACGAAACAATGTTTGCATCTATCTCGCCCAGTCAAGCAATTCCTATTCCTACACCGCAGCGGGCTCTCCTTCCCTCTGTCGTCGCTTCGGTGGCGGTGGTTAGGTGGCGGCGGTTGGGCGGGCAGCACCATGTCCTTCTCTCTAGTGTCTAGGTATACGGTTAGTTTGTTGGGTGACAGAGCTTCGCCGGTGCCGATGTCGTCATTGAGAATAAAAGTTTCCAGGCCACCGCCTTGAGGACTTGCTATGACAGTGTCGAGGAGCCGCGGATTTGTGTCCAGGCAAGACCTTAAAGATGGCGGTGGAGGTCTTGTCGGGGATCTTGTTTCTCTAGCTCTTTCCATGTCACGTCGGCGGTTCCTCCGCCGCCATTGTAGAGTCGGAAGTGTTTGTGTTGCTGGTGGATGGCACTACAACCAGGAATGAATTTATGGGCGGCGAGGCGGGCAAGACCCCTCCCCCCCTCAACGAAGTCCTTCTTCTTCGGTGATAGTGGTTGTTGTAGCCAGATTTTCTCACGCCATGAGAGCTTTGCCCCCTCCATGAGCAAACTCGCACCTTCTATGCGTGAAACTTGGCTCGGTCCCTGGCTTTAATCATGGTCACATTCTAGCGATGGTGCACCAAGAGTTTCTTGGGCGGCAGAAGATGGTGGACGATCCTGAAGTCTCTGGATGGCATCGCCGTTCGAGACATTCAGGGTCGTGATCCAAAAGGGGTGGTGATTTGTTTAGGTCGACAACCCACAACGACAAGTACGGTGCCATTCGCGGTGGCGCCTGTTCAAAGTCTCACAGCGCAACTTTGCTGCTATGGCTTTCTCTTAAATTTTGGCTTAGTGGTGACCGTTTCTTCTCCTCTCTGTCGGACGCTCCGGCGACGGCGGTGATCCAAGTTTTTGGTCAATGTTTTGGTGGTTGCAGGACTGAAGAAGGATTTTTCTGCAAAACAAATTATGTTGGGAGTGTTTCTGTACTTTCTCTTGGTGGGTTATCTCTTTAGATTTCTCCTGAGAGATGCTACATTTGTTGTAATACACTAATGTTTCTTTAGAAACACCTGTAACTTTATTGATGGTCATAACAATTACAAGTATACTGATTTGGATTTACGATTCAAGAAAATGCAAAGTAATTCCTATGACTAAGAATTACAATGAAATCTCTTGTAAATACCTTTTTCGCAGTATCAACCTCTGCTCGAAAAAATACTCCAAAAACTTCGGTAAGAGTCTGCAGTTAGACTGGAGCAACAATGTAATACACTAATGTTATTAATATAAATGTGGCACTTCTCGTAAAATGTCTGGGCCACATACACATTTCGATATCGGGTATTTTCCTCGCTTGCTATTACATTTTCACGGGTGATTTGCTTCGATTTGCCTGAGCCCCTACGTTTAGTGAGAGTGGGTCAGATTTCGCAAAAAAAAATTAATAATACATTTTCTTTAGGAAATTTCATAAATATTACGCGTCCAAAAAAAATTTTAAAAATATTACCCAATCGGCCAGCAGCAGGCCGACTAAGCCTAGTCAGCCAGCAGCGGGCCGACTCAGCCTTATCGGCCAACTGCGGGCCGACAGGTCGCTAATCGGCCACGCGCAGGCCGACTATTGGCCAGGCCACGTCGCCCCGGGCGCTGTCGGCGCGGCTGGGTAATGGGCGCCCCTGTCGGCCAGCCGCGGACCGATCGGCTTGCTGCGGGCCGACAGGGTGCAGGCCCCACCGCGGCCGGCTCCTTCCCCTTTCTCCTTCCCTTCTTCTTTCTCCAGCTCGTTCTTATCTTCTTCTCTTCTTTGTTCTTCTTTCTCCCTCTTCTCACACATATATTCTCCAATTTATACACCCAACTCACCCATTTTTTTGCGGATTTGGCACCGTGAATGGGTTCTACGTAGTGAGGGGAGCTAAGGGATACCTCGATCTACTCATGGGGTAGCTCGTGGTGTTCGCGGTTAGCATTTTGGTGGAGCTTTTTTTGAGCTCACTGGTGAAGGTTGTGGCGGTGGTGGTGGTGAAGCTCGGGCATTGCGGTGTAGGCAGTGGGGGTGGTCGAGCTCCGGCGTTGCTAGGCGAGTTTCCGGCTCCGGTTCCGTTGATTGAAGTCCGTCGTTCGTCGTTCGTTTGCACGCTTCAAGGGTATATTCCAACACACATTTTATCTCTCGTAATTGTTTGGTAGTATTTTTTAGGTATGTGGATATTTTTAGGTATGTGAATATTTTTAGTTGGTCCGTAAATATTTTTAGGTATGTGAATATTTTTATGTATGTGAATATTTGTAGTTGGTCCGTGAATATTTTTAGTTGGTATGTGAATATTTTTAGGTATGTGAATATTTTTAGTTGGTCCGTACATATATACATGTCTAATATTTAGTAGTGCGGACATTTGAAAGCGTTGCTTATTATTTGTCTGTCGTTGTTGGAAAAAATTTAGGTGAGCCGAGATGTCTGATGTAGTGAAGTTCATATTTTACTACGGTATTGGTACTGTCCAGACAACTGAGATGGGAGCTGATATGAGTGAGTTTACTCACACAAAGGTGGCACTGAACGCGCCTCAAACATGGTCAGTCAGTCAGTTGAAAGAATGGATTGCGGCAAGTTTAGGGCTAGATACTGTAACGCACACAGTCGGTATTCATGCATTGTGGACACGGTCAAGTTCAACAATATATTTTTATTTGAGGCCAATTGAGCAAGACTCCGAGTGGGTGCGGTGGTTACAAGGTTGTGAACGCAGGGGATGCAATCATGTTGCCTTAGTGACTCCCATCGTGAATGAGGTCACCACACATGAAGGCGAGGGTGGCTACGATCCTGGGCTGAGTAGTGGAGGGAGGCAGTTATCTATGTCAAATTCTGGGCATGCTGGTTACGAATCAGGGCAGAGCAGTCAGGTAGAAGGAGGAAATGTTGCCGGTTACGAACCAGGACAGAGCAGTCAGGTAGAAGGAGGAAATGCTGTTGGTTACGAACCAGGGCAGAGTAGTCAAGTAGAAGGAGGAAATGCTGATGGTGATTACATTGGCGAGGTCGACGCTGACGAGGTAGATGGGCACATGCAGGACCAGATGGAAGAAGAAGACACCGATGTTGATATGGGTCATGTCGATCATTCTGATGAGTCGGATGAGGAAGACAATGAACAAATGGCCCCGATTCCTGCATCATGGAATCATGACTTCTCATCTGCAATGATAGTCAACGATGGATATGATTCTGCCTGGCAATATCACCAGAACAATATTGCGACGGGAGCTATGTATCCGAACAAGCAAGCTATGTAGGATGCAATAATTAATTGGGCAATGTCCACGCAAAGGGTTTTCACAGCTCAGGTGTCAAGTCAGAAATACCTCACAATGGTATGCAAGAATGCAGATTGCCCTGCCAGGGTGCACGGCTATCTACCTAAGTATGGCACAAGTTGGGTGATCAGTGACTTAGTGCATCACACTTGTCTTATTCCGTGCATCCCTCAAGATCATGCCAACCTTTCATCGCCGCTTATTGCTCGGTTGTTTTACGATGAGATAGTGCAGGGCAAAGCTATGGAAGTGAAGGCAATCCAGACAAAAGTCTTCACCGGGTTTAAGTACATAATTTCTTATGGCAAGGCTTGGAGGGCTAAGCATTTGGCGCTGGAGAGCAGATTTGGTTCATATTTTGATGCATATGACTCTGTTGTCAAGCTCCTCCGTACACTGCAGCAGCGGAATCCAGGCACCTATATCGATATCCAAGACCTCTTCATGCCAGAATTCCCAACTGTGAGAGTGTTGCATCGTCTCTTCTTCTCTTTCGGTGTATGCATCGAAGCTTTCAGGCATTGCCGACCGGTGATATGTGTAGATGGTACATTTCTCACAGGCAAGTACAAAGGTCAGATCCTAACAGCCATAGGTCAAGATGGCCAAAATCAAGTTGTCCCACTCGCATTTGCTTTCGTGGAGAGTGAGAACATTGAGAGTTGGACATGGTTCTTCAGGCAGTTGAAAATATTCGTTGTTAAGGAGAAGCCCAATGTGTGCATCCTTCATGACAGGCATGCATGTATACTCAGTGCGATAAGGACACTGACAAATCCAGGCCCTGAGGAACAAACTCCATGGCAGGACTTGCAGAGCCGTTGGGGGAGTGATCAACGTCTTGAGGACAACATACAGGGTCAGATGTCGCAGCACATCCAGTGGCCAGACATGTTTTCGACTCCTCCACCTGGCCCGACACAGGATACACAGTATCATCAGGATGAGTCTGAGATTCCGCCTCGTAACATCAGGCCAATACATAGGTACGGATGGACGACGCCGCAAGATCCGCCTCCGCGCCAGGGCAGACGTCGTCAGTGACGCTTCTATCTATCAGTAGAGACATGACCATTTAATTATGTATGAGACTTATGTCTATTCTATGTATGAGACAAATGACTATGTATTTATGTATGAGACATATGACTACTCTATGTATGAGACAAATGACCATTTAATTTTGCCCTTTGACGATGCTGAACTCTTACCCTTCGAATATGTAGAACCCGGAAGCGGCGCCATGAAGATATCCTCATCATCCTCACTGTCCTCAGTCCATAGAAAAGTATGTTCGGCTGCACACTTTAGGTATGATTCACCCTTCGATTGTTGCTTCTTCCATCTCCCCTGCAACCTCAGAAGTTCTTCCGTATCTCCTCAAAGGTCCTGGAAGGCCACCCGCACCTACTTAGTGCGTGAGCCAGCTCATTCAGTAGGGTGTCAGTACTGATGAGCTTCTCCCATTGAACTATCTTGTTGTCTACCCTGAAATCGGCGGCTAAATCCAGAAGACATCTGGACATACTAGGATGAAAACTACGATCGAAAGGATATCCGGACATCTTGGCGAGACTACGAGACTACAACTGAATGCTTACCAATGTTACTGCCGAGGGTGTTTTATAGACTCACAACACAAAGAAAGGAGGGAACTCGGTAGCGGGAGATACTGGCGGGAACTAGAGAGCGGGGAAAAATGGCGGGAACGAGCAAAGCGGGAAAAAATGGCGGGAACGAGCAAAGCGGGAAAATTTGGCGGGAACGAGCAAAGCGGAAAAATAGGGCGGGAACAAGCAAAGCGGGTAAATATGGCGGGAACGAGCAAAGGGGGAGGCAAGTAGAGAGCGGGAAAAATATGGCGGAAACGAGCTATGCGGAAACCTATGGTGGGAAAGAGCAAAGGGGGAAAAAATATGGCGGAAAGGAGTGAACAACGTGGAAGGTGTTTAGTTGCATGCAATCGGCCAGCAGCTAGCCAATAGGGGTCGCGGCCGATAGGCTTATCGGCTAACAGCAAGCCGATTGGAGCCCAGTCGGCCAGCTGTGGGCCGACTAGGCCCAGTCGACCTGCTGCGGGCCGACGGTGTATTATTTTTTAAAATTCTTTTGGCCGCGTAATATTTATGAAATTTAATAAAAAAATGTATTATTTAAAAAAATTAGGCAGATTTCAGACATTTGTTCAGGTAGTGTTCGCTCTGGGCAAAGGATGGATTCCCGTTAAACACTGAATACCAACTGCTGTGGGTATGGTAGAAAGTCAAGAGGTGAAAGTAGGGTTAGAAACTTCAGTCCTTCTTTATTGGCATTTTCGCTTATACTGCAGGAACAATCGATACAAAGAGATTATATTCTCATACCATTAGCTAAGACTGCTCAGTAGAATTTTCAGACACAAGAGTGGATCAATTCCTCCAAATTGTTGTACGACGACCCCCCTTCCTTCAAAGAAGCGTTTGCTTTGACTTTACATGCCATAGCCTTCCTCCTCATGTCCTCCCCTGCAACCCCTCCATCCATCAGCTTCTCCAGAGCGCTATTGACTTGCTCCGCCCCCACCTCCGCCTTCACCTCTCCGCTGCCATGTTTGGCAGCGGTCAGGATATTCGCCGTTGGCTTTGTCACGCCGACGGACACCCCGATGCCAAGCACGTCCACGATCAGCTTCTCGTTGACGAATTGCTCGGCGAACAGAGGCCAGGTGACCATGGGCACGCCGGCGGCGACGCTCTCCAGAGTGGAACCCCACCCACAGTGCGTCATGAATCCGCCCACCGCCGGGTGCGCCAGGATGGCCACCTGCGGTGCCCACCCGCGCACTACCAGGCACTTGCTGTCCGGGTCGCCGGCGCTGTCGCCGTCGGTGTTCTCACGTAGCCACACCTTCACGTCGTCGGGCAACGAGTCAGCGCCTCTGATAACCCACATGACAGGCCAGTGGCACGAGACCAGGGCCATGCCGAGCTGCATGAGCTGCGCGGGCGGCATGCACCCGGCGCTGCCGAAGCTCACGTACACCACGGACTTGGCCTTCTTGCCGTCCAGCCACGTCATGCACCGCCGCGCGTCATCGCTCTGCGGGTCGAGACTAGGTGCGCAGCACAGAGAGACCGGGCCCACGGCGAGAACTTTCTTGGCTACGGCGGCCGCGAGAAGCGCCGTGGAGCCGTGCTCCAGCTCGTCGAAGCTGTTCACCACGACGCCGTCCACGGCCATGTCGAACTCCCGGACCTCCTGCATCTGCCCGCTCCCTATGGACGTGGATGGCAAGAAATGCGGCGTCAGCTGCCTGCCGAGGATCTTGCACTCAAACGGCTGCAGGACCGAGATGTCGACGAGCTCGTCCGCGGACGCAATCACCTCGTGCCGACCTTGCCTGTAGAGGTGCTCGATGCACAGCAAGGCGAACGCACCAAAGCCGTGGAAGATGTAGCAGGGCACGCCGAGTTCTCGCGCCAAGGGTAGCGTCCACGTGTGGCACATCCCGGAGACGATGCAGCTCGGCCGGCGTGGCGCATCCCGAAGGCAGTACTGCGCCACCGCCTCGCCGAACTTCTTGTTGGCTTTGAAGTATCCAGGCACCATGGCGGGGGACGTGATCAGGTCCAACCTCTCGCACCCGTCCGGCAGGCCGGCTTCGGCGGCCGGGAAGGGGATCGAGGTGACCGTGATCACCGCGCCGCGCGGAGTGACACGGTCGACGCGGCCCTGGACAAGCGACGCGTTGGCGGGCGTCGTGATGATGGAGACCGACGCTCCATGCGAGGCGAGAAGGCAGCCGATGTCCGTCATGGGGACGATGTGGCTGATGCTTCCTATCCATGGGACGAGCACGAAGTGAGGCTTTGTGGCGGTTTTCATTGCCTGTTACTGTGCTGCACTATGGTGTCCACAAATTTCACAAAGTTGGGTATGACTGAAAATTATGAGATGGGAATATGGCTCTTGTTATATATGTAGTTTCCGCCACTCCTATAATATAAGATCTATATAACCGTTGATAAGATGCATGACGAGTACTCCCTCTGTTCCTAATTATACGTTCTTTTTAGAGATTTCACTACAAACTACATACGGATATATATAAACATATTTTAAAATATAGATTCACTTATTTTGCTTCGTATATATTTCATAATAAAATCTCTTCAAAGACTTATATTTAGGAACGGAGGAAGTATCATTTTCTCGCCGACACAGTGCGTAGATTTGTTCTAGACCGCGGAGTAGTAGTAGTTCTTCGAAGGAACCGACAGGAAAACTCATGGAAGTTATTATAGAAGGCCAAATTGTCAAACGAGTTGTTTGATCGTGCACGATTTGTATGAGGACATCTGATCCCATGACTCCGTCGTCTCTTATTTGGACACGGCTGTCGGGTCACCCCAGTCCAAGCAGATCACGTAACGGATGACGCAATAAGGTTTGCATCAATAAATAAAGAGGCAGAGCTATGTCTCGTTTTCAGCGGATTTTTTTTCTTCGAAAAAATAGAGTGCTCTCGCGCCAGGCGTCTCACTAAATGAAGGGCCCAAGGGTGCGGGGGCCACGGCCTCGGTTTTTCTTTTTCATGTTTCTTGTTTTCGTTTTGTTTTCTTTTTTAACTTTCGTTTATACTTTGAAACATTTTAAATAAATATATTACTAAAACCACTCAAGATAAAACATCTGGAAAAATGTTAATCAAGCATTTAAAAAATGTTAAATGTGTATAAAAAATATTTCTGATGTATACACAAAATGTATGAAAAAAATTACAATGTGTGTGAAAAAAACTGATCATATATTTAAATTATTAATCAAACATAAAAAAATGTCAAATTTGGATTTGTAAATTTTAATCAAGCAATATTTTTTACTATGTATAAACAAAATGGTGACCATATATTTTTTTAAATGTCAAACTTGCACTTGAAAAATGTTAATCCAGCATTTGAAATGTTAAAATGTATACATAAAACATGTTGACCATCTATTAAAAAAACAAACTTGTATTTGAAAAATGTTAAATGTGCATAAAGAAAATGTTGCTCATGTATATGAACCATGTGTACAAAAATATATGCATGTGAGAAAAGTTTATCATGTATTTAGAAAATATTAATCAAGAATTTGAAAAAAAAAACATTATCAGTTATTTGAAAAATGTAAATAAATAATTAAAAATGTGTCTAAAAAATGTTGACCATGTAGGAAAAATGTTAATTTTGTATTTATAAAATGTTAATCAAGCATTTTAAAATGTTAAAACTTGTATAGAAAAATGTTGAGCATGTATTCAAGAAATATTAATCCTCTGTCTGAAAAACGATACTCAAGAAATTGAAAAATAATAAAATGTGTATAAAAATTGTTAAATAAGTATTAGGAAAACGTGCTTGGCATATACAAAATATGTAGAATGATAACCAAAAAGAAGCAAAGGTAAAAACAATGAAAAATTAAAAACAAAAGAGAGAAAAAATTGAATTATCATGTGCACATAAAATAGAAAACGGTGAAAACAGATAAAAAAAGGAAAAAAACATTGAAAACAAAGAAGCAACAAATTTTGAAGAAAAAAAATTAAAAAATCGAATTATTTGACGATTCAATAATAAGCATGAGTTCCAAAAAAATGTTCAAGAATGTGAAAAACGTTCACAATTTTGAATACGTTTCCTAATTTTTTTAAAAAATCCTAGCAAATTTGAAAACATTAACAATTAAAAAATCATGTTTTCACAAAAGTTGTTCAAGAATTCGAAAAATCTTCATGATTTCAAAAAGTGATGACGTTTTAAGAGTTGTTAGCAAAATTAAAATGAAAATGAAAAGGGAAAGAGAAAGAAAAGAAAAAAAAACATGAAAAAGTAAAGAAAAAGGTAAAGATAAAACATAAATTTTAAAAGGAAATAATTAAAATGAAAAAGACAAACACAACCGAAAGAACAAACACACAAAATGATTCTAGAACCTTCCCAGAGCCATAAAGGATCTAGGTGAGCCGGTCCAAACGTACGTAACGGGGATGGGGGTACACGCTAGGGCTATTTGGCTATGGGACAAATAGGACTTGCAATTAGCATCCACGGAGAGCATTGAAAGGATAGGTGGTGTGGGTAGCTTTGCCATGTCAAGTACACGGTGGGTGCAGTTCGTGCAGACATCATACGCTCACAACACGATTCGCTGGGCTCGGTGTTGAGCCGTGCAACACGTCGAGGTCAAAGGATCGAAGTGATGCCACATACGGTGGCATATGACATTCAACATCATGGAGCGAAACACTTGTTTAAAAGAGGGCAAAGATGCTTGCTACCGCCATCCAAGGATAGGATTGTCGTCTCAAACAAGAGGATGGGGAATGATTGGACATTTTAAAATATAAAAACGGAGGCAAAATATCTACTCTCTCTGATCCATTCTCGCAGGTTTAGTACAACGGTTGTACTAAATCGGGAGCAGGGTACCTCATTCATTCATTCATTGAGGAATCGGGCGGAAACAATTGCAAGAGCTCTGCCAATTCATTGAAGTTGAGGGGAAATTGTATCATTGTTGTCAGTGCACACTCAGAGATGTATGAGTGGTTCCCAGCTTTGCTGATGTCTTCCTTCGAGCTTAATAAAATTGTGTTGCCTACTTTTGGTTTGTGTTTTTCTGGCATTATGGTGTTGCTGAGTTTAATTGGGGTTGCTATTTTTGGTAGCTTCTAATTTCAAAATCCATGTAGCCCAACCGTGCAGGAGCCCAACCATGCAGGAGACACACACAACTGCATGGTGCTTTTGCTTTCTGAGTTAGCCGAACTAGTAAATGAAGTACTGGTGAAGATTGGTAGGTCTAACTGGTAGCTAACATTTATTGGCTCATGCAATACTGTTGATCGTCATCCAGATCTCCTAGACAAAATTGGATAAAAACAATAAGGGAAAAGTATATTTTTTGTCCCTGAACTATCTTGATAGTATAGAAATGGTCCCTCAACTCTGAAACCAGCAAAACTCAGTCCTCCAACTTATTAAACCGGATTGGTTTTGTCCCTCTGCTCACTTGAAGTGGTTTTTGAGTTGGCCTGCCCTGGTTTTGACCACTCTTCGTCCACGTGGCAATATTACTCTTTCATTTGTTCTTATCATTGCTGAAGCCATTTTGTCGAGCACATGGTGTGCGGTGTCAGCCGCTCCTGGCGGCATGCCTCCGTCCTGAGGTTGAGCGATCCAGATCTTCTGGTGGCGGCGTGCAGAAGGGTGTAACGAGGGATCGTCGGGTGGCATAGATCGAGTGGCAGTGGCATCCGGGTCGAACTCATCCGCACCTTATGGTGCCCGTACCGGAGCTAGGCGGCGAGCACTTCGCAGCGGCGGGCCGAGCTCGGCCACCACAGAGCGTCCAACGTCATCGGAGCTTGGCCGAGGACGGCGAGCGAGAGCAGCATTTGCTATCGTAGTTCGCAGAGGCGGCGAGCTCGGCGAGATGTTCGGCCTGCCGGACGCGAAGCGGCGGTTCCGGCGTGATGTTGTGGTGAGCTTCATGCTGGCCGAGAAAGAAACAACGTCTTCCACTCTCACCTGGTTCTTCTGGCTCCTGGCTGCCAACCTGCGCTGCGAGCGGCGCATGCACGAGGAGGTCACGCGCCTGCCGCACCCTACACCGGAGGCGTCGACGACGACGGGTACGAGGAGCTGAAGGGGATGCACTACCTGCACGAGAGGTCGCCGGATTCGTGGAGCACGTGGACGGCGGACCGCGGAAGCACGTAGATCGAGACGGCATTAATATCAGGGCAGACGTGGTACGCGGCGTCCGTGCACGATGCACCAATTGCGATAGCAAGGTAATTGCAGTGTGTTGTCCGCCGTGAACTCCGCTAAGAGCGCCTCGCCGTCCGCACAATCGCAGGCCAGGGCAAGGTCACCTGCTCAGCATGCCATGTTGCACGAGGCAGTTTCTTGCTAGCCCTCCTACAGTAGCGCCCTGAACTGGCAAGCTGCACGTCGTGGCGAGTTCAAGGACAGTTACACGGCGGTCAAACTTGTATGACGTGTCAAGTTTTAGTCAAAACCAGTTGCATGTCAGCAGGAAACCACAAAAAAAAAAGCGGTATTAAAGACTAAACTAATCCGGTTTGATAAGTTGAGGGACTAAGTTTTGCTGGTTTCGAAATTGAGGGATCATTTCTATACTTCCGATAGAGTTTGAGGACGAAAAATATACTTTTCCCAAACAATAATAGAGCTTGAGCAACAAAAATAAATATCAGTGTGCATAACTATAATCCAGGAATTTTAAATGGTGACTCTTAAATCCGGAAGAATATGAAGTATACCAGCATATGCCTAGGAGATGCATGGACTATGTTCTTCAGTGATATTGTTAATACATTTGACGATGGAGCAATACGTGCTCGCACTGAAAACAAAAATATGCAAGCTTGTAGTGGTGCTGCGCTATGGCCACATTCGCAATCACCAAACAAACTGAAGTTATCCTGGCCTTTCTGAGACTGTTTATGAAGACATATTACATGTTATAAAGTAATGACACCGGATACTATAAGACCAACTCCACCGCGCGACCCCATCCTGTCTAGCCCCGTCTGTTTGGGGTAAAACAGACAACCAAGGCGGTCCAGTGCGCGATGGCCCGGACCCATCTGATCCGTTTTGTGTCCGGGTCGATCTATTTCGAGCGCAAACATGCGTCGGGTTTGGGTCGCGGCGGACAACGAATGGACGCGTTGAACGTCCGCGTCGGGGCCGCTTGGCAGGCGGCCACCTACCTCCCACCCGCCAACATCAATGCGCACGCGCGGGTGCCCCACCTGTCATCCGCCCAGCGAACGGTCGTCGTCCTTCTTAAATGGGAAGCCGTGGACCGGTCGTCGTCCACACTTCCCACTCCGACCCCTCTCTGCCCCCTCGAACGCCGACACTTCCCAAACCCTAGCCACTCCCTGTCCTCGAACTCGCCGGCCGGCCGCATCCATGGGGCTATGGAACACGGCCGCAAGGGAAGCACGACCACGAGGCCGACTCCTCCTCGGGACGCCGCCGCGGCTCCGTGAAGAAGGAGGAGCCTGCATCACCGCCGCACACCTCCCTTCGAGCCCCCGCGCCTGCCCCCTTCACCATCGCCCCTAGGGCCGCCGGCCCGCGCGACCGACAGTACCTCAGCGCCGATGTATGCCGGCGCTACTGGGAGACGAGGACGCCGGTCCCGTGGAGCGACGTGCACCTCCCAAACAATTGGCACCTCTCCGCCGACTGGGTCCCGTTCCCGCCGGTGTCGATGAGCGGCCGTGCGCGCCGCGATGAGATCAAGCGCCGTCGTCGCCTCCTCCCCGACGACCTCTACTACGACGAGAGGTATGCCCCCGACTCCGTGCTCTGGGACACATGGCTCCAGGACGAGCACGACACGCGGCTCGCCTCCTACTTCACCGGCACGGTGTCGGGACCGCGGCGGACACGTCGGGAGGTGCGCGGCCTCACGCCCACGCAGTCGCCTTCCCCGTCTCCGTCGCCACCTTCACCACCTCGCGTGACAGCGTAGGAGGAGGCCTGATTGTGAGCGCCAATGGCCGGGCCTAGAGGAGACAATGGCCCTCTTTGCGGCCAGCGACGTCGCCATCCCCGAGCTGGCGATGGCGAGGACGAATGAGGTGATGGAGGAGGCATCCTTGGCCGCGTTCCACCCGGATCTGGTGGGCCAGCAATGGAGCTGGTCGTGCACGGCGCCGGAGATGGCCGCCGCTGTGGGGGGCGTGAACTGGTGCCCCACGCCGCCGCGGTCATCGGAGCGGGAGGCCTCGCCACGGAAGGAGGTGGTGCAGGCACCTCCGGCCTTCCAGCCCGCCCCCATGTACCAGACACCGTTGTCCCACCTCTGGACGCCGCCGCCGTACGTCGACCTCGTCAGCGACGAGGAAGACGACGACCAGTGGGAAGAAGGCGGCGGCCACGGCATCAATGGGCACGGCCGGAGCACGCGGACGGCGTCTTTTATTTTGTTTATATGTCAATTACGGCACAAGTGAACCGTGAAACTGGGCCGTTTTATGGCCATGACCCCTTAACTTATGTTTTAAGCTTTTTTAACTTTGTTTATTTACTTTTTAAGTCATTTTATTTTAGTTTTTTTATCACGTCCAACACGGACATGATTTGGGATGCGACCGCGTGCTGGGCGCACCCACGACCCAACGGACAGAGGCGGACATGGGCGAACCCATTGCCGCCCCAAAGGGACAAAATCCGGCCAAACCCGACGTTCGTTTGAGGTTGTGCGGTGGAGTTGACCTAAAGCACAACATGTCGACATTCTATTGAACAGTTATTGGGCAGCGCAAGTAGTACCGAACACGGGTGAACACCATGTCATGCAGGGCTCCGGCGAGAAGACAGAGGTACACACCTCGTTGTCATAGAGGGTGGGAACGATGAATATGGAGATGCCTCTGGCTTCAAAGGAGCTGCCAACAATGTGGAAAAATAGGAAAGAGATTCACCTAGAAACTGTAAAACATTAGGTACTACCGCGAATTGGAGCGGATGTAATTTTTTACTACCGCTCCAGAGCAGTACTACTGTGGCTCCTACAGCGGTAGTACCGCCCCGGATCAAAAACTCGTCCCAAGTCCCGCGGTGGTAGGCCCGGATGTAATTTTTAGTACCGCTCGCAAGTAGTAGTACCGCTACCCCTAGCGGTAGTACCGTGAGGTCAAGCGGCACTACCGCTCCGACGGTTCTTCTGGCCTTTTTGCCTCCTCGCTGTTGTTTTTCAAAGGGGTACTACCGCCCTAGCGGTAGTACCGCTCCTGGAGCGGTAGTATCGCTCTGTGCGGGGATGTGAGGATAACGGTTGGATTCTTTCTCACCTATAAAAAGGGGGTCTTCTTCCTCAATGAAGCTTATCCTTTGAGCTCGTGTTCTTCCCCCATTGTTTACCTTCTTCGAGCTTGCTATCTCTCAATCCCTCCATGAATTCTTGCTATTTTG
>LR738710.1:710580520-710624984 GCA_902687465.1 Secale cereale | reverse complement strand
GGGGGAAAAGAGAGAGGAGATCTAGATCCACATTTCCACCAATCACTTTCTCCTCTAGGTGAGGGGAACCCCTTGGATCTAGATCTTGTAGTTCTTGGTGTTCTCCTTCTTGTTCTTCCTCTCTTTTCCCTCCCTAGCATTAGTTGCTTTGGTGGGATTTGAGAGAGAAGGACTTGGGCACTCCGTGTGCCCTTGCCATTGCATTTGGTGCATCGGTTTGAGTTCTCCACGGTGATACGTGGAAGTGAAGTTTGAGAAGCTTATTACTCTTGGGTGTTTGGGCACCCTAGAGCTTGTTCCTCTTGGGTGCCTTGGCGCCCTAGACGGTTGGTGTTGTTCGGAGCTCAATCATTGTGGTGTAAAGCTCCGGGCAAGAGTCGGGGTCTCCAATTAGGTTGTGGAGATTGCCCCGAGCAATTTGGCGGGTACCGGTGACCGCCCCCAAAGGTTGCCAAAGTATACGGGTTCGGTGACCGCCCCCAAGGGTTGCCATTTGTACGGGTTCGGTGACCGCCCTCAAGGGTCACTTAGTGGAATCACGGCATCTTGCATTGTGCGAGGGCGTGAGGAGATTACGATGGCCCTAGTGGCTTCTTGGGGAGCATTGTGCCTCCACACCGCTCCAAACGGAGATTAGCATCCGCAAGGGTGTGAACTTCGGGATACATCGTCGTCTCTGCGTGCCTCGGTTATCTCTTACACGATCCCTTTACTTATGCACTATACTTTGTGATAGCCATATTGTTTCTTGTCTTATATCGTGCTATCACCTAGTTGTTTATCTTTCTTAGCATAAGTTGTTGGTGCACATAGGTGAGCCTAGTTGTTGTAGGTTTTGTGCTTGACAAATTAACCGCTAGGTTTATTCCGCATTTGTTCGAGCCTAAACCGTAATTATTTTAAAGCACCTATTCACCCCCTCCCCCTTAGGCGACATCCACGATCTTTCAGTCACCATATTCAAAGATTCAGGTAACATCAAAGCTATGTATGCAGTCCAAAAATGAAAGAGGACACTTCTAATTAGTACACAAAACAACCAAATAGCTGCAATATTATTTATCTATAATCTATAATTATGTAAACATAAGCTCTAGGTTGTTTTCATGTAAGTAAGTTCGCATGACATAAGTTTTTTTTTTGCATGTACAGTGTGCATGATGAACTTTGAAAAGGTAGTATTTCTCACGTGAGATTTTCCTATTTCAATAAGAAAGATCCTTTGAGAAATATCTAATCACGTGGGTGTGAAGCTCACAATCTGAAACCAATACGAATGCAAAACTCGAGCTCCCAACGCATCAGGGGTGACAATCTGTCAAATTGGATGGATTGGGGGGCTGTCGGTGTCGCTACAGGTGTAAAACCCCAAATGGTGGTTGCTCGCATTGTCACACAGAGGTTCCGCTCCCACCGCGGAATCTTATGCATAGCGCTCGGCACCTTTCTCACCGCTGGCATGCCGAGGTGCTCATTGTGCTCAGTCGTCGCGATGTTGTGCCTGCTCTTCCACGGCGCCATGGTCCGGATTGTGGAGGTAGAGGGGGAACTGGGATGGCGGAGGTGAAACCTGAGATAAGCACCTGGGGGTAGAGAGAGGGCGGCGACAAGAGGGGTGGAGAGAGTGCTGGATTTGGCGGTATCAGGCGCGGTGGCGGGGCGACGAGGCGGCAGGGCGGAGCAGGGGCAGCGGCGGGGTCGAGCGGTTGGGAGAAGGGACATGCGGCGGCTGTGGGACTGCGGGTGCGTGCGGGACTGCGGGTGTTTTTTTCCATAGAGTTTTGTTAACGAGGTAGGTTTCGTTAACAACAATTTTCATTAACGATGATTTTAAACTTTTAGATAGTTGATTAGACGGCTAATATGCTAAGTTAGATCTGCTTTCTTTCTTTTATACAGGGATAGTAGATGAGTTAGGTTGCCCTTTTAATCAGCCGCGCAGAGACGAATCGTACTACAGCCGTTTTGGCCGGATTGCGTGGTGTTGCACGATCTATGTGCGGCGGGCTGACCCCTCAATCCATCAGCCATCCAGGTCAATAAAGAGATGGAGGGGGCCGACGGGACATTTTCAGGGTCCAATTCACTGTGTACGACGCAAGACGCTCGTCGCGCGCGTGAGCGCCTGAGCACTGCCCGGAGTCAGATGCGGTATCGGCTTGTAGTGTGCGTCAACATATTTCATCCCCGTCTTAGACGGCCTGCCCCACGCAAACCCACTGGCTCCTGCCACTGCCACTGCCACTGGGACACTCCATAGGGAGGAAGAAGGTCAAACGCCAAAAGTAAATGAGCTGACCGAGTCCATGAGTGGTGTACTTGCACCGTTCAGCAGCAGCGGCAGAGCCTTGCCTGCACCGTAGTCATGCCTGCACCGTGTACTGTTCACTCGTGCAGCTCTGAAGGTGCTCAAGTGCGTCTAGAGCTGCTCTGCCTAAAGCCTGGTCTGCCCATCTTAATCATCTCACTGCGTCGGTTGTCATTGTTTGTTGTCATTAGAGCAACTTCAATGGGCGACCCAAACGAATGGCGATATTGTCCGTTTGGATCGGCAAAGTGAACATGAACGTCCGCCTCCGCGAACGCTGACCCGACCCATTTTGACGGCACTAGAAAAAAAAAGAATGCATGCATATTTAAAGTAAAAACTGTGAAAATTGTAGGATGGATGGATATTGTGTTGTTGTATTGATATGACCCATGTGTGGGGTATATATAGAGTACAATATGAGGGAAAGAGACATGGAGTAGGGGACAAGTCGTACATGGTTTAAACCAATCTTGTATCTAACTCTTATCTCTATCTCAAACACTATTATACTTCTAACATCCTCCCTCGGTCGTAGCGGGAGTGAAGTGAACGATGACGACTGAATTTGAAGTCTTGCGTTTCCGTCGTCTTCTCTGCTGTGCCATCATCAACTGCGTCTCTCATGGTTTGGCACCTAGGGCGGTGACTGCGTCCCCTTCTGGTGCCTCCCTTGACTCTCCTCTATTCCCTCCCGCAGTCACAGCGGGAGTGACGTGGACGCTGGTGACGACGCGGACGCTGTTGACTGGAGTTGTTGCCGATGTGTTGCTGTAGACGTAGTCATGTGGTTGATGTCGACGTTACCGGTCTTGATGTAGCCGTGGTCCTAGTAGTCATGGTCGATGTAGTAGTCGTCGTGGACGATGAAGCCGCACAAAGCTTGGAGGCGCAAAAAAATGCGCTATGGCGGAGCTGCAGACGTGGACGATGCACCTTGCGAATGTCAGAGGGTGCCGTCGATGATGAGTCTGTCGGTTTTGCCAAGACCGGAGGAGGCCCATCGAGCACACATCGATTTTGCCAGAACCGAGTGGCTGTGTAGGGTCGTCACTGTAGTGATGCCGTGTCGATGCAGTCGTGGTGTCGTGGATGACGCGGTCGATGCCGTCATCGTGACGCGGTCATTGCCGTCGTCGTGGTCGCGTCTTGCAGAAAAAATCTGTCAGAGGACGCTAATTGTCCATCTTGTGGACGAGGCGGCGGCGGTGTGTCGACGATGATGTTGGTGAATACCATGTTGATGAAGACCTTGGCGATGAAGTGTCGACGGTGCAGCGACATGTCGATGATGATGCGTCGCTTGGAGGCGTCCATCGTGGCGACGGGGTGTCGATGTCATGTTGTACCGAAGAAGTCGATGAATTGCACGCTTTCCACACCGGCCTGACGTGTGGTTGGTGCTGATGTCGCTTCTCCTGTATTTGCTCGACGATGATCTTGACTCGTAGTCTGTTGTGATCGTACAGCTTGATGTTGTGGTTCGGTCTGGTGTAGTTCGGCTCGACGTAGTGCAGATCGGTCGATGTAGTCGTTCGGGCCGATGTGGATGGCATGTCGGCGCAGGTATAGGCGATGCAAGAGGTGGTGTAGCTCGGCTCGGTATACTTCATCATCGTAGGAGGCGCTGGTCGGCTGGAGTCGATGGAGTTCGAGAGTCTGCCCTCCCGCGATCCAATCCAAGTCGCACCTGCTGCATATATGGCCTGTTGAGATTGGGATGGCGGGACACATGCTGCATATATGGCCATAGGTGCCAATCTGGCTGGCTTCACGGGTGCAGATCATATGCCCGCTGGATGGCTTGAGGGATCGTGGGTCTCGCCGTGACTGCGGCGCATGGCTGGGTAGATTGTCGATGTAGAACCCGTGCGCAAATGCCGCTGGTTGATGTTGCGGGCCGGAACCCCCCACGTCGACGCTGACGATCTGGCGATGTCCCTCGTGCCCCGCGTGTTGCCGTAGCGGCGCACCACCGATGTACGTCGATTTGATGACTGATGTCGATTATGCACCGCTTTTCACCGGAATTAGATCTGATCATGGAGTTTATTTGTGCCTAATATAGGATCGATCTACAGGATGGACTAGGGAATTTCGAAAATTGGAATATATGGAATTTGATCTAATCTAAAAAGTCGATCTAATATCTAAACTAGGAACCGATCCAATCTTTGTTTGAATTGGGTGCCGCGCCCTCGAGAAGAGGAGATTAATCTCCCCGGGGGCGGCGCTCTGCGGAAGTGGAGAAAGGTCCTAGAATTGGCGTCGTTGGACAAACCGCTCTAATACCTTGTGAAAATTGTAGGATGGATGGATATTGTGTTGTTGTATTGATATGACCCATGTGTGGGGTATATATAGAGTACAATATGAGGGAAAGAGACATGGAGCAGGGGACAAGTCGTACATGGTTTAAACCAATCTTGTATCTAACTCTTATCTCTATCTCAAACACTATTATACTTCTAACAAAAACAACATTAATCTCTACTACTCTTAAAAGAGCAAACATGAACTCCCCTAAAGTCACACAACAAACCGTACACAGGATAACCACGACCCTTCGATCAAATCAGTTTAAACACATCCTACTATCCATATTAGGCCAATGGTCTGCCATCTAGATCAACGTTTCAGATCGAATGTTCTGCCCAGCCTATGTGGTGGTCTGCCGATCATCCTAGTGCTCACCTCCCTCGATTCCCGCGGCCCACCCTAATTTGCGGATCGGTTTCCACCAAAATCATGCCTCCTGACCCTTCTTTCTCTACGAGCCAGAATCCCAGATCGAGAAGGACGGATCAGCAGCAACCATCGGCGCCCTCCACTCCCCTCCTTCATGCGCCGCCGCTCCTCCCTTTCCCTCCCCCTCGCGCCGCCCCTCTTTCTACCGTGACCACTCCCCATCGGCGCCCTCCACAGCATGGTTGAGCCCCTTCGCCCGCGGCCGTGTTCCGGCGTCATCCCGCTGCAGGTTGTCGTACTCCTGGAGGTGCGGAGTGGTGGTGGAGGCGAGATGAGAAGCGCAGGATCTTCGCCTTGATGTGACCGATCTCGACGTGGACGGCGTCTTGCTCTTGTCCGGGTGTCGGTGGTTCCGCGCCGTCACCGTACCACCAACAAGGATGGCACCGGATGGCCTCTCCCTGAGAATCGTCTTTGCTTTGCAGATGTATCCCACCTGCGCCCCATGGCGAAGGTGCGATTCCCTGTGAGAAGGACCGCCGTCAGGCCGCAATGGACTTCACACCTCCCCTTTACTACTGTTTCACGCATGCACGTACTGTTACCTAGAGCAGAAAGCATATAGAGATTATATTAATATATGTATAGAAGTTATGATGATGGACTAAGATTATTCTGTTGCACGATACTATGCACTGAGATTCAGTCATGACATTTTTTTGTCAGTATAGCATGAACATGATAGAGACTAATCAAATAAATGGCACTTGATTTCATCTACTTATATTCTTCTGGGTCACATGAGGCCAATGACTGAGGTACCATTCACTCATGCCAGGCATCTGACCATGAAAACTGGAGGTGCAGGTACGCAAGCGGTAAATGGAAGCTGATACTTGCAATCTGTTTGCGGAATCCGGCACCATGCAGTCCAAGAATGAGAATCGTGTAATTGCTGGTAAGTGCTAATTGCATGTCAGTATGATGATGCATCATTGTCCAGTCCAGGTTCGTGGTTTGTTTCAGGCCATCTTGGAGCCCTGTCGCGTCTCTTTTTCTGCTTCCAGTCCTGTTCTTGACATGTCCCATTTGGCCATACATCAGATCTTTTTTTAGAGTCAGGTCACTTCAGTTCCTGCAACTCCAGCTGGGTTTCATGAACTGTTTGGTCATGTGCTGTTTTCTTAGATCGACTAGAATAAATCATATTATTATGTTCCTTCGAATTTGATAAAGACTATTCTCTTGGTACAGCTCGTTTAGGCATTGGCGTCTCCGGTGACGGACCTACAAATATAAATTTGGGCGGGCCAGACTGAAATTGACGCTTAATATAGGCTGCAATCTTGTAGTGCTCTGTATTCATGGGGTGATCCTATGTATAGTTTTGTAATTTACCTAAAAGTCTGGGCGGGTCATGGCCTATTCGGCCACAATGTAGCTCCACCAGTGGGCGTCTCTACTGCTATCCGGGATTGGAGGAAAGGCAACTTGAAAAACTAAAGCACTAATGGAGCAACAAGTCGAAATCCAATTCTGAAAGAAGTGGTTTGTTCTATATACTAGATTGGACAGTGCTTTTCTGCTGGAAGTCTATTGCTGAATCTTAAATCAAGGGGAAGTTATCTAACTGGTCTTCCATCTCATTTTCTTCTGAAGGAACCGGGAAGTTTCGCGAAGTCACTACTGTGGGCGAGAGACCAGCTAAGTCATTTGAGGTAACACACCGGGCCTGGATAAACATGCCAACTTTCTTGTGGTTTGCCTACAGTTAGATGAATTTACCATCAGTTTACATAGTGTACATAATATATAGACAAGTCAGGTTGCCAGAGAAACTTAATCTAGCGTAAGCATTCTCATTGTTATTGCTTATAGGTACTTCATATAAAGCCCATGAAATATGGTTTGAAGAGCAGAGTGAAGCGCTCTTCTATAAATTGGAGAAATCCATGTAATCTTTATTTAAGTTATGTCTCTACGTATGCCAAAAATTCATTGGAGTAGCTCACATATGTCATTATGGTTGTAAATTTAATTATCCATTCAAGTGCATCGATCTCTAATCTCTATAGGCTTACTGAAGTATAACTTAATATTCTGACAATTCATTCGTTCATAAATATATATTTTGGATTTTAATTTCTAACTTTTCTTCCAGCATGTTTAGCCTATTCAAAAACATTGTTAGTTGCTTTTACTTTGATGCATAGCAGATTCACTTGAAAAAAGGACATTATAAATAGAGTAAACTATAATGTTAATTCAATAAATTATCGCCTAAAGGTATTACAGAATGGTCCATTTGTTTTTGTTATATATTCATTGTTCTTGAACTTCCAAAGAACCAATGAACTTTGTTCTGACTTTTGAAACACGATAAGGGAGATAATAGTGTGGTACCGAGGAGTGGATCCCTGAATTTCACATTTGTGTAAGGTATGTACTGATGACATTTGACATGCAAATATTTGTAAAACTAAATGTGACTACTATATTCATGCAGCGGAACGTTATTGTTTGGACATACTTAGTACGTCCTCTGTAATATAAGACATTTTTTGACACTGTCATGGACTCTAAAAATGTCTGATAAAAAGTTACAGAGGGAGTAGCATTTTGTTATTTTCAATTAGAATAAATCATATAGCCATTTTTATCCTTTGTAAACACATGAGAATGGTATGTTTTTCATCTTGTATGCCAGTGCGGACCAAAGAACAACATAGAGATGTATTGCGCCATTTCCAATAAATCTCCAGTGCATTTTGTCAAGAGAGCTAAAAAGTAACTCCAGTGCTTTGATAAATTGTGTGTTTGCTTAATAGTAACTTGAATCTAAAATCATAAAAGTATGTTTGTAGTTCAGACGTGCTTTGCGTTTTCAATTTTTTTGATTTAACAAGACATGCATTGCACATACACGCTTAATTGTCTTTAATAGAACAACAAACTGATTTTAAATGCTAAAATAAACACTAAACGCTACTTCGTGTAGAATGACAATCCCGGGCGAGGAGATCCCAACTATTGATGTGAAGCTGGGGTGGAAGAAGGGCACGAAGATCACCTTCCTATAAGGATCTGATTTTTCCAGTGCAGTTATGTGTTTCAAAAAGTTATTGGGATGTAATTTTTATATTAACACTATAGTCTATGAAGTTGTATTTTCAGATATTTCTCTTTTCGTATAAGCTGGGGCATCATTTTATTTTAAAATATTTTCTGAAGTAAAATTTGTGCATAAACTGCATGATTTTTCATTGTGTGAATTGCACTTTAGCTAAAAAAATGAGATAACAAGGTGCAGAAGATATGAATGGTAGTGGCTTGTGGGGTCGGCCGGGAGGCGACGGTGGCAGGGAGCAGCGGCACATCGACGGACAACAACGTATGTGTAGCGCATAGCGGCAGCGGCCACACGGCCACGACGGACAAGCAACAACGCGAAGCAGGGCAGGTGGGGGCAAGAGTAAGCCCGAATCCAAGAAGGAAACTAATTCAGTCCTGATCTTTGTTCCAACTTTGCATTGACACCACTTGGACAATGTTTATGTGTTCCTTTGATTTTCACCAAGAAAACATTCTGAAATTTTCATAGGTTATTTGATTCCATTTTTACTGTACAATAGACTAAATGGGCTATGCCCTTACAATCTCCGTGGAGAAGTTATCCACCCAGTTGATTGTCATTGATTTGTGACATATTTTATACAGTTTTGATTCCTGTGGTCTGCTTGGTATTGGCAAAAGATAATTGCTGGGTTTGTACTTCTCTTTTGTTTATAGAGAATGGGTCATCCTAAGTATGAATTCAAAATTTTATACCCGCATGAATTTGACATGGTTTGATTGAGGCGTGCATTGCACGTGCACACTTACTAGTTAAACATTAAAGCCAGCCACGAAGGACGGCGAGAGTCCACGTCCACATTTGCATTTAAGAAAAATAAAAAAATAAACTACGAGGAGGCGGGTTGCCCTAGGCGTCGTCGTCGTCGTCCTCGGGGTCCGTGAGGTCGATGAGCGTCGGCGCCGGGCTGGCCCAGGGGAACGCCTTGTACCAGAGGGCGTTCATGTCCGGTGCGGGCTCTGCCAGCGCGAGTAGTGCAGCCGCCTGTGCCGCCGCGGCCTGGCGCGCCTCCTCCTCGGCGTCGCGCTCGAGCATTTCGAGGTACTCGCCGTCGTTGGCGCCAATGCTCGGGGTACGCCGCCTCCTGCGTCGGCGTCGCCTCAAGCCAGACCGGTGGCGCGCTGACCCACTCGCGCACTACTCCTGTCCAGGAGTAGCGCTCGACGGGGAACGGCTTCGGCTCGGCTTTCACAGGGGACGGCGGGGTCTCCATTCTGGCTTGAGGCGACGCCGACGCGGGAGGGAACGACGGGGTCACCTGCGCTAGGATGCAGTCGCCCGCCGCGGAGAGGGCCATGGGCCATGGCCTGCGCCATGGCCGCCTCATACGCCGTCTCCTCTTCCTCGGCCGCCGTCGCCCTGCGTCGCTCGTCCTCCTCGCTCTCCCGGTACACCGCCGCAAGGGCAGCCTGGTAGGCGGCCTCCGTCTCCTGGTCCTCCTTGCAGACGATGGGCGGGGGCGGTGGCACGGTGTGGTCGACTTCGCGGACGTCGCGTCGTCTCGCCTCCTCGTGCTCGAAGGCGAACTAGCGCGCCCAGTTGGGCGAGTCCGATGCGTAGGCGGGGTCGCGGCACTGCTCTCACATCAGGAGCGCCCGCCGGCGCCACACCTCCTCCGCGTGCGCTCTCGCCGACCGCGGTGCCGCCGGCACTGGATCCTCTCCGGATCCAAGTGCCAGTCGTGCGGGAGGGTGGCGTCGGGGTACGGCAGAGGCACGCGGTTCTGCCAGTGCCACTCCGCCTGGTGCGCCGGCACGTTCACGCCCTGCCTCTACCGACGAGCTGGCGCCGGCGGAGAAGGGACAAACTCCCGGGGGAAAGGAATGGCGGGCTACTAGCCCTTGGCCTTGCTGCTGCCGGCACCGGAAAAGAGCCCCATCTGGGATGGCTGGGGTGGTCGGGTGTGGCTAGGGTGGCTAGGGTTTGCCGGGCGACGGGGAAGCGAGCGTGGCTAGATGGGGAGGGGAAACGGACGAGGACGGCGGGCCGCACGGTCGGCTTAAAAAAATATGACCGCCGTCGCTGACACGTGTGCCCGAGATTATAACTTAAGCTGACCGCGTAGGCAGCGGGTAGTTGGACGGCCGTCGGGTGGGGACGCGATGGACACCAAAAAGGCGCGCGGCGTCGGTTTCACGTCCGCGTCGACGCATTTGGAGCACAAATTTGAACCGCAAATGCATCGACGCGGACTCAAAGTGAACTCGATTTGGGTTTGAGTCGGCGCATTGGATCACCTCTTTTGTCCGCATCGATCCAAACGGACGACGACGGACGAAATGAATCGCCTTGCTCTTAGTATTTTTGTTTTGTTTTACTACTCCATGACCAAAGAGAATCTACTGGCAGCAGAGTACTTTTGCTTGTGCAGCACATGCATCGGCCGAGTGACTGCATACGTCATGATAAGGATGGCGAGGCGGGGAAAGATCTCCCTCGGAACTCGCCCAAAATCTCCCCAAGATCGCCCTGGCAGACGAATCCACAGGGCCCATGCCTGCATGCCGTAGCGTGTAGCATAGGTGTAGCCAGCCGCAGCCGCCAGCCGGCCGGTCGTCGTAGGCAGGCGACCTCGCGATGGAGCTAGCGAGCGGTCACGCACCGGGCAGAGGCCATAATTTGGTGGGTTCACCAAATCGGTGCAAGGGACGTGAAGTTTAATGGCTCGCCGTCGCGGCCGGAGCTATTCTCCCGACGAGATAGATAGATAGCGACGACGAGTCGACGACGACGCCGCTGGCTGGCATGCATGCATGCATATGCATGATGCATGGCACCCGAAAAAGCCTAGACAGGGAGTAAAGGTGGACGTGTCGCGCCGGCTGAGTGCATTTCAGGACACGTTGTACATGCGTCCACGTAAATGGAGTTATTACCATGTTACCATATATGCACTGATGCATGCATCCATGCATTATTCAACTTATCACCGTCCAAAAACTGGAGATGTCCTATATCAACTCAGTTTGGAAGTAAATTGTGGCGTGAATCCACTCTTTGATGCTCGCATATACGCCATGACTGTGATAGAAACATGGCTGGCCTCGCGCCAGCTAGTCGGGAGATCATGCCGTATCTCGAGATACACCGCATAATCAAGGACTGCCACTTCCATTACAGTACCGACGTACACGGTGCCGTGGTTATACTGTTGTCATCTCATCTCACGCGTAACGTGGATCCAGTAAATGAACACACCCGCCACCTCTACAGCATTTGTTTACAGAGAAGCGAGACAGACAGGCACGAAGGATGCTGCCATTGCCATGAATAGCCCATTTAAGAGAAGAGATACGGCGCCGCGCCGGTCAAGAAAGGAGTAAAGGCCGGCACTCCTGTTTGCAGCAACAAAAGATTTGGTCCGCTGCTGGCCGTCCGCCGCTGTGCGTTGCATCATGCATATGCATATCTCCCTCGTGGTGCATGCCAGACGGCATGCCTCGCTCCAGGCGTCCATGCGTCACGCCATGATCCTGCCGCACCCGACCCGTATCCGTATCTTGGATTCACCCTCGCCCCTGCCGCCGAGATATGCCTCGGGGCCAGAGCGCGCCGGTCAGCGATCCCGGCCTCCTCGTCTTCGCCTTTTCCGCCCTGCCATCTCCAGTGCCGCGGCCTCGTCGCCCTCGGCTATATATAGGGGTGGCGACCCTCTCCTGTGCTCACAGCAGTCACTCTCCAGACGAAAGCCTTTCTTTCCCTTTCTCTCCACAGTACGAGAAGGGCAGTCCTAGGTAGAGATGGCCAGCTTCAAGGGCCTTGTCGGCGAGGGGAGCGCGGCGCTGCCGCACGTCCTCGCCGTGGACGACAGCTCGGTGGACCGCGCCGTCATCTCCGGCATCCTCCGGAGCTCCAAGTTCCGCGGTGAGTAGTCGACGACATCACATCCCGTTTCGATATCTTCTTCCTGATTTCTTGCCGTCGATTTGTGACGAGATGTCTGCGTGCATGTGTGCAGTGACCGCCGTGGACAGCGGGAAGAGGGCCCTGGAGCTTCTAGGCTCCGTATGTGATCTTCCTCGAACCTTTTATTTCGGATATTTTTGTGATTTGCTTGTGTTTTATCGTTTGTTCTTGGGTGTAACAGGAGGCCAATGTGAGCATGATAATCACTGACTACTGGATGCCGGAGATGACGGGCTACGAGCTCCTCAAGAAGGTCAAGGTAATACACGGCACAACATCCTTTTTGTTCTTGCCGAACTCCATGATAAAGCATGCATGTAGAGCATAGGAGTACTTGTTTGAGATGACAATGGAAATGTGATGGATTCATTCAGGAGTCGTCCAGGCTGAGGGAGATTCCCGTGGTGATTATGTCCTCGGAGAACGTGCCTACCAGGATCAACAGGTCAGTATCCATTCCATGGCATGGGCACACATGCATGCCATATTCTTTTCTATCTTTTCTATTCAGTGGTAGCAGCTCTAGCAGCATGCATGCAGTTTCGTTGACACGTTTCTGCCCCGTCAGGTGCCTGGAGGAAGGGGCCGAGGATTTCCTGCTGAAGCCCGTCCAGCCGTCCGATGTGTCGCGCCTCTGCAGCCGCGTCCTCCGCTGAGCGCTGCGTGGTCCGGATGCACCGTCGGGCGCCACTGCGCTGCATGGCATTCGGATTCAGCGTTTTGGCCTTTTGGGACATGGGCGCATGGGTGGCGGTAGAGTGGTAGGATGGCTGTCAGTGTTCATGCATTCAGCCTGTGTTTTGCTTCTGCTAAGTAGGATGTGCCCTGTTTCCCTCTGTTATGTAGCAGCCGACGTACGTACTACATCTCTGTCAGTGTTCTGTGTTTCAGTTTCGTGTAAGTGTTCAGTAAAACGGAAGTTTGCCTCAAGCCATTGTTTGTGTTGAAATTCGTTCTGTTATATGTGAAAATAGGGTGTTTTACTCCATGCACGATGTTTTTGTGTTTGCCCTTTGGATGGATGAATTATGGATGTATCGCTGGTTGATCAAACTCGTACTGTCTGTCATGGCTGACGTGGGAGCATATTCATATGATCGATGAGATCTGAATGGCGAACGAAAAGGATATCCGTAAGATCGTGCTACTTTTGGTTCAAAGTTGTACTCTGCTTCTGTGTTATTTGATGCCATCTGTGGAAACAGGGCCTTAAGTACTACGTACCGAACGAGGAGTACTGAGGTACCGCTGTGCTTTTGCGGAATAGGATATCCGAGTAAGATCGTGCATTTGATTGCTCGCATTAGGGCATGTACAATGGTTGTTAAGATAGTCTTATCTTAAGTTTTGCATATAAATTAGAGATGACAAAAAAACAAGTCTACAATGGGTCATCTCTTAGCCTTATCTTTAATAATTAGTTATTCCTAAAAACATGGTGAGACAAATTGTGCTAAGCTATCTCTTGTCTTTTCTTAAATAAGCTAAGACAAGGCTTCTCTTATGATTTCTCTCTCCTCCACCTCATCATTTATCTTACGTGGCATCCTTAAACTAGAACCATTGTACATGCCCTTATTAGTTGGTTCAATCTGTACTCTGTACTGTACCCGAGTTATTTGATGCCATTTGTGGCAACAGGGCCTCCTCGTTAACGAGGAGTACTACTACTAGCGTACCACTGGCTTCACCTTATCAGGATATACAAAGCTCAACACCGTGCTGAAGAAAATGCGTGAGGATATTCAAAGCCCTCCAAAGTTCATGCAAAATATTATTTCCGCAATCCTATAAAGTTCATGCAAAATATTATTTCCGCAATCCTATAATATAAGCGTGTTCTTGACATCTAGTGTCTAGCTCCCATTCATAAAAAGTGTTGAAGTTTTAAACTAACCCCAGTTTAAAAATGCACTTATTTATTATTGGAGTTCCATGTTTCAGGCTATCCGTTGCTAGGCAAGTACAGTGACTTTGAAAGTTCAGTTACGGAGTACAACTTTTGTTTGTCTCCGCCATTTGATACAGAGGCATGGAGGAGCTCGCGTGAATTGGAGCAACATGTTTTCGTCTCAATGCCTTTTTTCCACTCCCTTGTGTAACAATGACCGATTCTGTCTTTCGCAACACGAAGTGTCAAAATAGGATTTTTCCTCCGTTTTGTATTACAAAGCAACCATCATCGATACAATCAACGATAAGTGCCGAGGCGGAAACAACACGAGCACACCCAAAAGAAACGAAAGAGAAAATATAATGAAAAAATACAAAAAAAAAAAAAACAAATACCGACAACGGCAGATCAACAATAACGAAGAAGCCTCGCGACCGCTGCTCAACACGATGTGCTGGGTTAAATGGAACGATTATTTCTCTCATCCTGAGGCTTGGAGGTTTGGAGCCTTGAGCAAAATGTTTAGACACGGCCCTTTGTCTGCATCATTAGAATGGACCTTCATCTCTCTCTCTTTCTCAAGGTCTGCTAGTTTGTTACCGTTGACAGAAAGTGATTTACTCACCAGAGAGTACGGCTGAGGGCATGGCCAATGCATAGCTTCATGATGATGCCCCGTGTGTCATGTAGGATCGGATGTCAGAAAAAGTAGGTTCGGAAGGGAAGCGGGATCCTCTGCAAGAGGCGGGTGCTTGGAGAGAAAAAGTATGGTTTGGTATAAAAAAATGAAAAGGTCAAGTGGAGATTAGAGATGCATATGTATTAAAGTTTCTATTTTCTATATTTTTTTGAAAAGACCCCACTAGTAGTAGATTACATAAGAGAGCAAAAATAAATGTAGTTGTCTCAAGCTACTTTTTCTCAAGGGGCGTCAATATCCATATGACACCATTGTTCATAATCTTAGATAGTATAAGTGCTTCACCTTTATGTTAAAGTGACATGGGCCCATGTCTTTGCCGACTATTGAAAGAGGTTTGAGAGTACACAGGCGTGCCCATTTGTTCATCTCCTAAATGCTCAGAGCAACTCCAAGGGGCTGACCGAAACTATCTGCGTGTGTCTGTTTGACTCGAAACGGACCAAATCGTCGGGCCAACGTGCGGATCCGAACCCCAAAAGCATTCGCTGGTGTCCGTCTAGATGCATTTCAGGCGCAAATTTGCGCCCGATTTCCGTCCACACGGACACGAAATGGATGTGTCGTGCTTTTGCTCAGTGTCCGCTACGGCTCCACCTGTCGGCCGCCGAACCATCGCCAGCGGTCGTATTAAACGTGACCACCTACCTCGGGCCCGTCTGGTAGTGGGTGAAAGTTGCGGGTTGTCGTCCTTTTTTAATGCAAGCGTCGCTGGGGGGCTCATGCACTTCCCTCCACCATCCACATCTAGCCAAGCTTGCGCCCTTGCCGGCGACAGCCAAACCCGAGCCATGGGGTTCTTCAACAAGGGTAATGGGAAGCTCACCGCTGGCGCCAGCTAGCCCCGCACGCCGATGCCGCCACCACCTCGTCGTGGCGGGCCGCCACGAGAAAGGGAGCGGTTGTACATCCCAGTGCACCGAGCGCGGTGGCACTGACAGTACCTACAACCACTGCCCTATGCGTTGGAAATATGAGCAATTTATCATATGATTATGAATAGAAATATTAGATAAAATATGAATAATATAATAGAGATGGAGCAAGTCATGAAATCTAGCAGAGTGATAGAAAATAGCATTTGTGCATGTGAACTAAAACAGAACTCATGCAGAACCGATAATATAACAAGATAAACTAGAGCAAGAAACTATTGCATTGTCTGAAACAGAGAGATCATGGAGACGTACGAAGCAGCGGCAGAACACTGGTCTTGGGGTTGGTGTCCTCGCCAGCCATGTCGTCGAGGAGATTGTCGATGTCAGGGAAGAAGTCGTCGTCGGGGAGTAGTCGTCGGCGACCGGATCGTCTGTGATGAAGCAGCCAGTAGTCGCGCCGAGCACTCCCCAAAAACCTTATCACCCTTCTCCCGTACATGACTCAAAAGGTGCAGTTTGGGAGGCCTACTGTCCCGTCCTACGGTGCATGCCGCAAGCCTGGATGAGGAAGACATCAATAGCTCAGAGATGGAACCGATGGTGAGAGGAAGGAGTAGTTCTGGTGCGTCTCTTTGAGAGGAGCGACCTCCCTTTTATAGGCGCAAGAGAAGGAGGCGAGAGGCTGCGCCGGGAGCTGAAGGGAACGAGGGATAGGAAATGAATATGCAGCAACCAAAGGGTGCAGCGTTCGTGTTCAGTATCCACTACAGAAAAAACTTTCCAGATCCCGAGTGATCTTTCGTATACCCGTAGTGCGTGGCAAAAATTTAGACAACGGCTCGGCTCATTCCCGCAACCCGCAGCGCGTCGTAACGAGGCGTGGCGTGTCGTGGCATGGCGAGGTGGGTGGCGGAGGCGGAGCGCGAGTGGATGTCCCTCTTGTTCTCATGCTCGTACAAGTGCGGAAAGAACCTCCCTTATAAGAAGGTCCAACTCCCTCTAAACTAGCAATGTGGGACTAAATTTTAGTAGTGCCCCTTGCCTTGCACAGATGGGCTAAGTGGGCCTCTAGGATTTATTAGGAATTTCTGAAACTGCTATTGGGCTGGCCCAAAATAGACAAAATTCCAGCAATCCCCCACCAGATCCCAGAGGCACACAAAATTTGCCTTTGGTTCCAAAACACTGTTTTATATACCGGTACTGCAGTGGAGACTGTTAAGTTGAACTTGTAGGGGAACGTAGTATTTTCAAAATTTTCCTACGATCACGCAAGATCTATCTACTAGATGCATAGCAACGAGAGGAGAGAGTGTGTCTACGTACCCTCGTAGACCGAAAGCGGAAGCGTTTATCAACGCGGTTGATGTAGTCGTGCACCTTCACGATCCGTCCCGATCTAGTACCGAACGTACGGCACCTCCGCGTTCAGCACACGTTCAGCTCGATGACGTCCTCGCCTTCTTGATCCAGCAAGACGGGCGAAGTAGTAGATGAGTTCCGGCAGCACGACGGCGTGGTGACGGTTGTTGATGAAGAACAATCTCTGCAGGGCTTCGCCAAGCACTACAAAAACTAGACGGAGGATAAACTAGAGGGTCGGGGTAGCCGGCACACGGCTTGGTGTATCTTGATGTGTCTTGGGTGCTAGCCCTACCCCTCTATTTATATGTTGAGCCTTGGGGTCGAAACTTGGAGTAAAAGCCTTCACAAAGTCGGTTTCACCCGAAAGGCAAGAGTCCTTCTCGGACTCCAGGGCCAGACGCCAGGGTTCCCGGCGTCTGGACCCAGACGCCAGGGACCCTGGCGTCTGGCCCCTGGACTCCGCAAAACTTCCTTTTGCGCTTTCCAACAACCTTGTGTGCTTTCCCTTTTGGCCCAAATAACGTGTTCTCGTACCCAAACACTTCGGGAAACATCCGGAACCTCTTCCGGTGAATTCCGGAACCCTTCCGGAGGTCAAACACTATTATCTCATATATTAATCTTTATCTCCGGACCATTCCGGAGTTCCTCGTCATGTCCGTGATCACATCCTGGACTCCGAATAACATTCGGTCACCAACATACATAACTCATTAAATACTATATCGTCAACGAACGTTTAAGCGTGCGGACCCTACGGGTTCGAGAACTATGTAGACATGACCGAGACATCTCTCCGGTCAATAACCAATAGCGGAACCTGGATGCCCATATTGGCTCCTACATATTCTATGAAGATCTTTATCGGTCGAACCGCATAACAACATACGTTGTTCCTTTTGTCATCGGTATGTTACTTGCCCGAGATTCGATCGTCGGTATCACTATACCTAGTTCAATCTCGTTACCGGCAAGTCTCTTTACTCGTTCCGTAACACATCATCTCGTGACTAACTCATTAGTCTTTTGCTTGCAAGGCTTATTATGATGTGTGTTACCGAGAGGGCCCAGAGATACCTCACCGACACTCGGAGTGACAAATCCTAATCTTGATCTATGCCAACACCACGAATACTTTCGAAGACACCTGTAGAGCATCTTTATGATCACCCAGTTACGTTGTGACATTTGATAGCACACAAGGTGTTCCTACGGTATTCGGGAGTTGCATAATCTCATAGTCATAGGAACATGTATAAGTCATGAAGAAAGCAATAGCAGTAAAACTAAACGATCATAGTGCTATGCTAACGGATGGGTCTAGTCCATCACATCATTCTCCTAATGATGTGATCCCGTTGATCAAATGACAACTCATGTCTATGGCTAGGAAACATAACCATCTTTGATCAATGAGCTAGTCTAGTAGAGGCATACTAGGGACATACTGTTTTGTCTATGTATCCACACATGTACTAAGTTTTCGGTTAATACAATTCTAGCATGAATAAAAGACATTTATCATGATATAAGGAAATACAAATAACATCTTTATTATTGCCTCTAGGGCATATTTCCTTCAGTCTCCCACTTGAACTAGAGTCAATAATCTAGATTACAAAGTGATGATCCTCACACCCATGGAGTCTTGGTGCTGATCATGTTTTGCCCGTGGAAGAGGCTTAGTCAACGGGTCTGCAACATTCAGATCCGTATGTATTTTGCAAATCTCTATGTCTCCCTCCTTGACTAGATCGCGGATGGAATTGAAGCGTCTTTTGATGTGCTTTGTTCTCTTGTGAAACCTGGATTCCTTCGCCAAGGCTATGGCTCCAGTGTTGTCACAAAAGATTTCCATTGGACCCAATGCACTAGGTACTACACCTAGATCGGATATGAACTCCTTCATCCAGACTCCTTCATTTGCTGCTTCCGAAGCAGCTATGTATTCCGCTTCACACGTAGATCCCGCCACGACGCTCTGCTTGGAACTGCACCAGCTGACAGCTCCACCGTTCAATAAAAATACATATCCGGTTTGTGACTTTGAGTCATCCGGATCAGTGTCAAAGCTAGAATCGACGTAACCGTTTACGACGAGCTCTTTGTCACCTCCATATACAAGAAACATATCCTTTGTTCTTTTCAGATACTTTAGGATGTTTTTGACCGCTGTCCAGTGATCCACTCCTGGATTACTTTGGTACCTCCCTGCTAGACTTATAGCAAGGCACACATCAGGTCTGGTACACAACATTGCATACATGATAGATCCTATGGCTGAGGCATAGGGAATGACTTTCATTTTCTCTCTATCTTCTGCAGTGGTCGGGCATTGAGTCTTAATCAACTTCATACCTTGTAAAACAGGCAAGAACCCTTTCTTTGACTAATCCATTTTGAACTTCTTCAAAATCTTATCAAGGTATGTGCTTTGTGAAAGTCCAATTAAGCGTCTTGATCTATCTCTATAGATCTTGATACCTAATATATAAGCAGCTTCACCGAGGTCTTTCATTGAAAAACTTTTATTCAAGTATCCTTTTATGCTATCCAGAAATTCTATATCATTTCCAATATGTCATCTACATATAATATTAGAAATGCTACAGAGCTCCCACTCACTTTCTTGTAAATACATGCTTCTCCAAAAGTCTGTATAAAACCATATGCTTTGATCACCTCATCAAAGCGTATATTCCAACTCCGAGATGCTTGCACCAGTCCATAGATGGATCGCTGGAGCTTGCATACTTTGTTAGCACCTTTTGGATCGACAAAACCTTCTGGTTGCATCATATACAACTCTTCTTTGAGATATCCATTTAGGAATGCAGTTTTGACATCCATTTGCCAGATTTCATAATCATAAAATGCGGCAATTGCTAACATGATTCGGACAGACTTAAGCATCGCTACAGGTGAGAAAGTCTCATCGTAGTCAACTCCTTGAACTTGTCGAAAACCTTTCGCAACAAGTCGAGCTTTGTAAACAGTAATATTACCGTCTGCGTCGGTCTTCCTCTTGAAGATCCATTTATTTTCGATGGCCTGCCGATCATCAGGCAAGTCAACCAAAGTCCATACTTTGTTCTCATACATGGATCCCATCTCAGATTTCATGGCTTCAAGCCATTTTGCGGAATCTGGGCTCATCATCGCTTCCTCATAGTTCGTAGGTTCATCATGGTCTAGTAACATGATTTCCAGAACTGGGTTGCCGTACCACTCTGGTGCGGAACGTACTCTGGTTGATCTACGACGTTCAGTAGAAACTTGATCCGAAGTTTCATGATCATTATCATCAACTTCCTCACTAATTGGTGTAGGAATCACTGGAACAATTTCCTGTGATGTACTACTTTCCAATATGGGAGAAGGTACAATTACCTCATCAAGTTCTACTTTCCTCCCACTCACTTCTTTCGAGAGAAACTCTTTTTCTAGAAAGGATCCGTTCTTAGCAACGAATATTTTGCCTTCGGATCTATGATAGAAGGTGTACCCAACAGTCTCTTTTGGGTATCCTATGAAGTCACATTTTTCCGACTTGGGATCGAGCTTATCAGGTTGAAGTGTTTTCACATAAGCATCGCAGCCCCAAATTTTAAGAAACGACAACTTTGGTTTCTTGTCAAACCATAGTTCATAAGGTGTCGTATCAACGGATTTAGATGGTGCCCTACTTAACGTGAATGCAGCTGTCTCTAAAGCATAACCCCAAAACGATAGTGGTAAATCGGTAAGAGACATCATAGATCGCACCATATCCAATAAAGTACGGTTACGACGTTCGGACACATTATTACGCTGTGGTGTTCCAGGTGGCGTGAGTTGTGAAACTATTCCACATTGTCTCAAATGAAGACCAAACTCGTAACTCAAATATTCTCCTCCACGATCAGATCGTAGGAACTTTATTTTCTTGTTACGATGATTCTCTACTTCACTCTGAAATTCTTTGAACTTTTCAAATGTTTCAGACTTGTGTTTCATTAAGTAGATATACCCATATCTGCTGAAATCATCAGTGAAGGTCAAAAAATAACGATACCCGCCGCGAGCATCAACACTCATTGGTCCACATACATCAGTATGTATGATTTCTAACAAATCTGTTGCTCGCTCCATGGTTCCAGAGAACGGAGTTTTAGTCATCTTGCCCATGAGGCATGGTTCGCAAGCACCAAGTGATTCATAATCAAGTGATTCCAAAAGTCCATCTTTATGGAGTTTCTTCATGCGTTTTACACCAATATGACCTAAACGGCAGTGCCACAAATAAGTTGCACTATCATTATTAACCTTGCATCTTTTGGTTTCAATATTATGAATATGTGTATCACTACAATCGAGATCCAATAAGAATAGACCACTCTTCAAGGGTGCATGACCATAAAAGATATTATTCATAAAAATGGAACAACCATTATTCTCTGATTTAAATGAATAACCGTCTCGCAATAAACAAGATCCAAATATAATGTTCATGCTTAACGCTGGCACCAAATAACAATTATTTAGGTCTAAAACTAATCCCGAAGGTAGATGTAGAGGTAGCGTGCCGACGGCGATCACATCGACTTTGGAACCGTTTCCCACGCGCATCGTCACCTCGTCCTTAGCTAATCTTCGTTTAATCCGTAGTCCCTGTTTCGAGTTACAAATATTAACAACCGAACCGGTATCAAATACCCAGGTACTACTACGAGCATTAGTAAGGTACACATCAATAAAATGTATATCACATATACCTTTGTTCATCTTGCCATCCTTCTTATCCGCCAAATACTTGGGGCAGTTCCGCTTCCAGTGTCCAGTCCCCTTGCAGTAGAAGCACTCAGTTTCAGGCTTGGCCCAAGATTTGGGTTTCTTCGTTGAAGTAGCAACTGACTTGCTATTCTTTTTGAAGTTCCCTTTCTTTCCCTTGCCCTTTTTCTTGAAACTAGTGGTCTTGTTAACCATCAACACTTGATGCTCCTTTTTGATTTCTACCTCCGCAGCTTTGAGCATAGCGAAGAGCTCGGGAATTGTCTTTTGCATCCCTTGCATGTTATAGTTCATCACGAAGCCTTTATAGCTTGGTGGCAGTGATTGAAGAACTCTATCAATAACACTATCCTCGTCAACTTTGCAACCAAGTTGAGTCATATGATTGTAGTACCCAGACATTCTGAGCAAGTGTTCACTGATAGAACTATTCTCCTCCATTTTGCAGCTGTAGAACTTATTGGAAATCTCATATTTCTCAATTCGGGCATTTGCTTGAAATATTAACTTCAACTCCTGGAACATCTCATATGCTCCATGACGTTCAAAACGTCGTTGAAGTCCCGGTTCTAAGCCGTAAAGAATGGCACACTGAACTATCGTGTAGTCATCAGACCGTGACTGCCAGACGTTCAAAGCGTCTGCATCAGCGGAAGGGGGCTTGTCACCTAGCGGTGCTTCAAGGACATAATTCTTCTATGCAGCAATGAGGATAATCCTCAGGTTACAGACCCAGTCCGTGTAATTGCTACCATCATCTTTCAACTTAGCTTTCTCTAGGAATGCATTAAATTTCAAAGGAACGGTAGCACGGGCCATTGATCTACAACGACATAGATATGCAAAACTATCAGGACTAAGTTCATGATAAATTAAAGTTCAATATTAATTTAAAGAACTCCCACTTAGATAGACATCCCTCTGGTCATCTAAATGATCACGTGATCCAAATCAACTAAACCATGTCCGATCATCACGTGAGATGGAGTAGTTTTCAATGGTGAACATCTTATGTTGATCATATCTACTATATGATTCACGCTCGACCTTTCGGTCTCCAGTGTTCCGAGGCCATATCTGTATATGCTAGGCTCGTCAAGTTTAACCCGAGTATTCTGCGTGTGCAAAACTGGCTTACACCCGTTGTATTTGAACGTAGAGCTTATCACACCCGATCATCACGTGGTGTCTCGGCACGACGAACTTTTGCAACGGTGCATACTCAGGGAGAACACTTATACCTTGAAATTTAGTAAGGGATCATCTTATAATGCTACCGTCGTTCTAAGCAAAATAAGAAGCATAATAAGATAAACATCACATGCAATCAAAATATGTGACATGATATGGCCATCATCATCTTGTGCTTTTGATCTCCATCTTCAAAGCACCGTCATGATCACCTTCGTCACCGGCTTGACACCTTGATCTTCATCGTAGCATCGTTGTCGTCTCGCCAACTATTGCTTCCACGACTATCGCTACCGCTTAGTGATAAAGTAAAGCAATTACATGGCGATTGCATTTCATACAATAAAGCGACAACCATATGGCTCCTGCCAGTTGCCGATAACTTTACAAAACATGATCATCTCATACAAAACCGTATAACTCATCATGTCTTGACCATATCACATCACAACATGCCCTGCAAAAACAAGTTAGACGTCCTCTACTTTGTTTGTTGCAAGTTTTACGTGGCTGCTACGGGCTTAGCAAGAACGTTCTTACCTACGCATACAAAACCACAACGATGTTTCGTCAAGTATGTGATGTTTTAACCTTCACAAGGACCGGGCGTAGCCACACTTGATTCAGCTAAAGTGAGAGAGACAGACACCCGCCAGTCACCTTTAAGCAACGAGTGCTCGTAACGGTGAAACCAGTCTCGCGTAAGCGTACGCGTAATGTCGGTCCGGGCCGCTTCATCTCACAATACCGCCGAAGCAAAGTATGACATGCTGGTAAGCAGTATGACTAGTATCGTCCACAATCTCATTGTGTTCTACTCGTGCATATCATCTACGCATAGACCTGGCTCATGATGCCACTGTAGGGGAACGTAGTATTTTCAAAATTTTCCTACGATCACGCAAGATCTATCTACTAGATGCATAGCAACGGGAGGAGAGAGTGTGTCTACGTACCCTCGTAGACCGAAAGCGGAAGCGTTTATCAACGCGGTTGATGTAGTCGTGCACCTTCACGATCCGTCCCGATCTAGTACCGAACGTACGGCACCTCCGCGTTCAGCACACGTTCAGCTCGATGACGTCCTCGCCTTCTTGATCCAGCAAGACGGGCGAAGTAGTAGATGAGTTCCGGCAGCACGACGGCGTGGTGACGGTTGTTGATGAAGAACAATCTCTGCAGGGCTTCGCCAAGCACTACAGAAACTAGACGGAGGATAAACTAGAGGGTCGGGGTAGCCGGCACACGGCTTGGTGTATCTTGATGTGTCTTGGGTGCTAGCCCTACCCCTCTATTTATATGTTGAGCCTTGGGGTCGAAACTTGGAGTAAAAGCCTTCACAAAGTCGGTTTCACCCGAAAGGCAAGAGTCCTTCTCGGACTCCAGGGCCAGACGCCAGGGTTCCCGGCGTCTGGACCCAGACGCCAGGGACCCTGGCGTCTGGCCCCTGGACTCCGCAAAACTTCCTTTTGCGCTTTCCAAAAACCTTGTGTGCTTTCCCTTTTGGCCCAAATAACGTGTTCTCGTACCCAAACACTTCGGGAAACATCCGGAACCCCTTCCGGTGAATTCCGGAACCCTTCCGGAGGTCAAACACTATTATCTCATATATTAATCTTTATCTCCGGACCATTCCGGAGTTCCTCATCATGTCCGTGATCACATCCTGGACTCCGAATAACATTCGGTCACCAACATACATAACTCATTAAATACTATATCGTCAACGAACGTTTAAGCGTGCGGACCCTACGGGTTCGAGAACTATGTAGACATGACCGAGACATCTCTCCGGTCAATAACCAATAGCGGAACCTGGATGCCCATATTGGCTCCTACATATTCTACGAAGATCTTTATCGGTCGAACCGCATAACAACATACGTTGTTCCTTTTGTCATCGGTATGTTACTTGCCCGAGATTCGATCGTCGGTATCACTATACCTAGTTCAATCTCGTTACCGGCAAGTCTCTTTACTCGTTCCGTAACACATCATCTCGTGACTAACTCATTAGTCTTTTGCTTGCAAGGCTTATTATGATGTGTGTTACCGAGAGGGCCCAGAGATACCTCTCCGACACTCGGAGTGACAAATCCTAATCTTGATCTATGCCAACACCACGAATACTTTCGGAGACACCTGTAGAGCATCTTTATGATCACCCAGTTACATTGTGACGTTTGATAGCACACAAGGTGTTCCTACGGTATTCGGGAGTTGCATAATCTCATAGTCATAGGAACATGTATAAGTCATGAAGAAAGCAATAGCAGTAAAACTAAACAATCATAGTGCTATGCTAACGGATGTGTCTAGTCCATCACATCATTCTCCTAATGATGTGATCCCGTTGATCAAATGACAACTCATGTCTATGGCTAGGAAACATAACCATCTTTGATCAATGAGCTAGTCTAGTAGAGGCATACTAGGGACATACTGTTTTGTCTATGTATCCACACATGTACTAAGTTTCCGGTTAATACAATTCTAGCATGAATAAAAGACATTTATCATGATATAAGGAAATACAAATAACATCTTTATTATTGCCTCTAGGGCATATTTCCTTCAGAACTTCCACCTAGAACTCTATGTTACACTAATAAGCAACTTGAACAATGGACTGGGCCTTGAACTGCAAGTTTTCTGCGAATCTAGCTTCACACAAAGCCTTGACAGATACTTGGCTACCATGGGTCTTCCCCGCGGGTGGAGCTTATGCATCATACTCCGTGACCTTTCATGAGTTTACTAGATAGAACCCTACTCTCATAGATTGCGACGTTTGACAATCAGACTTATATATGTGTGTTCTTCAAAAGATGTTCTGTAGGACAACATCTCTCCTTACTTGAGCCAATTAGAACACATTAAGATATGCATAAACCTGCCATGCAGATTTAGGAGAGTATTGCATCTTCATGGGGTGGTATTGTTCATAGTAAGGATACTCTCCTCTCAGTTGACTAACAACTTGTCTTCCACATCTAATTCATGGGATCTCCGATCACATAGGCTAGGTTACCACTGTGAACAACTCATATTGTGGGTCTCATACCCATCTTCCTCGATGCATCATCTATCACATTTCGTGATAAACCCTTAGAAAAAGGATCTGCCAGTTTTTCATTTTTCTCACATACTTTAACCTTCTCTGAACATGTCTTGATGACTTCTTGTTATCCTTTCAGCTGCTCACTTTCGTGATCACAGATTGATTGTCATGGTTCATAAGGATACCCGGTACAGGTTTCTCAACAATCGGTAAGTCATTCAAGAGCCGACGAAGCCAATCCGCTTCGACCGTAGCTGTATCTAGTGTTGTGAGCTCTGCTTCCATTGTTGACCTCGTTAAGATGGTCTGCTTGCAAGACTTCCAAGAAACATCGCCAACTCCATGAGTGAATACATAACCGCTCATGGACTTTATCTCATTAGCATCTGAGATCCAGTTTGAGTCACTGTACCCTTCATGCACCTTTGGGTGCCCGGTGTAGTGAATTCCATAATTTGCAATGCCTTTCAAATGACGCAAAACTCTCTCTAGAACTTTCCAATGCACATCTCCTGGTTTTGAGACAAACCGACTCAGTTTGCTAACAACAAAAGATATGTCAGGTCTTGTAGCACTGGCTAAGTACATAAGCGAGCCAATAATATGAGAATATTTCAATTGATCTCTACAATTCTTCGATTCTTTCGAAGTAGCACGCTGGCATCATATGGTGTTGGAGAGGGCTTGCACTCACTATAACCAAAGCGACTCAAGATCTTTTCCACATAGTGAGATTGAAGCAATGTAATCCCACCATCATCGTCTCTCAACAACTTGATGTTCAGAATGACATCAACCATAAATCCTTCATCTCAAAACAACGAGATAGGAAATCCTTGACCTCCTTAATAACATTAAAATTTGTTCCAAAAATCAGTATGTCATCAACATACAAGCAAAGGATAACGCCCTCGCCCCCACCATGGCGATAGTACACACATTTGTCAACTTCGTTCACAACAAAGCCTGCAGCTGTTAAAGTTCTTTCAAACTTCTCATGCCACCATTTGGGTGCTTGCTTGAGTCCATACAAAGACTTCAGCAACTTGCACACTTTTCCTTCCTAACCATCTATTACAAACCAATCTGGTTGTTCCATATAAATTTCCTCATCCAACTCTCCATTTAGGAAAACAGTCTTAACATCCATTGATGAACAAGAAGACCATGTGAGGCGGCTAGTGAAACTAGAACTCAAATAGTGGTCAATCGCGCCACAGGTGAGTAAGTATCAAAGAAGTCTTCACCTTCCTTTTGGGTATAACCCTTAGCCATGAGCCGTGCCTTGTACTTTTCGATAGTACCATCAGGCCTAAGCTTCTTCTTGAATACCCATTTGCACCATATAGCTTTGCACCCATAGGGACGATCAATAATCTCCCAAGTTTCATTTGCCAAGATGGAATCCATCTCACTACGAACCGCTTCCTTCCAGTAGTCAGCATCTTCAGATGCACATGCCTCTGAAATAGAACTGGGAGCGTCATCTATTAGATAGACAATAAAATCATCACCAAAGGACTTTGTAGTCCTCTGTCTCTTGATCCTAGTAGGAGCTTCATTGTTCTCCTCCACGGGTTTTTCAAAGTGTTCCATCGAAATGGTAGGTTCGGTAATTGTAACTGATTCTTGATTTGATGAACTAGGCATCTACTGAGTAAATGAGGTAGCCATATCCTTAATGGGAAAGATATCTTCAAAGAAAGTCGCATCACTCGAATCCATGATTGTACCGACATGCATGTCAGATACCTCAGATTTTACAACCAAGAATCTATAGCCAATGCTATGTAAAGCATATCCCAGGAAAATACAATCTATAGTCTTTGGTCCAAGTTTGCGCTTCTTTGAGATTGGCACATTGACTTTCGCCAAACAACCCCAGGTTCATAGATAAGAGAGTCTTAACCTTTTCTTCTCCCATTTCTCGAATGGAGTTATCTCTTTGTTCTTTGTGGGAACTCGATTTAGGACATGACATGCAGTCAATATCGCCTCCCCCCACCATGCCTTGGATAGACCTGATGTGTCCACTACAAAAAATCACACTTCCGTGATGATACGTGTTTGTCACAGTAGGTCACGTTTTCTGTCATGCATGTGCATCCATGAAAAATTTATGACAGAATGAAGATAGTCATACATGTGCTGTCGTAGAAGTGTTCCATGACATTACCAAAATTATCATCACAGAAGTGTCCACTTCCATGACGATAAATCGCGTGTCACAGAAGTGCTTTCGTCAAGGGTGACCGACACATGGCATCCATCGTAACGGAATGCCGTGAAGCTATCGGGTCCGGTTTTGGATCCGATAACCCGTTAACAGCCCTGACCAATGGGGATTTTCCACATGTAAAATTCCGATTGGCTAACGGAAACACGTGTCAGCTCCGCGTTGGCACAAGTGTCACTCATCCAATGGGCGAGATGCGCCTATGATATGTTGACACGTGGACCGGCCCAAAAGTGACCCATAAAGTTTAAATGGGCTGGCCCAACTAAAGGCCCATAAGATTTTGCGGTCCATAATGGGCCAGCCCAGCAAAAGGCCCACGAGATTTTGCGGTCCATAATGGGACAGCCCAGCAAAAGGCCCACGAGATTTTGCGTATCATAATGGGCCGGCCTAGCTAAAGGCCCACGAGATTTTGCGGGACATATTGGGCCGGCCCAGCTAAAGGCTCGCGAGATTTTGCGGACCATAATGGGTCGGCCCACCTAAAGGCCCAACATTCTCAGTTAAGCCCCGTACGACTAGTGTCAAATCGGCCCATCAACGGCCTGTCCTAAACTTGTCATCATCGCGGTGTTGGGGAACGTAGCATAATTCAAAAAATTTCTACGCTTTCACCAAGATCCAACTATGGAGACATCTAGCAACGAGCAAGTAAGAGTGCATCTACATACCGTTATGTAGATCGCGTGCAGAAGCTTTCAACGAAGTGTGGATGAAGTAGTCGTACTCTTCACGTTCTTCGTCACCGATGATCTAGCGCCGAACGGACGGCACCTCCGTGTTCAACACACGTACGGTGCAGCAACGCCACCTCCTTCTTGATCCAGCAAGGGGGGAGGAGAAGTCGTCAGAGATCCGGCAGCACGACGGCGTGATGACGGATGCAGTGGAGATCGCAGCAGGGCTTCGCCGGGCGCCCTGCGTGGGAGTATGGAGGTGTGACGGGAGGGGGAGAGGCGCCATGACTTGGGTGCGGCTGCCCTCTCCCTCCCCACATATATATAGGGGCCAGGGGGGTGCGCCTGGGCCCCAAGGGGGCGGCGGCCAGGGGGGGTTCCTTGCCCCCCATGGCAAGTGGAGCCCCCCTCCCCCTTAGGGTTTTAACCCTAGGCGCATGGGGAGGTGGGCCCCCTAGTGGTGCGCCAGCTCAGAGGGCTGGAAACTTCCCCTTGCGGCCTAGGGGCCCCACCGGGATGGGTGGCCCCACCCGGTGGACCCCCGGGGCCCCTCCGGTGGTCCCGGGACGCTCCCGGTGACCCCCGGAGATCACCCGTTGGCCGAAACTGGACTTCCTATATATCAATCTTTACCTCCGGACCATTCCGGAACTCCTCGTGACGTCCGGGATCTCATCCGGGACTCAGAACAACTTTCGGGTTTCCACGTGCATTTATCTCTACGACCCTAGCGTTACCAAACCTTAAGTGTGTAGACCCTACGGGTTCGGGAGACACGTAGTCATGACCGAGACCACTCTCCGATCAATAACCAACAGCGGGATCTGGATACCCATGTTGGTTCCCATGTGTTCCTCGATGATCTTCATCGGATGAACCACCGTGTCAAGGATTCACTCAATCCCGTATGTTATTCCCTTTGTCCATCGGTACGGTACTTGCCCGAGATTCGATCGTCGGTATTCCCGATACCTTGTTCAATCTCGTCATGGCAAGTCTCTTTACTCGATCCGTAATCCATCATCCCGTGACTAACTACTTAGTCACATTGAGCTCATTATGATGATGTCTTACCGAGTGGGCCCAGAGGTACCTCTCCGTCATACGGAGTGACAACATTCCAGTCTTGGTTCGTACCAACTCAACAAACACTTTCGGAGATACCCAATGCATACCTTTATAGCCACCCAGTTACGTTGTGACGGTTGGCACACCCAAAGTACTCCTACGGTATCCGGGAGTTGTACAACCTCATGGTCTAAGGAATAAATACTTGACACCGAAAAGCTTATGCATTACGAACTATACGATCTCGTGTTATGCTCAAGTTTGGGTCTTGTCCATCACATCATTCTCCTAATGATGTGATCCCGTTATCACTGACATCCTATGTCCATGGTCAGGAAACCGTGACCATCTGTTGATCAACGAGCTGGCAACTAGAGGCCTACCAGGGACTCAATGTGGTCTGTGTATTCACACATGTATCGCTGTTTCCGTACAATACAATTCAAGCATGAATAACAGACAATTATCATGAACAAGGAGATATAATAATAATGCTTTTATTATTGCCTCTAGGGCATATCTCCAACAGTCTCCCACTTGCACTAGAGTCAATAATCTAGTTACATTGTGATGAATCGAACACCCATAGAGTTCTGGTGTTGATCATGCTTTGCCCGTGAAAGAGGTTTAGTCAACGGGTCTGCGACATTCAGATCCGTATGCACTTTACAAATATCTATGTCTCCATCCTGAACATAATTCCGGATGGAGTTGAAACGGCGCTTGATTTGCTTGGTCTTCTTGTGAAACCTGGGCTCCTTGGTAATAGCAATAGCACCAGTGTTGTCACAGAAGAGAGTCATCGGGCTTGACACGCTTGGAATGACTCCTAGGTCGGTGATGAACTCCTTCATCCAGACTCCTTCCTGCGCTGCTTCAGAAGCAGCTATGTACTCCGCTTCACATGTAGATGCTGCCACCACGCTTTGCTTGCAACTGCACCAGCTGACTGCCCCTCCATTCAAAATATACACGTATCCGGTTTGTGACTTAGAGTCATCCAGATCTGTGTCGAAGCTAGCATCGACGTAACCCTTTACGACGAGCTCTTCGTCACCTCCATAAACGAGAAACATATCCTTAGTCCTTTTCAGGTACTTCAGGATGTTCTTGACCGCTGTCCAGTGTTCCGTACCGGGATCACTTTGGTACCTCCCTACCAAACTTATGGCAAGCTTCACATCAGGTCTGGTACACAGCATGGCATACATGATAGAACCTATGGCCGAGGCATAGGGAATGACACTCATCTTTTCTCTATCTTCTGCCGTGGTCGGCGACTGAGCTTTGCTCAATCTCATACCTTGCAAAACAGGCAAGAATCCTTTCTTTGACTGATCCATATTGAACTTCTTCAATATTTTGTCAAGGTATGTACTTTGTGAAAGACCAATGAGGCGTCTCGATCTATCTCTATAGATTTTGATGCCTAATATGTAAGCAGCTTCTCCAAGGTCCTTCATAGAAAAACTTTTGTTCAAGTAGGCCTTTACATTTTCCAAGAATTCTATATCATTTCCCATCAGCAATATGTCATCCACATATAATATGAGAAATGCCACAGAGCTCCCACTCACTTTCTTGTAAATACAGGCTTCTCCATAAGTCTGTATAAAGCCAAACGCTTTGATCACCTCATCAAAGCGAATATTCCAACTCCGAGATGCTTGCACCAGCCCGTAGATCGAGCGCTGGAGCTTGCATACCTTGTTAGCGTTCTCTGGATCGACAAAACCTTCCGGTTGCATCATATACAACTCTTCCTTGAGGAAGCCATTAAGGAATGCTGTTTTGACGTCCATTTGCCATATCTCATAATCATAGAATGCGGCAATAGCTAACATGATTCTGACTGACTTCAGCATCGCTACGGGAGAGAAAGTCTCGTCGTAGTCAATCCCTTGAACTTGTCGATAACCCTTAGCAACAAGCCGAGCCTTATAGATGGTCACATTACCATCCGCGTCTGTCTTCTTCTTAAATATCCATTTATTTTCTATGGCGTGCCTATCATCAGGCAAGTCCACCAAAGTCCATACTTTGTTTTCATACATGGATTCTATCTCGGATTTCATGGCTCCAAGCCATTTATTGGAATCTGGGCCCGCCATCGCTTCTTCATAGTTCGAAGGTTCACCATTGTCTAACAACATGATTTCCAGGACAGGGTTGCCGTACCACTCTGGCGCGGAACGTGCCCTTGTGGACCTTCGAAGTTCAGTAGTAACTTGATCAGTTTCTTCATGATCATTATCATTAACTTCCTCCCTTGTCGGTGCAGGCACCTCAGGAACAGTTTCCTGCGCTGCGCTACTTTCCGGTACAGGAGGGGTGACTGTCACCTCATCAAGTTCTACTTTCCTCCCACTCACTTCTTTCGAGAGAAACTCTTTCTCCAGAAAGCATCCATTCTTGGCAACAAAGACTTTGCCTTCGGATCTGTGGTAGAAGGTGTACCCAATCGTTTCCTTTGGGTATCCTATGAAGACGCATTTTTCCGATTTGGGTTCGAGCTTTTCAGGTTGAAGTTTCTTGACATAAGCATCGCAACCCCAAACTTTCAGAAACGACAGCTTTGGTTTCTTGCCAAACCAAAGTTCATACGGAGTCGTCTCAACGGATTTCGATGGAGCCCTATTTAAAGTGAATGCGGCAGTCTCTAAAGCATAACCCCAAAAAGATAGCGGTAAATCGGTGAGGGACATCATAGATCGCACCATGTCTAACAGAGTACGATTTCGACGTTCGGACACACCGTTACGTTGAGGTGTTCCGGGCGGTGTCAATTGTGAAACAATTCCACAGTTTCTAAGGTGTGTGCCAAATTCATGACTTAAATATTCACCCCCACGATCCGATCGCAAGAACTTTATTTTTCTGTCACGTTGATTCTCAACCTCATTCTGAAATTCCTTGAACTTTTCAAAGGTCTCAGACTTGTGTTTCATCAAATAGATATACCCATATCTACTCAAGTCATCTGTGAGGGTGAGAACATAACGGTAGCCTCCGCGAGCCTCAACACTCATTGGACCGCACACATCGGTATGTATGATTTCCAACAAGTTGGTTGCTCGCTTCATTGTTCCGGAGAACGGAGTCTTGGTCATCTTGCCCAAGAGGCATGGTTCGCACGTGTCAAATGATTCATAATCAAGAGACTCCAGAAGTTCATCTGAATGGAGCTTCTTCATACGTTTGACACCAATATGACCAAGGCGGCAATGCCACAAGTATGTGGGACTATCATTATTAACTTTACATCTTTTGGCATCTACACTATGAATATGTGTATCACTATGTTCGAGATTCATCATAAATAAACCATTGACCAGCGGGGCATGACCATAAAACATATCTCTCAAATAAATAGAACAACCATTATTCTCCGATTTGAAAGAGTAGCCATCTCGCATAAGACGAGATCCAGAAACAATGTTCATGCTCAGAGCTGGTACTAAATAACAATTATTGAGGTTTAAAACTAATCCCGAGGGTAGATGTAGAGGTAGCGTGCCGACGGCGATCACATCGACCTTGGAACCATTCCCGACTCGCATCGTCACCTCATCCTTCGCCAGTCTCCGTTTATTCCGCAGCTCCTGCTTTGAGTTACAAATGTGAGCAACTACACCGGTATCGAATACCCAGGAGCTACTACGAGTGCTGGTAAGGTACACATCAATAACATGTATATCATATATACCTTTGACGTTGCCGGCCTTCTTGTCTGCTAAGTATTTGGGGCAGTTCCGCTTCCAGTGACCCGTTCCCTTGCAATAAAAGCACTCTGTCTCAGGCTTGGGTCCATACTTTGGCTTCTTCCCGGCAACAGGCTTGCCAGGCGCGGCAACTCCCTTGCCGTCCTTCTTGAAGTTCTTCTTACCCTTGCCTTTCTTGAACTTAGTGGTTTTATTGACCATCAACACTTGATGTTCTTTCTTGATGTCTACCTCCGCTGATTTCAGCATTGAATACACCTCGGGAATGGACTTCTCCATCCCCTGCATATTGAAGTTCAACACGAAGCTCTTGAAGCTTGGTGGGAGCGACTGGAGGATTCTGTCAACGACCGCTTCATCTGGGAGATTCATTCCCAGCTGAGACAAGCGGTTGTGCAATCCTGAAATCTTGAGGATGTGCTCACTGACAGAACTGTTCTCCTCCATCTTACAGCTGTAGAATGCGTCGGAGACATCATATCTCTCGACTCGGGCATGAGCTTGGAAAACCATTTTCAGCTCTTAGAACATCTCATATGCTCCGTGGTGCTCAAAACGTTTTTGGAGCCCCGATTCTAAACTGTAAAGCATGCCGCACTGAACCAGGGAGTAATCATCACTACGCGACTGCCAGACGTTCAAAACGTCTTGGGCCGCATCGGGAGCAGGTGCATCTGTTGGGGAACGTAGTATTTTAAAATTTTCCTACGATCACGCAAGATCTTTCTACCAGATGCATAGCAACGAGAGGGGAGAGTGTGTCTACGTACCCTCGTAGACCGGGAGCGGAAGCGTCAAGTGACGCGGTTGATGTTGTCGAACTTCTTCGCGATCCAACCGATCAAGCACCGAACGTACGGCACCTCCGCGTTCAGCACACGTTCAGCTTGATGACGTCCCACGAGCTCTTGTACCAGTTGAGCTTCACGGGAGAGTTTCGTCAGCACGACGGCGTGGTGACGGATATGATGTGTTCACCGGCGCAGGGCTTCTTCTAAGCTTCGCGACGGTACGACCGAGGTGTAATTCTGTGGAGGGGGGCACCGCACACGGCTAAAACAATTCAACTTGTGTGTATTTGGGTGCCCCCCTGCCCCCGTATATAAAGGAGCAAGGGAGGAGGGGCCGGCCAACCTCTATGGTGCGGCTAGGGAGGGGACTCCTACTAGGAATAGGATTGCAATCCTATTCCTAGTAGGATTCACCGAAAGGAAGAAGGGGGAAAGGAATAGGAGAGGTGGCGCCCCCCCAATCCTAGTCCAACTAGGATTCCTAGGTGGGGGCGCCGGCCAGCCCTATGGGCTGCCTCTCTCTCACCCTTTAGGCCCACTATGGACCATCCCCTCTCGTAGGGGGTTCCGGTAACCCCCTCCGGCATTCCCGATAAATCCGAAACTTTTCCGATATACTTCCGGTGTCCGAATATAGCCGTCCAATATATCAATCTTTATGTCTCGGACATTCCGAGACTCCTCGTCATGTCCGTGATCTCATCCGGGACTCCGAACTACCTTCGGTACATCAATACTCAAAAACTCATAATACCGATCGTCATCAAACGTTAAGCGTGCGGACCCTACGGGTTCAAGAACTATGTAGACATGACCGAGACTCATATCTGGTCAATAACCAATAGCGGAACCTGGATGTTCATATTGGCTCCTACATATTCTACGAAGATCTTTTGTCAGTCAGAACCGCATAACAACATACGTTGTTCCTTTTGTCAAACGGTATGTTACTTGCCCGAGATTCGATCGTCGGTATCTTTATACCTAGTTCAATCTCGTTGCCGGCAAGTCTCTATACTCGTTCCGTAACACATCATCTCGTGACTAACTCATTAGTCTTTTGCTTGCAAGGCTTATTGTGATGTGTGTTACCGAGAGGGCCCAGAGATACCTCTCCGACACTCGGAGTGACAAATCCTAATCTTGATCTATGCCAACACCACGAATACTTTCGGAGACACCTGTAGAGCATCTTTATGATCACCCAGTTACGTTGTGACGTTTGATAGCACACAAGGTGTTCCTACGATATTCGGGAGTTGCATAATCTCATAGTCATAGGAACATGTATAAGTCATGAAGAAAGCAATAGCAGTTAAACTAAACGATCATAGTGCTATGCTAACGGATGGGTCTTGTCCATCACATCATTCTCCTAATGACGTGATCCCGTTGATCAAATGACAACTCATGTCTATGGCTAGGAAACATAACCATCTTTGATCAATGAGCTAGTCTAGTAGAGGCATACTAGGGACATACTGTTTTGTCTATGTATCCACACATGTACTAAGTTTCCGGTTAATACAATTCTAGCATGAATAAAAGACATTTATCATGATATAAGGAAATACAAATAACATCTTTATTATTGCCTCTAGGGCATATTTCCTTCAGTCTCCCACTTGAACTAGAGTCAATAATCTAGATTATAAAGTGATGATCCTCACACCCATGGAGTCTTGGTGCTGATCATGTTTTGCCCGTGGAAGAGGCTTAGTCAACGGGTCTACAACATTCAGATCCGTATGTATTTTGCAAATCTCTATGTCTCCCTCCTTGACTAGATCGCGGATGGAATTGAAGCGTCTTTTGATGTGCTTTGTTCTCTTGTGAAACCTGGATTCCTTCGCCAAGGCTATGGCTCCAGTGTTGTCACAAAAGATTTTCATTGGACCCGATGCACTAGGTACTACACCTAGATCGGATATGAACTCCTTCATCCAGACTCCTTCATTTGCTGCTTCTGAAGCAGCTATGTATTCCGCTTCACACGTAGATCCCGCCACGACGCTCTGCTTGGAACTGCACCAGCTGACAGCTCCACCGTTCAATAAAAATACATATCCGGTTTGTGACTTTGAGTCATCCGGATCAGTGTCAAAGCTAGAATCGACGTAACCATTTACGACGAGCTCTTTGTCACCTCCATATACGAGAAACATATCCTTTGTTCTTTTCAGATACTTTAGGATGTTTTTGACCGCTGTCCAGTGATCCACTCCTGGATTACTTTGGTACCTCCCTGCTAGACTTATAGCAAGGCACACATCAGGTCTGGTACACAACATTGCATACATGATAGATCCTATGGCTGAGGCATAGGGAATGACTTTTATTTTCTCTCTATCTTCTGCAGTGGTCGGGCATTGAGTCTTACTCAACTTCATACCTTGTAAAACAGGCAAGAATCCTTTCTTTGACTGATCCCTTTTGAACCTTTTCAAAATCTTATCAAGGTATGTGCTTTGTGAAAGTCCAATTAAGCGTCTTGATCTATCTCTATAGATCTTGATGCCTAATATGTAAGCAGCTTCTCCGAGGTCTTTCATAGAAAAACTTTTATTCAAGTATCCTTTTATGCTATCCAGAAATTCTATATCATTTCCAATTAACAATATGTCATCTACATATAATATTAGAAATGCTACAGAGCTCCCACTCACTTTCTTGTAAATACAGGCTTCTCCAAAAGTCTGTATAAAACCATATGCTTTGATCACCTCATCAAAGCGTATATTCCAACTCCGAGATGCTTGCACTAGTCCATAGATGGATCGCTGGAGTTTGCATACTTTGTTAGCACCTTTTGGATCGACAAAACCTTCTGGTTGCATCATATACAACTCTTCTTTGAGATATCCATTTAGGAATGCAGTTTTGACATCCATTTGCCAGATTTCATAATCATAAAATGCGGCAATTGCTAACATGATTCAGACAGACTTAAGCATCGCTACAGGTGAGAAAGTCTCATCGTAGTCAACTCCTTGAACTTGTCGAAAACCTTTCACAACAAGTCGAGCTTTGTAAACAGTAATATTACCGTCTGCGTCGGTCTTCCTCTTGAAGATCCATTTATTTTCGATGGCCTGCCGATCATCGGGCAAGTCAACCAAAGTCCATACTTTGTTCTCATACATGGATCCCATCTCAGATTTCATGGCTTCAAGCCATTTTGCGGAATCTGGGCTCATCATCGCTTCCTCATAGTTCGTAGGTTCATCATGGTCTAGTAACATGATTTCCAGAACTGGGTTGCCGTACCACTCTGGTGCGGAACGTACTCTGGTTGATCTACGACGTTCAGTAGAAACTTGATCTGAAGTTTCATGATCATTATCATCAACTTCCTCACTAATTGGTGTAGGAATCAGTGGAACAATTTCCTGTGATGTACTACTTTCCAATATGGGAGAAGGTACAATTACCTCATCAAGTTCTACTTTCCTCCCACTCACTTCTTTCGAGAGAAACTCTTTTTCAAGAAAGGATCCGTTCTTAGCTACGAATATTTTGCCTTCGGATCTGTGATAGAAGGTGTACCCAACAGTCTCTTTTGGGTATCCTATGAAGACACATTTTTCCGACTTGGGATCGAGCTTATCAGGTTGAAGTGTTTTCACATAAGCATCGCAGCCCCAAATTTTAAGAAACGACAACTTTGGTTTCTTGCCAAACCATAGTTCATAAGGCGTCGTATCAACGGATTTAGATGGTGCCCTATTTAACGTGAATGCAGCTGTCTCTAAAGCATAACGCCAAAACGATAGTGGTAAATCGGTAAGAGACATCATAGATCGCACCATATCCAATAAAGTACGGTTACGACGTTCGGACACACCATTACGTTGTGGTGTTCCAGGTGGCGTGAGTTGTGAAACCACTGTTCAAGAATTCACCCGATTAATCAGTTAACGGGCCAGTTAATTGCTACTCACCGCATGGCCGAATCGAATAACACCTATTCATCGAGTTAACTTGTCGGGCCGATTAATTGGCCAGTTAGACCGATTAATCAGTTGTCATGCCGATTAATCCCTGCCGGTTCATTAATGGGTGGGCAAACGAAGCCCAAATTTTTGACCCGTAACCCCTTCCATCCCCATCCCGCTCCTTAATAGCTAGGATTAATAATTGTACCTCCTATCTATGATTTTCATATGTCTAAGGAAGCATGTTTTAGTATACTAACTACCTGTGATCTTGGGAGTATGGTATAATACATAAAAAATCTTGATATATGTTGGCAAGTTCCTATTCAATCTACCGATTAATGGTCGACCGATCAATCCAGTTAATAGGCCGATTCACCGATTAATCGCTACTCCTAAACCGACCGAGCAGCTACCAGTTAACGATTTCTTGAACATTGTGTGAAACTATTCCACATTGTTTCAAATGAAGACCAAACTCGTAACTCAAATATTCTCCTCCACGATCAGATCGTAGGAACTTTATTTTCTTGTTACGATGATTCTCTACTTCACTCTGAAATTCTTTGAACTTTTCAAATGTTTCAGACTTGTGTTTCATTAAGTAGATATACCCATATCTGCTCAAATCATCAGTGGAGGTCAGAAAATAACGATACCCACCGCGAGCATCAACACTCATTGGTCCACATACATCAGTATGTATGATATCCAACAAATCTGTTGCTCGCTCCATAGTTCCGGAGAACGGAGTTTTAGTCATCTTGCCCATGAGGCATGGTTCGCAAGCACCAAGTGATTCATAATCAAGTGATTCCAAAAGTCCATCTTTATGGAGTTTCTTCATGCGTTTTACACCAATATGACCTAAACGGTAGTGCCACAAATAAGTTGCACTATCATTATTAACCTTGCATCTTTTGGTTTCAATATTATGAATATGTGTATCACTACAATCGAGATCCAGTAAGAATAGACCACTCTTTAAGGGTGCATGACCATAAAAGATATTATTCATCAAAATGGAACAACCATTATTCTCTGATTTAAATGAATAACCGTCTCGCAATAAACAAGATCCAGATATAATGTTCATGCTCAACGCTGGCACCAAATAACAATTATTTAGGTCTAAAACTAATCCCGAAGGTAGATGTAGAGGTAGCGTGCCGACGGCGATCACATCGACTTTGGAACCGTTTCCCACGTGCATCGTCACCTCGTCCTTAGCTAATCTTCGTTTAATCCGTAGTCCCTGTTTCGAGTTACAAATATTAGCAACCGAACCGGTATCAAATACCCAGGTACTACTACGAGCATTAGTAAGGTACACATCAATAACATGTATATCACATATACCTTTGTTCATCTTGCCATCCTTCTTATCCGCCAAATACTTGGGGCAGTTCCGCTTCCAGTGTCCAGTCCCCTTGTAGTAGAAGCACTCAGTTTTAGGCTTGGCTCCAGATTTGGGTTTCTTCGTTGAAGTAGCAACTGACTTGCTATTCTTTTTGAAGTTCCCTTTCTTTCCCTTGCCCTTTTTCTTGAAACTAGTGGTCTTGTTAACCATCAACACTTGATGCTCCTTTTTGATTTCTACCTCCGCAGCTTTGAGCATAGCGAAGAGCTCGGGAATTGTCTTTTGCATCCCTTGCATGTTATAGTTCATCACGAAGCCTTTATAGCTTGGTGGCAGTGATTGAAGAACTCTATCAATAACACTATCCTCGTCAACATTGCAACCAAGTTGAGTCATATGATTGTAGTACCCAGACATTCTGAGCAAGTGTTCACTGATAGAACTATTCTCCTCCATTTTGCAGCTGTAGAACTTATTGGAAATCTCATATTTCTCAATTCGGGCATTTGCTTGAAATATTAAATTCAACTCCTGGAACATTTCATATGCTCCATGACGTTCAAAACGTCGTTGAAGTCCCGGTTCTAAGCCGTAAAGCATGGCACACTGAACTATCGTGTAGTCATCAGACCGCGACTGCCAGACGTTCAAAGCGTCTGCATTAGCGGAAGGGGGCTTGTCACCTAGCGGTGCTTCAAGGACATAATTCTTCTGTGCAGCAATGAGGATAATCCTCAGGTTACGGACCCAGTCCGTGTAATTGCTACCATCATCTTTCAACTTAGCTTTCTCTAGGAATGCATTAAAATTCAAAGGAACGGTAGCACGGGCCATTGATCTACAACGACATAGATATGCAAAACTATCAGGACTAAGTTCATGATAAATTAAAGTTCAATTTAATCATATTAATTTAAAGAACTCCCACTTAGATAGACATCCCTCTGGTCATCTAAATGATCACGTGATCAAAATCAACTAAACCATGTCCGATCATCACGTGAGATGGAGTAGTTTTCAATGGTGAACATCTTATGTTGATCATATCTACTATATGATTCACGCTCGACCTTTCGGTCTCCAGTGTTCCGAGGCCATATCTGTATATGCTAGGCTCGTCAAGTTTAACCCGAGTATTCTGCGTGTGCAAAACTGGCTTACACCCGTTGTATTTGAACGTAGAGCTTATCACACCCGATCATCACGTGGTGTCTCGGCACGACGAACTTTCGCAACGATGCATACTCAGGGAGAACACTTATACCTTGAAATTTAGTAAGGGATCATCTTATAATGCTACCGTCGTTCTAAGCAAAATAAGAAGCATAATAAGATAAACATCACATGCAATCAAAATATGTGACATGATATGGCCATCATCATCTTGTGCTTTTGATCTCCATCTTCAAAGCACCGTCATGATCACCTTCGTCACCGGCTTGACACCTTGATCTTCATCGTAGCATCGTTGTCGTCTCGCCAACTATTGCTTCCACGACTATCGCTACCGCTTAGTGATAAAGTAAAGCAATTACATGGTGATTGCATTTCATACAATAAAGCGACAACCATATGGCTCCTGCCAGTTGCCGATAACTTTACAAAACATGATCATCTCATACAAAACCGTATAACTCATCATGTCTTGACCATATCACATCACAACATGCCCTGGAAAAACAAGTTAGACATCCTCTACTTTGTTTGTTGCAAGTTTTACGTGGCTGCTACGGGCTTAGCAAGAACCGTACTTACCTACGCATACAAAACCACAACGATGTTTCGTCAAGTATGTGCTGTTTTAACCTTCACAAGGACCGGGCGTAGCCACACTTGATTCAGCTAAAGTGAGAGAGACAGACACCCGCCAGTCACCTTTAAGCAACGAGTGCTCGTAACGGTGAAACCAGTCTCGCGTAAGCGTACGCGTATTGTCGGTCCGGGCCGCTTCATCTCACAATACCGCCAAAGCAAAGTATGACATGCTGGTAAGCAGTATGACTAGTATTGTCCACAATCTCATTGTGTTCTACTCGTGCATATCATCTACGCATAGACCTGGCTCATGATGCCACTGTTGGGTTACGTAGTATTTTAAAATTTTCCTACGATCACGCAAGATCTATCTACCAGATGCATAGCAACGAGAGGGGAGAGTGTGTCTACGTACCCTCGTAGACCGGGAGCGGAAGCGTCAAGTGACGCGGTTGATGTTGTCGAACTTCTTCGCGATCCAACCGATCAAGCACCGAACGTACGGCACCTCGCGTTCAGCACACGTTCAGCTTGATGACGTCCCACGAGCTCTTGATCCAGTTGAGCTTCACGGGAGAGTTTCGTCAGCACGACGGCGTGGTGACGGATATGATGTGTTCACCGGCGCAGGGCTTCTTCTAAGCTTCGCGACGGTACGACCGAGGTGTTATTCTGTGGAGGGGGGCACCGCACACGGATAAAACAATTCAACTTGTGTGTCTTTGGGTGCCCCCCTGCCCCCGTATATAAAGGAGCAAGGGAGGAGGGGCCGGCCAACCTCTATGGTGCGGCTAGGGAGGGGACTCCTACTAGGAATAGGATTGCAATCCTATTCCTAGTAGGATTCACCGAAAGGAAGAAGGGGGAAAGGAATAGGAGAGGTGGCGCCCCCCCAATCCTAGTCCAACTAGGATTCCTAGGTGGGGGCGCCGGCCAGCCCTATGGGCTGCCTCTCTCTCACCCTTTAGGCCCACTATGGACCATCCCCTCTCGTAGGGGGTTCCGGTAACCCCCTCCGGCATTCCCGATAAATCCGAAACTTTTCCGGTATACTTCCGGTGTCCGAATATAGCCGTCCAATATATCAATCTTTATGTCTCGGACATTCCGAGACTCCTCGTCATGTCCGTGATCTCATCCGGGACTCTGAACTACCTTCGGTACATCAATACTCAAAAACTCATAATACCGATCGTCATCAAACGTTAAGCGTGCGGACCCTACGGGTTTGAGAACTATGTAGACATGACCGAGACTCATCTCTGGTCAATAACCAATAGCGGAACCTGGATGTTCATATTGGCTCCTACATATTCTACGAAGATCTTTTGTCGTTCAGAACCGCATAACAACATACGTTGTTCCTTTTGTCAAACGGTATGTTACTTGCCCGAGATTCGATCGCCGGTATCTTTATACCTAGTTCAATCTCGTTGCCGGCAAGTCTCTTTACTCGTTCCGTAACACATCATCTCGTGACTAACTCATTAGTCTTTTGCTTGCAAGGCTTATTGTGATGTGTGTTACCGAGAGGGCCCAGAGATACCTCTCCGACACTCGGAGTGACAAATCCTAATCTTGATCTATGCCAACACCACGAATACTTTCGGAGACACCTGTAGAGCATCTTTATGATCACCCAGTTACGTTGTGACGTTTGATAGCACACAAGGTGTTCCTACGATATTCGGGAGTTGCATAATCTCATAGTCATAGGAACATGTATAAGTCATGAAGAAAGCAATAGCAGTTAAACTAAACGACCATAGTGCTATGCTAACGGATGGGTCTTGTCCATCACATCATTCTCCTAATGATGTGATCCCGTTGATCAAATGACAACTCATGTCTATGGCTAGGAAACATAACCATCTTTGATCAATGAGCTAGTCAAGTAGAGGCATACTAGGGACATACTGTTTTGTCTATGTATCCACACATGTACTAAGTTTCCGGTTAATACAATTCTAGCATGAATAAAAGACATTTATCATGATATAAGGAAATACAAATAACATCTTTATTATTGCCTCTAGGGCATATTTCCTTCAGCATCACCTAGCGGTGCTTCTAGGACATATGATCTCTTGGCAGCTATGAGGATAATCCTCAGGTTACGGACCCAATCCGTATAGTTGCTACCATCGTCTTTCAGCTTGGTTTTCTCTAGGAATGCGTTGAAGTTGAGGGAAACCTGAGCGTGGGCCATTTGATCTACAAGAGATATTGTAAAGAATTTAGACTAAGTCCATGATAATTAAGTTCATCTTAATCAAATTATAATGAACTCCCACTCAGAATGACATCTCTCTAGTCATCTAAGTAATACACGATCCGAATCGAGTAGTCCGTGTCCGATCATCACGTGAGACGGACTAGTCATCAACGGTGAACATCTTCATGTTGATCGTATCTTCTATACGACTCGTGTTCGACCTTTCGGTCTTCCATGTTCTGAGGCCATGTCTGTACATGCTAGGCTCGTCAAGTGAACCCTAAGTGTATCGCGTGTGTAAATCTGTCTTACACCCGTTGTATGCGAACGTTAGAACCTATCACACCCGATCATCACGTGGTGCTTCGGAGCAACGAGCTTTAGCAACGGTGCACAGTTAGGGGAAACACAATACTTGAAATTTTAGTGAGAGATCATCTTATTTACTACCGTCGTTCTAAGTAAACAAGATGCATAAACATGATAAACATCACATGCAATCAATTAAAGTGACATGATATGGCCAATATCATCTTGCTCCTTGGATCTCCATCTTCGGGGCACCATGATTATCTTGTCACCGGCTCGACACCATGATCTTCATCATCATGATCTCCATCATCGTGTCTTGAAGAAGTCGTCACGCCAACTATTACTTCTACTACTATAGCTAACGTTTAGCAATGAAGTAAAGTAATTACATGGCGTTATTCAGTGACACGCAGGTCATACAATAATTAAGACAACTCCTATGGCTCCTGCCGGTTGTCAAGTTCATCGACATGCAAGTCGTGATTCCCTATTACAA
>LR738710.1:710561827-710580510 GCA_902687465.1 Secale cereale | reverse complement strand
CCCTATTACAAAAACATGATCAATCTCATACATCACATATATCATTCATCACATCTTCGTTTTGGCCATACCACGTCACATAGCACATGCTGCAAAAACAAGTTAGACGTCCTCTAATTGTTGTTGCAAGTTTTACGTGGCTTCTATAGGATTTCTAGCAAGAACGTTTCTTACCTATGCCAAAACCACAACGTGATTTGTCAACTTCTATTTACCCTTCATAAGGACCCTTTTCATCGAATCCGATCCGACTAAAGTAGGAGAGACAGACACCCGCCAGCCACCTTATGCATCTAGTGCATGTCTGTCGGTGGAACCAGTCTCACGTAAGCGTACGTGTAAAGTCGGTCCGGGCCGCTTCATCCCACAATACCGCCGAATCAAGATTGACTAGTAACGGTAAGAAAGTTGAACAAACTCAAACGCCCACAACTGCTTTGTGTTCTACTCGTGCAAGATGCTACGCATTAATACCTGGCTCAGATGCCACTGTTGGGGAACGTAGCAGAATTCAAAATTTTCTACGCTTTCACCAAGATCCAACTAAGGAGACATCTAGCAACGAGCAAGTAAGAGTGCATCTACATACCGTTATGTAGATCGCGTGCGGAAGCTTTCGAAGAAGCGTGGATGAAGTAGTCGTACTCTTCGCGTTCTTCGTCACCGATGATCTAGCGCCGAACGGACGGCACCTCCGCGTTCAACACACGTCCGGTGCAGCAACGTCACCTCCTTCTTGATCCAGCAAGGGGGGAGGAGAAGTCGTCAGAGACCCAACAACACAACGGCGTGGTGGTGGATGCAGTGGAGATCGCAGCAGGGCTTCGCCGGGCGCCCTGTGTTGGGAGTATGGAGGTGTGACGGGAGGGGGAGAGGCACCAGGACTTGGGTGCGGCTGCCCTCTCCCTCCCCACATATATATAGGGGCCAGGGGGGTGCGCCTGGGCCCCAAGGGGGCGGCGGCCAGGGGGGGGGGTTCCTTGCCCCCCAAGGCAAGTGGAGCCCCCCTCCCCCTTAGGGTTTTAACCCTAGGCGCATGGGGAGGTGGGCCCCCTAGTGGTGCGCCAGCCCAGAGGGCTGGACACTTCCCCTTGCGGCCTAGGGGCCCCACCGGGATGGGTGGCCCCACCCGGTGGACCCCCGGGGCCCTCCGGTGGTCCCGGGACGCTCCCGGTGACCCCCGGAGATCACCCGTTGGCCGAAACTGGACTTCCTATATATCAATCTTTACCTACGGACCATTCTGGAACTCCTCGTGACGTCCGGGATCTCATCCGGGACTCCGAACAACTTTCAGGTTTCCACGTGCATTTATCTCTACGACCCTAGCGTTACCGAACCTTAAGTGTGTAGACCCTACGGGTTCGGGAGACACGTAGTCATGACCGAGACCACTCTCCGGTCAATAACCAACAGCGGGATCTGGATACCCATGTTGGTTCCCACGTGTTCCTCGATGATCTTCATCGGATGAACCACCGTGTCAAGGATTCACTCAATCCCGTATGTTATTCCCTTTGTCCATCGGTACGGTACTTGCCCGAGATTCGATCGTCGGTATTCCCGATACCTTGTTCAATCTCGTCATGGCAAGTCTCTTTACTCGATCCGTAATCCATCATCCCGTGACTAACTACTTAGTCACATTGAGCTCATTATGATGATGTCTTACCGAGTGGGCCCAGAGGTACCTCTCCGTCATACGGAGTGACAACATCCTAGTCTTGGTTCGTACCAACTCAACAAACACTTTCGGAGATACCCGATGCGTACCTTTATAGCCACCCAGTTACGTTGTGACGGTTGGCACACCCAAAGTACTCCTACAGTATCCGGGAGTTGTACAACCTCATGGTCTAAGGAATAAATACTTTACACCGAAAAGCTTATGCATTACGAACTATACGATCTCGTGTTATGCTCAAGTTTGGGTCTTGTCCATCACATCATTCTCCTAATGATGTGATCCCGTTATCACTGACATCCTATGTCCATGGTCAGGAAACCGTGACCATCTGTTGATCAACGAGCTGGCAACTAGAGGCCTACGAGGGACTCAATGTGGTCTGTGTATTCACACATGTATCGCTGTTTCCGTACAATACAATTCAAGCATGAATAACAGACAATTATCATGAACAAGGAGATATAATAATAATGCTTTTATTATTGCCTCTAGGGCATATCTCCAACACGCGGCCCATGGTCACTTCTGGCCCGTTAACAGTCCGCTAAGTATATGGGCCGAATTACGGCCCGGTGTATTTCCGGCGTGTTAAAGGTCCTGCTTCATTTGGGCCCATTTACAGGCCATTGAAACTTTCGGCCCATAAACGACCGTGAAGGATTTGGGTCATACTCGGCCATGTCTGACATTCGGCCTGTTAGAGGCCCACTATAGATTTGGGCCACTTTCGGCCTGTTGTGATTTTTGGCCTGTTTACGTCGGACGAAATCCATGGGCCATATGTGGCCCAACGTCACATCGGGCCCATTAACGGCCCATATAAAAATGACGATAATCTAGCCCGACCAAACTTCTGGCCTGTTAAAGGCCCGTGTATTAGGTCGACACATTTACGACCCGTCTGAATTTCGGCATGTGAAAGATCCGCATCGTAAATGGGCCCAATCTCACCTTGGTCTTTTAAAGGCCCATGTTTTTACGGGCTCGAGATATTTACACCTATAAATGGCCTATTGTTACTGAGGGCCCAAATTATGTTTAGGCCTGTTAAAGGCCCACTATGGGCATAGGCCTACCAGAAAAATATGAAATCTTATGCTGATTTAGGCCCAGATATTTTAGTGGGCTACATGCAAATTTAGGCCCATAATCGTTTTTAGCCCAATTGGAATGGGCCCGACAAATGTTGGCATGTTGGGCTCCTACGAAGCTTTCGGCCGAATACATTACTAAGATAAACCTACACTATACAAAAATAGCATCGTAATTATTCCAGCCTTTGGCTGCATCATAAATGTTGTGTCACAACAAAAGGCATGTTGGCATAAATTTTACAGTCTTTGCAGATAAAAGCACCATCAGATGTATAGTAGCACATATCGTTTGACCTGAGTGCTAATGTTTTAGGCTATAGAATCTGATGGAGCAGCACGATCTTCACCTTTTTTCCACCATTGCTCTTGAACAACAAAGCGAATGTCTGATAGTCTGGTTTCAAAACCATTCATATCTTGACGACATTTATCAACCACTATTCTTGTTTCCAAAACGACGCCCATTAGGGATTGGACTTGTGTCTGGAGCAAAGATATATCACTCTGTCTAGCACGAAGATTTTGTTCACTAGGCGATTTGGACGAGGTTACCTTGACAACCAACCCAGAATTACGCAGGAAGGTGCTTTTTGCACTGTTAGTGGAGAGATACTGACGCACTACAGCAAGAGGTGACATTGTGCCTGTGGTAGCCTCGTCACCTTCAGGTGGTTGTGGTTGTTCAATCATTTTTTCCATAGCTTCCTGAAAGTTTGAACTTGTAGATTAGTGTACCAGATAATTTACTAATGAGACAAAAACAAACAAAGTAGGTTACACGTTTATACATAACTTATTTTGGTGAACTACTGTAATACATTAGCATGTATTGTAGTGCCAACTACATAATAAAATCACTTTCGGAACATATGTCCATGTAGCATGCCTACTGTATTTTCTATTTCCTGACATTCGTTGACATCTAAGGTAAAGAGACATGGTTTAAAGTAGGATGAACATAGTATGACATCATTCATATCATGGGCAAACAAATATAAAACAAACATGCTATTTTATCATTGTGTGCGCACGTGAACATAACAACTAGAATGCAGATCAAGACCAAAAGAATATCCTTCATCTCTTTTAAACCATCTAAGGTGAAATGATACGTTAAGACAAATGTGTATAAAAGTGAACATAGTAACTGACATTGGCTGCAAACCAAGTAGTTAAATGAACACATCACAGTACCAATCAGTTGAAAGGCAGGAGGAGTAAGGACTTACAACAGCGGCTTGAACTGGTGTGCTCATGCCCTTCATCTTGCTGGTGTGGCAATCCTTGAAGATTTGCACTGCATTCGGTTCAGGTTCTTTTTGGTCCGCACAGGCTTTCCTCTGTATTTGGAACAAGTCAATATAGATAAGATAATATGGCACAGAAAAAAGAAGGAAGTAGCAGCTATTTACAAGAGCCTCGCAGTGTGCAATATAGCTACGAGATCCTGTTGTCTATTGGAATTTCACTTTAGAACAGTTGGTCTTGTTCTTCAAACAGTTAGCCTAGAAGAAGATACACCTGTAAGGCACATACATAAATACAAGTTCAGTATGTGGTTTGATCAAATACATATAGCCTACCTGATACTTTGGATCAGACCAGTGTTTAGCGAGGGTTGTCCAGTCTTCATCTGTAATATATTCCACTTTAGATGTTTGGGCGATTTCATTGTTTGCCTTGCCTTCAAAGTGAGATTTTCTAAGATGGTACCGATACTGTCGCAGAGCAGACTGAAAAACAGGAGTGCATGCTTGTTTAGTTGCATCATCTTTCGGATCCAACTTGAACCTCATCTGTTGAAAAAACAATGTGAGTCTTATTAAGAGGAAGCTAGAAAGTATGGGACAGAGCAAGACAATATTACTAATTGCGATGAATAACATTACTTACGGATAAATGGTCAAGGAAGGTGTTAAACTGGGTATTGTCTTTCTCATTCCTGTACAGGATCCATGTTGGGAGGATACGTGCATGACACCTAACGGCAACGGCTGACTCTGATACTAACTTGGCTGACTCTGTTGCACCACGTGGCCTTTTTAAACCTGCCTCAAAATGGATCTCCATTCTTCCTCCTTTAGATTTTGTTAATCTGTCAAGCATTATCCCTGATGTCTGTTTCCGCTTGCGTCGTGGTGCTAGTTCAACAATGAATATGGAAAGTGTTAGTGTACATCAAACTATGAGAGTACATATAAAGGAGCATGCAACTGCAACTTGGCTTGGTCAGGTGCCGTCTTGGTGTTGATGCTCATGAGGTTCATATGATCTTGCCAAGTCATGTTGTGTCAGCAGTGCTTCGGAAGTCGTGTTTGGTGTCAATTCAGCTTGGGAACTGGCCAGTTCCGGAGCAAACAGACGAGTAACTCGTTGAGATGCTGGTACAGTTGAAGCGGATGATGCAGCTGGTGGAGCAGGTGATACTGTGTTTGTAGATTTAGCCGGTGGACTTGGACCTTCTACTGCACTATAAGTACCAACAGAATCTGGACGACAGATCCTTTTCTGTTTCACCCAACGAGTAACACCACTCCCTACTATATTATTTTCCTTGCCCTTTTTTGACTTTGCCATGTCAAGCCGTACCCACAACACAAAAAAATAAAATCGCTCTTCAGAACTCATTGATGCATGATACAGACAAGCAATACTTTGATGTAAGATAACCGTATGAGGATGGAATATGTAAGAAAAACAGGATGGCATGACATATTCACAGCTACGATGTGTAAACTAAGCAGAAGGATTTTCAAGAAAATAGAAGTAATGCAAGCTAGACACCATATGAAAGATGCAAACAATATTACTCTGCCAAGTTAAAAGTGTCTTGTCATAAGTGGCAATTCGAAAAATTAGAAGCAGTACAACATAGAAATCAATGCAAGATGCAACCGCTATCAAACTGCCATGTTAAAAGTGTCCAATCATGAGTGACTGATGCGGGATACACAACAACAGAACATGGTATGATAGATAGATGAAGTGTATTCTAGACACAGAACGCCATGTCATATGCACATGTATAATGTATGAACTTAGCAGGTGCAATTTAATCAAAATAGAAGAAATACAGGCTAGACAACATATGCAATATGAAACGAATTATCACACTGCCAACTTAGAGTAAGCACATGCGATGGTGGAGTACGGGAGATGAACTCATCATGTAGACTTGGGACTTCAACTTCATTAGCAGTAGCGGTGGCAAATCTAGAGAGTCTCTGTTTGCGTCGGTGCGGAGGACCACCACCAACCCCTAACTTACTCTTTTCCTTCCTATTTTTTGATATTGCCTTATGAAGTCAAAACCACAAGAAGATGAATAAAATTATCTCTGCATAACTGGTTGATGCATGATACAGACGAACACTACTTTGATGTAAGGCAAGCGCAGGATAGGAGGATGGAATATATACAAAAAAAGACAGTGTTTCATATTCACACGTACGATAGGAGGATGGAGGATGTATGAAAAATAGTAAGCGGAAGGCATTTCAACAAAATTAGAAGAAATGAAAGCTAGGCACCATATGAACATGCAACCAATATCACTCTATCAGGTAAAAAGTGTCTCGTCGTAAGTGCCATTTCAAGAAATTAGAAGCGGTACAAGCTAGAAGACAATGCTAGATGCAACCTACATCACAGTCCCAAGTTACATGTGTCTTATGGGTAAGTCATTGTTGCACGTATAAGTTGTAAGCTATGCAGATGCAATTCAACATAATCAAAAGCAATACAAACTAGACATCATATGGAAAACATAACTACATATAACAGTTCCAAGTTAGAGCAAGCACCTATGATGGTGGAGTAGGGGAGATGTGCTCATCATGTACATGTATGTTCTAGAAATAGGAACACATGTCATATTCACAGGCATTATGTGTAAAGTAAGCAGATGCAATTCAACAAAGTTAGAAGCAATACAAGCTAGACATCATACGCAACATGCAACCACATATAATAGTGCCAAGTTAGAGCAAGCACCTGTGATGGTGGAGTAGGGGAGATGTACTCATCATGTACACGTATGTTCTAGAAACAGAAACACGTGTCATATTCACAGGCATTATGTGTAAAGTAAGCAGATGCAATTCAACAAAGTTAGAAGCAATACAAGCTAGACATCATACGCAACATGCAACCACATATAATAGTGCCAAGTTAGAGCAAGCACCTGTGATGGTGGAGTAGGGGAGATGTGCTCATCATCTACACAACTACGTTGACTGTCTAGCCTTGCGTTGTCTTGCGAATATTGTTGGGAGGATGGCGGAGTATAATCTGTAGAGAACTTCCGTTTCGGTTGCTCGGAAGACCACCATCATCCAATGCCTTGCCAATTTCCTTCAGCTTTATTGATTTTGCATTGTGAGGTCAAACCGACAAGAAAAAGGAATATAATTCGCTCTTCAGAACTCATTCATGCATGATACTGACGAACACTACTCTAATGAAAGGCAAAGTCATGATACGAGGATGGGATGTGTACGAAAAAAATGGAAGGCTTGACATATTCACACCTATGATGTGGTAACTAAGCAGAAGGCACTTCAACAAATTAGAAGCACTACAAACTAGACACCATATGAAAGGTGCAATCAATATCACTCTGCCAAGTTAAAACTGCCTCGTCATAGGTGGCGTTCATCAAACTAGAAGCAATACATGCTAGAAATCATATTCAAGACGCAAACCAATATCACACTGCCAACTAAAAGGTGTTCCATCATAAGTGACTGATGCAGGATACACAAGAAGAGTAGTTTCATGTAAGAACATGGTGTGATAGACAGATATAGTATGTACCAAAAACAGGGAAGCGTGTCATATTCACACGTATCATGTGTAAGCTAAGCAGATGCAGTTTACACTAATTAGGAGCAATACAAGCTAGACACCATATGCAACATGCAACCAGATATCACACTGCCAAGTTAGAGCAAGCACCTTGGATGGTGGAGTAGGGGAGCGGAGACTTGGACCTTGTAATGCACTATCAGTACAAGGAGAATCGGTACAGATGCTCCGTTTACGTTGCTGCAGAGGACCACCATCATCGCCTTCCTTACTATTTTCCTTCCTCTTTCTTGATTTTGCCTTGTCAAGTTAAGCCCACAAGAAAAAGGAATAAAATTTGCTCTTCAGAACTCATTCATGCATGATACTGACGAACACTACTCTGATGAAAGGCAAAGTCATGATACGAGGATGGAATATGTACGAAAAAATGGACGGCTTGACATATTCACACCTATGATGTGGTAAGTAAGCAGAAGGCACTTCAACAAATTAGAAGCACTGCAAACTAGACACCATATGAAAGGTGCAATAAATATCACTTTGGCAAGTTAAAATTGTCTCGTCATAGGTGGCGTTCATCAAACTAGAAGCAATACATGCTAGAAATCATATTCAAGACGCAAACCAATATCACACTGCCAACTAAAAGGTGTTCCATCATAAGTGACTGATGCAGGATACACAAGAAGAGTAGTTTCATGTAAGAACATGGTGTGCTAGACAGATATAGTATGTACCAAAAACAGGAAAGCGTGTCATATTCACACATATCATGTGTAAGCTAAGCAGATGCAGTTTACACTAATTAGGAGCAATACAAGCTAGACACCATATGCAACATGCAACCAGATATCACACTGCCAAGTTAGAGCAAGCACCTTGGACGGTGGAGTAGGGGAGCGGAGACTTGGACCTTGTAATGCACTATTAGTACAAGGAGAATCGGTACAGATGCTCCGTTTACGTTGCTGCAGAGGACCACGATCATCGCCTTCCTTACTCTTTTCCTTCCTCTTTATTGATTTTGCCTTGTCAAGTCAAACCCACAAGAAAAAGGAATAAAATTTGCTCTTCAGAACTCATTGATGCATGATATCGACGAACACTACTTTCATGTATGGCATCCGCATGATAGGAGGATGGAATATGTATGAAAAACAGGACGGTGTGACATATTGACATGTATGATGCATAAAGTGTAAAGTAAGCACAAGGTGCTTGAACTTGTTAGAATCAATGCAAGCTAGAAACCATATGAAAGATGAAACCAATATCACTCGGCCAAATTAAAAGGGTGCTCTAACAAATGTATTTGACCAAATTAGAAGCAATACATGGAAACAGGCTAGAAATAATATGCAATATGTAACGAATAAAGGTGTGACTCATCGTAAGTGATTGATGCAGGATACAAAAGAGAGGTAGTTTCATGTAAGAACAAGGTTAACACATAGATATAGTGTGTACCAAAAATAGGAAGGCATGCCATATTCACATGTATAATGTGTAAACTAAGCAGATGCAATTTACCCTAATTAGAAGCAATACAAGCTAGACACCGTATGCAACATGCAACCACATATCACACTGCGAAGTTAGAGCAAGCACCTGTGATGGTGGTGTGGGGGAATTGCGGTCATCAACTAGAGAGCGCGTTGACTATCTTCATTTAGCCATGCTGTTTCTTGAGAATCATGTGGGGAGGATGACACTGCACTCATTAAACGAGTATGGCGTCTCACAGTAACCCACCCGGGTGACTGTCTCATCATAAGTGATTGACGAGGGATACAAAGGAGCATTAGTTTGATGTACGAACATGGTTAATAGACATATGTAGTATGTATCAAAAACAGGAAGGCATGTCATTATCAAAGGTATAGTGTGTAAAGTAAGGAGATGCAATTTAACCAAATTGGAAGCAATACAAGCTAGACACCATATGCAACATGCAACCACATTTGACAGCGCAAAGTTAAAGCAAGCACCTGGGATGGTTGTGTGTGGCAATTGAGATCATCAACTGCAGACTACGTTTACTGTCTCCAACTGCTGACACTGCATTCTTTAGAGCGCTGAAATGCTTAGTGCTTATCTTCGAATTACACTGGAGCGATGTGACGCCCCCGATTTGACCGTAAACTAATCATGCACGCAAATGTGTACGACCAAGATCAGGGACTCACTGGAAGATATCACAACACAACTCTAGACACAAATAAAATAATACAAGCTTTATATTACAAGCCAGGGGCCTCGAGGGCTCGAATACATAAGCTCAAATACACAAAAGTCAGCGGAAGCAATAATATCTGAGAACAGACATAAGTTAAACAAGATTGCCTTAAGAAGGCTAGCACAAAACATCAATGATCGAAAAGGCAAGGCCTCCTGCCCGGGACCTCCTAACTACTCCTGGTCGTCAGCTGTCTCCACGTAGTAGTAGGCTCCATCGGGGTAGTAGTAGTCGTCAAGTATGGCGTCTGGCTCCTGGACTCCACCATCTGGTTGCATCAACCAGCAAAAGAAAGAAGGGGGGAAAGGGGGGCAAAGCAACCGTGAGTACTCATCCAAAGTACTCGCAAGCAAGGATCTACACTACATATGCATCGGTATCAATGAAAAGGCTAGAATCTGTGGACTAAGCTGCAGAATGCCAGAATAAGAGGGGGAGAAGCTAGTCCTATCAAAGACTAACATCTTCTGGAAACCATCGTCTTGCAGCAACAAGGGGGAGTAGAGTAGTATATCATAAGTCATATTTATGTTGTTGTTCCAACGCTCCGGGATCCTTTCTCGACTCCCGAAGCAACATATCCAAACAATGCCTCAGCATCGAGTTCTAGTTGTAGCGATCGGGATACAACTCCAAGCGTCCGTTACCGTAGGACAGGCTATCGATAGATGTTTTCTTCCCTGCAGGGGTGCACCAACTTACCCAACACGCTTGCTTAACTCCGGCCGGACACACCATCAGGTCATGCCCGCCCTCGGCCAAACAATACGCTGCAACCCGACCTAGGCTTAATAGAGAGGTCATGCACGCCGGACTAAACCCTATGCCCCCAGGGGTCATGGGCCAATCGCCCCGGGAACTCCTGCACGTTGCGTGGGCGGCCGGTGAGCAGACCTAGCAACCACCTTTAAAAAGGTAGGAGCCTAACCAGTCCAACCCGGCGCGCGCCGCTCAGTCGCAATGACGTCAGTTAAGCTTCGGCTGATGCATACGACGCAGAACGCCCATACTATGCCCACGTGATGGTTAGCGCTATCAGGCCAGAGGCCCTTCGGATCAAATATCCAAACCGTTTAGTGTCTTGGGAACGCGCGGTAACGAGCAGAGACTCACGAAAGATGTGACCCCATCGCCCCGTCTCGAGAACTTGCGGCAAGGGCGAGTGCCCGGCCACACCTCGTATTATCTCGCGGGCACCTTCCAGGTCAACCCGACTACACATCACTCGCAATTAAGCTCGCGCGGGTACCCCTCAGGGTCGACCCGTCTTTAGTAACCAGGTTCAGTGTAAAGTCATAGTAACCATAGTAACTGTGTGTCTAACACCAAAGAAAAACATGAGGAAATCACCCTCGATGGAATCCCACCTCATGTTTATCGTCAAGGTGAACGAAAGAGGAGTCACCCTCGAGGTCCACTCTTGAGGAGTTGCATGACAGTGTCGTTATCGGGAGTGGAGAAAGAGGAATCACCCTCGATGACCACAACCGATGAACTAACCTACAAGGTTAACATCAGAAGTGCTGATGAGGTCTCACCCTCGGCACTCGATAGTAACCCAGTAGTGTCGAGCAACTAAGGGGAAAGTGATGTGCGGTGCCGGGTCCTGGTCTTCGATCCCGTTGATCGGGTCTTCTGATAATCCAGCGGGGCAGTCGGGACAAGGTAGGGGGTCACTGGTGGATCTCTAACCAGCCTATACTAAGCAGTTTAGTATAAACATGTAAGGTATGAAAGCAGTATCAACAACAGGCTATGCATCAGAATAGGATCATACAAAAAGCAGTAGCAGTTCTAATGCAAGCATAAGAGAGAAGAGAATGGGCGATATCGGAATGATCAAAGGGGGTTGGCTTGCCTGGTTGCTCTGGCAAGAAGGAGGGGTCGTCAACACCGTAGTCGATCACCAGGGCATCATCGGTCTCGGGGTCTACCGGAGAGAAGAGGGGGAAGAAACAGTAAATATAAAGCAAACAGTTGCAACAGAGAAGCACGATGAGTCAGCACACAGTGCTAGGGTGCTCTAACACGGTGATACACGGTACCGGCGAAGGGGGATAACACTCGGGAAAGTATCCCCGACGTTTCGTGTTTTCGGTCAGATGAATCGGAGGGGGAAAGTTGCAGGTTCACTATGCTAGGGATGTGTGGCGGATGAACGGACCGCGTATTCGGATTCGTCTCGTCGTTCTGAGCGATTTTCATATATAAAACATTTTCATCCGAGTTACAGATTATTTTATATGATTTTCCAAAGTTTTAGCATTTTTAGGAATTTATTTAATTAATTTAAATTAACATTATCCAGAATAGTAAGTGATGACATCAGCATGATGTCAGGGTGATGTCTACGGGGTCAACAGTCAACTTTGACTGGTCAAAGGGCAGTGCGGCCCACTGTCATGGACTAATTTAATTAATCAGGTTTAATTAGACTAATGTGTAATTAGTTTAATTAAACATAATTAATTAGCGTTAATTATCAGGATTAATTAAGTTAATTATTTATTAATTAATTATTTTTATATTTTTTTTAAACTTCTCTTTTTTTAGAAGGGCTAGGCCCCATGTGTCATTGGCCTAGGGGCCAACCGGGCGGGGCGCTAGCGGGTGGAGGGCGTTGGGCGGAGCCGGGCACGGGCACCAGCCCGCCCGATGGGGCGCTGGGAAAAGGGGAGGGGCGGCCCGCGGCACGGCGCCGGCGGCCATGGAGACGGCGGCCAGAGCTGGCGAGGCGACCGGGCGCGGCCCCCCGGCGGAGCGGATGGAGGGGGGCCGGGAGAGGCCGCGACGGGGCGCCGACGCGGCTGGAGCCAAAGGCGCGGCGCAGTGCGCAAATCGGGGGATGCGAGCGACGGCGAGCGTAGCAGGCAGGGAGGAGGCGGAGCTTTTTGGGGGCGGGTGGAGGACGACGGCCGGCGAGCAACAAAAGGCGAAGGAGGCCACCGTAGGCGGCCGCGGTAGCGGTGGCAGACTGGGGTGGCTAGGGCGTGAACACGGGCGGTGCGGGTCTACGCGCAAAAGGACGCGTCCAGAGGGCGCGAGCGAGCACGTGCAGGGCGACGTCCGGCCATGGCGACCACGACGAGCTATGGGAGTCGGCAAATGGCAACCGAACCAAAGGGAAACTAGGAGGGAGGAAGCGCGGCTCACCACGGAGCTCGGTGACGCACTCGGGGAGGCCGGGGACGGCTCGACGACGACGCAATCAACGGCGAGGGGCCGCGGCCGTGCGCGGAGAAGATGCCACGATGGCGGCGATGCAGCGCTTCCCCGCTTGAGTTGCTGCTTGGTACCGACGAAGATGAGGCGGGCGGAGCTCCTTGTAGTCTCCGCGTGGCTCGGGGAGGTCTCGGAGCACGACTACGAGGCGGCGGTGGCGACGGAGCTCCGAACGACGGGTGAACCAGGGAGGGAGAGGGGTGAGCGAGGGGAATGATCGATCTAGGGTTCGCCAACAAGGTTGGGGACAGTCTTATCCTCGCGGGGATTCGCCGGATGCTCAACACGGCGACATCCGCGGCACAGACGTGCGTGCGTGAGCCACGCCATGGCCTCTGTTCCCTCTGTATAGAGGTGAGGGAAAAGGCCCTGGTAGTGGGTTCGACCGTTTACTGTAGTAAGTAGAGCCCATTAGTACAGTAGCTAGCTTCCCCATTTTCCTTTTCTTTTTCTGGCATTTAAAACAGCCAATGTTTACAATTAAATAAAGCACCAAAAGACTTTGGAAAATATGGATCTTGGCCATTTAAATATATTGCAATATTTTGCACTGCGACAAAAGGTTTAGGAGGCATAGGAGTTAAACTGAATTTTCCATAAAAGGAAAAGTGATTAAATGGACAGAATTGGTACTGTTTTAATTCTCATGGGAAATTAAATATCCCAAATGATGTTGAAACATTCATGGAAATTAGTTAGTTAATACTTGTAACCCAATGAACATTTTAATTTACTGTTTTATAAAATCATAATTTTACTTGCATTCTAAAATTTGAAATTGAGGTTGAAGTATTCTTAATTATTTCTCTAAGGGCATGATGATGATGACTTGGCATCATTAGTGTGGTGTTACTGTAGCATGATTCCCGGGGTGTTACAAGCGACTTCTGTCTTTTCTTTTCAGCATTCATCAACACTGCGTCAGAGTCTGAAATACCCATGCATAAAAAACAATGGTGTGAGTATGGGTGAAGTGTGTGTACAATTAGTACAATGTAAAGATAGCAGATAGCAGGTCGGTGATATGATGCATGGCACACTAAATTACTACATGATTATATGAAAATAACATTCGACTGAAAACAAATAGGGCAGTCCATTTTTTCTGCACCGTCCGATGTACAAAGAACGGGCAGATCGCCTTCATCTACCTCCAGCCAGTCAGTGTTGACGATCTTCCTCGAAACGGCAGCGACCACCGGCCCAGTCCCCTGCCTGCGCCCTCCCCTCGACCTCACCGCACCGCTGTGCTTGGCACCGCCCCCGGCAATCCATTCAAGCCTCGCCGACCTCCAGATCGGGTGCAAGCAGTTCCTGCGCCCCGCACCCCTATGATAGACACCGATGCGCCGCTTCCCCGATGAACACGCGGACTAGGTGCTCCGCGCGCCTAAGCGGGTGCTGCTTCTTTTAATTGCGGTTCGACTGACCCTGAATTGAAATCCAGGCGGGCTACTGACATCTAGCAAAGGTGAAATAGTAAAGGGAGGAAACCTTGTGCATTTAGTATCACGAAGAAGATGCAGTAAGAAGCGCTCATTTAGTTTATTTCGTGGGATGAATACGGTGTGAGCAGAGACGTAAGGTTTGCACGAATAAGGGAAGAGGAGTACCTCTTTGTGCTGGCAGCGCTATGTCCTCCTTCTGTTTTTCCAACAATCTTCTTGTGGTTCGCTGCAAATGAGAAGTTGTGGAGGGCGGTGCAGCCTTGGACGAACCCGTGGCCAAGTTGTTGAGTGTGGTGCCGTGGTCCTCTGTCGGGGGCGGGGAAGCAGATCCGAGGCGGCGAACGACGGTGTAGCGGGAACAACTCCGGTGCGGTGGACGGTTGCGACAGTGGAGCGGCAGCAGTGAGGTGCAGGACGGCGTGGTAGGAGTGGTTCTGATACGGCGCACGTCAGCGTCGGCATCGTGGAGGTAGCTCTACCTCGGCTTCAGTTGCTAAGTCCTTGAGGGCGTTGCGGTTGCGTTGGACGACGACGTCGGGGTACTGGCTCCGGCGTGATGGAGTTGGGCGGCGGTGGATTGGGCGCTATGGGGTGGGGGACGGAGGAGGCTGGGGTTTCGCGGCTGGTGGAGAGGGCGTTTTGGCACCTACGGAGTATGGATGGGGAAACAGAGGGAGGCGGGGAACTAAGGGGGAACAATGTTTCGGTTTGGGATGCGCTAGTTTGAAATTTGGGGGAAGTTACAAACTCCCCCCCCCCCCCATATAAAATTTCAGACATATTGCGGGTTGGGGGTAGGACAATAATCTCAGGTGTCCCAAATGTGGGCGGGATAGATTTCGGCCGAGCACATGTGTGTTTAGGCGCCCACGACGTATGAATGCTTCTCGGAGGCGGTTGAGACTGGCGTCTTGGTGAAGTTATAAACCAACCCCGGTTTAGACCTTTCGACATCGGGCCGATAGGCTACACGGGCCAGAGTCAGGACAGTAATTTCCTACCACCAAACATTAGTCTCGCGCAGTTTTGGGTGACCAGAGGCCTATTTGGCGCTTCGTTCAATATTTGGGAGCAGAAGCATTAACGTTTTCAGTTCTCTTGAATTGAACATTCAGGATTTGTCAAACTTCAGAAATCTTTACTCTTGAAAATCCTAAAGCTACGATTATTTTGGAATGGAGGTGGTACATTTGAATATACATTGTACACGAGTATATATTAAACAATATGCAACTTACCTCAGTTCATGCATGGTTCCAGATATAATCTCCTTGGTTGCAAAAAAAAGTTAGACATGCGTATGAATATATATACCATGTTCAAACGCACAACAAAGATTGATGCCCCCTTTTACATCTGATTTACAAATGCCATTATCTCGGGTTCAAATAGATGAATGCACTTCCTATGAATTCGAATCTTCGAAACCCCCTTTATGTTGAATTCGACATGTATTCTATTTCATAGCTAGCAATTTGGAATGTATCCATGCAAGTGACAAATGTATAAAGTGCTTCACACTAACAACATGGAGTGCACTAATTGATGTTTATATATGAATTGCAAAAGCATCCATTGCCTGTATTTCAAACCGCTCTCACTCTATGGATCGATAATATGAAATAAACACATGCACATGCTAGAATTCAATAGAGTATGGGTGTCTGATAGACCGATTTCTGTCCAATCGCAATTTGAAAAATTCATGATATCATCCAAAAATAATAATGCCATTTATATTTTAATTTAATGCATAGAACCGCCTTTTACACGTAGATGCACTATGCCTCGGCCCGTTCTCACAAACACGCTATATATCTCTCTATCTACCGCATAAGTGCACACACTTTATATGCATCAGCATTTCTCTTTCACACATGCTCACAATCTCTCTCGGGGTTGAAGGAAATATGCCCTAGAGGCAATAATAAAGATGTTATTTGTATTTCCTTATATCATGATAAATGTCTTTTATTCATGCTAGAATTGTATTAACCGGAAACTTGATACATGTGTGAATACATAGACAAAATAGTATGTCCCTAGTATGCCTCTACTAGACTAGCTCATTGATCAAAGATGGCTATGTTTCCTAGCCATAAACATGAGTTGTCATTTGATCAACGGGATCACATCATTAGGAGAATGATGTGATGGACTAGACCCATCCGTTAGCATAGCACTATGATCGTTTAGTTTTACTGCTATTGCTTTCTTCATGACTTATACATGTTCCTATGACTATGAGATTATGCAACTCCCGAATACCGTAGGAAGACTTTGTGTGCTATCAAACGTCACAACGTAACTGGGTGATCAACTCCCGAATACATGTTCCTATGACTATCGCGAAGAAGTTCGACTACATCAACCGCGTCACTTGACGCTTCCGCTCCCGGTCTACGAGGGTACGTAGACACACTCTCTCCTCTCGTTGCTATGCATCTGGTAGATAGATCTTGCGTGATCGTAGGAAAATTTTAAAAATACTACGTTCCCATAATGTTCGGCCGGTGGTGGCTGGCGGCTTAGGGGGTGGAGTTTGATGATAAACTGCAGGCCCTTGATTTTGTATCCAACGGCTTGAAAATCTAAGGACCAGAGATGAAAAAGTCAGTCAACTGACGTGTAGCCTCACCCTGCATGTACACATGCACGCATGCAAGACACGCACGCATGCAGGAGTGCAACACTGACACGTACATATAACGAACACACGCACGCATGCAGGCGTGCAACACTGACGTGTACACATGCGCTCACGAACACACGCACATACGCACACATGCATGCAACACTGAAATGTACCCTTGCACGCACGCAACACTCGCACGCCTGCATGCACCCATCACACGACACAAGACACACGCTCAACCTATACGTGCATGCATGCTAGGTGGCTTCTCACCCCTCGTATGTTAACCCAAGTGGAAGGTTTGAGATGCAGTGTAGCAGAAGTTTCCCTTGGTATTACCAAGGATCGATTTCCCAGAGACTCCCAGTTTCAACAAGAAGGTGTCAACTGCTAACGGCGCCGGATATTAGCAATCAACATGGACCTGCACACAGATATAAATAACTTTGCTCCCAACGAGTACAGAGAGGTTGTTAATCCCTCCGGCCTTGTAGTTTACAAAGGATCAAACGCAAGTGATAATAGTGATAGGTATAATTGCAATAGTAAGTAAATAGCGGATGTGATCAATGATGGTAATATGGACCGGAGTCTCATGATGTTCACTAGTGATGTCTCTCTCCCAAAAGACGATAAAACAGCTATGTGAGGTAAACGAATTACAGCTGGGCAATTGACAGGACCATGTGCGCAAACCAATGCTGACTACATTGCAAGAAAGGTTGAGGTTCAAAGCATGGGCGGTACGCCAAAGTAAGTAGACCGAAATCCATCAATATCTACTACTAATCATCCACCTTGAGATATCTATCCAAAACATCTCGCTGGTATTAAGTTGCGAGCCCCACCCATAGTGTAAACTCAAAGCAACAGACAACTGCATTAAAAGAACTTTGCGTAAAGTAAACAATCCTTGCACCCGCGGGCACAAGCACCCTTGTTTTCCCCCTTGTGGCAACAACACATCCCCTAGACTCATGTTTTTGTCACTCAAACTAGTCATCGAGGGGCATGAACCCACAATCGAGCATAACGTTCCCTCTTGGAGTCACTACCTACTACTTGGCCAAAGCAATAAATAACAACAGAGAACATGCAAGAATTACTTACGAACATAAACATAAAAGAGGTGAATCAAATATATTACTCAAACACAATCTGAACATAATCTCATAATCCATCGGATCCCAGCAAACTCATCATAGCAACAGCATAAGGATTACATATGTGCCTCGATCATGTAGGGCAGCTCACGAGGACTAATTAGTGAAGCACAAGAACGGGAGGAGAACATCACATAGCTACTGGTCATGGACTCATGGTCCAAGGGAGACTACTCACAACTCATCCGGGAGGCGTCCATGGTGGTGGAGAAGCTCCCGGTGGTGATCCTCCCCTCCGGCAGGGTGTCGGGAAGGGTTCTCCTGGTGCTCCCGATCTTGGAAGCGGCGGCGGCGGCGGAACAGAGATGAGATCGCGAAAAGAGTTCCTGTTTCGAGGGTTTCGGGAGACAATTTAAATATATGCCAAAGGGGGGCATCGGAGGAGCCTC
>LR738710.1:710383585-710561764 GCA_902687465.1 Secale cereale | reverse complement strand
ACGCTGATTTTTTATATAATTTTTTTGGATTTTTCCTGGCAGTTCTCGTAATGTGAAAACCTGAAATACAAAAACAGCCGAAAACAGAAACTGGCACTGGGGTGCACTGAGTTAATAGGTTAGTCCAAATATGATCAAAAGTGTATGGAAGTGTATAAATATCATAGCAATATCACCCAAAAGAGGCATGGAGCAAGCAGAAATTATAGATACGTTTTGGACGTATCAACATCCCCAAGCTTAATTCCTGCTCATCCTAGAGTAGGTAAATGATAACAAGAATAATTTATGTGGTGACATGCTAATAACCATATAGGACTTTTTCGTAACCATATGACAAAAGCTTACTGAGACAATGAATCTGTAGTAATTAAGTTGCCTCATGAGAAAATCACAAAGAAATGAAAGTTTTACAATATGATACTGAAACATCAAATAGATTTGCAATGAACATGATGTGCAAATATGATAAAGTGATATCTAGCTTGCCCCCTTTAATGAAGCAAAACATAAATGCAGGGGCACCTTCAAGGTTTAAGTGATGACTAGATACAATGATTTCAAAATAAACGATATCACAATCATGCAAAAGACAATGCTACTTTGGAACAATGCACATTACACTCAGAATGACAATCATGCTCTCAATAGTTGGTGCTTTGAAGGAAGAAGGTGGAGACTCAACATAAAAGTAAAAGAATGGCCCTTCGCAGAGGGAAGCAGGGATTACTCATGTGCTAGAGCTTTTTATTTTGAAAACATAGAAACAATTTTGTCAACGGTAGTAGTACTTCATATGTCTTATGCATAAGACATCCTATAAGTTGCAAGCCTCATGCATCGAATACCAATAGTGCTCGCACCTTGTCCTAATTAGCTCGGATTTCCATGGATTGTCATTGCATTACATATGTTTCAACCAAGTGTCACAAAGGGGTACCGCTATGTCACCTGTACAAAGGTCCAAGGAGATAGATCGCATTTGATTTCTCGTTTTTGATAGATCTCAACTTGAGGACATCCATACCGGGACAACATAGAAAATAGATAATGGACTCCTCTTTAATGCTTAAGCATATTCTCATAAGAGATTGAGGATTAATGTCCAAGCTAAAACTTCCAGCATGATACATGGCTTTGGTTGGCGGCCCAATGTTCTTCTCTAACAATATGCATACTCAAACCATTCAACCCATGGCAAATCACCCTTACTTTAGACAAGACGAACATGCATAGCAACTCACATGATATTCAACAAAAGTATAACAGTTGATGGCGTCCCCAGAAACATGGTTACCGCTCAGCAAGCAACTTATAAGAAAATAAGATACATAAGCAACATATTCTATACCACAATAGTTTTTAAGCTACTTTCCCATGAGCTATGTATTGCAAAAACTGAAGGTTTTAAAGGTAGCACATGTAAATTTACTTGGAGTGGCGGTGAAATACCACATATAGGTAGGTATGGTGGACTCATATTGCATAACTGGTTTAAAAGGATGTGGATGCACAAGCAGTCAGTCCGCTTAGTACAGGTGGAGGTTAGCAAAAGACTGGGAGCGACCAACTAAGAGAGCAATGACGGTCATAATCATGCAGAGCGACAAAGCAACATTGAATCAGGCATGGAAGTTATATCGCTACTCAGAAATAAAAGATCATCAAGGCTTGACAGACTTTCTTTACAGTCTTAAATATGCGTGAGCATACGCCAAGTCAATCAAAATAAATTCTTGAGGGAAGATATTACTAAACCATACCACATCATTGGCAAACAAATCATGTTGGTACTCCAATAACACACTGAGAATCCCCCAGCTATTTGAGACTAACCATAAGAAAACCTGAACTACTAAGCGCCATTATGCACGTAGCATCTTTATCATAGACATATTAACCAATGCAACGGAAGCAAACTCTCTTAATAAGGTGAGCATGGTAATTAAAAGAGAGTTCAAGCAACCAACTAAACAAAAGCTCTTTAAAAAGATAAGCATGAATACTAAGAGCAGAGCATGATAGTAGCTATTAAAAGACAAAGAACACACACAGCAAAGATAGACATGAAAATTCTATGTTATGTTCTAGGTAGAAGTGGAGCGTGTTTCTCTCCCACATAAAGAACGCTGATTTCCGACTCGTTATGAAAAACTAAAAAGGAAACTAAAAGCAAGACGCTCCAAGCATAGCACATAACACATGAAGTGATTAAAATATAGTGGAACGAAAGACGAACTGATAATGTTGATGGAGAAGGGGATGCACGGGGGCATCCCCAAGCTTAGACGCTTGAGTCTCCTTGAATATTTATTGGGGGTGCATGGGGGCATCCCCAAGCTTGAGCGCTTGACACTCCTGAATCTTTTTATCATCTTCCCTTGCACACTTGAAAACTCCCTTCATACATAACTCATCATAATCTGATTAGCGAGGTTAGTACCCATAATAAAATAATTGTACCTTGCTGGAAATAAAGATATTCTTGAAGGTCTACTGTTTCTCAAGATTGCCAAAAGGTTTTTGCAAAGAAAAAGCAAGCTCTAGGTTTGCAAAATGAAGGAAAGGCAAAACAGGACAGAATCTGTGAAAAACTGAACAACAGGTAGTAAATGATTTGTTCGGGGCACTTCTGCAACTCAAATCAAAAAACTCAGAACAGACGCACGAAGGACAATTATATAGAGAACGCTGTCGAAAAAATTCAGACCAAAAAGATGGTCTGGTGATTTTATACGAAGTTTTCTATCCAAGGACATAATCTGTTTCCTGGACAGCACCTCACAACTTTTGAACTTTCTAGCAATCGGAGGCTACACTTGGCACAAAATTGAAAAGCAAAGATACAATGATGATGCTACTGTAGTAAACAACATCAAGACACAACAAAAGCAAAATAAATTTATTCATGTGGGCTGCCTCCCAAAAGCGCTTTCTTTTATGCCTTTAAGCTAGGCATAATGCATATAGATCAAGTTTTATCAAGAGTAAAAGAATAGCTAGCCCGTACAACGGACTCAAAAGGTAACTTGATCTTCTTTCGAGGGAAGTGTTCCATCCCATTCTTGAGAGGAAACTGAAATTTTATATTACCCTCTTTCATGTCAATGATAGCACCAACGGTGCGTAAAAAGGGACGTCCCAAAATAATTGGACAAGAAGGATCACATTCAATATCCATAATAGTAAAATCAACGGGAACATAATTATCATTGACAACGATAAGAACATCGTCGATACTCCCCAAAGGTTTCTTTATGGAAGAATCAATGAGACGAACACCAAAAGAACAAGAATCATAAGGTTTCAATTTAAGCATATCATATATTCTTTTGGGCATAACAGAGGTACTAGCTCCAACATCACATAATGCATAGCAAGAGAAGTCATTCAATTTAATTTTTATCATAATATCCCAACCATCTTCTAGCTTTCTAGGTATGGAGGCTTCTACTCTAAGTTTCTCCTCCCTAGCTTTGATGGGAGCATTAGTGATATGCTCTGTGAAGGCAAGGTTAATCGTGCTAGTGCGGGGGTCTCTAGACATCTTGTGAAGGAAATCAATAACTTCGGTAAGAGTGCAATTATCAAAATCAAGGTCACTAGCATCAAGTAAAGTGGTAGTGGTGTCCTTTAGGTTCACTTGTTTGGTAGTTTCTATAGTCATAGCATCACCATTAATAGGTCCATCGGGACTAGGAGTACATTGGGTGCTAAGAGTTTGGATATCCTCAACAACTTGGATAGTAGCAACAGTGTGGTGGGTAGGAAGGCTCTTAATTCTATCCTCTTCCTCCCTTAGGGGTGCAACCACTTCGGGTTTAGCTGCCATTTGGTTTATCAAAGTGGCTTGTGTGTGGGACATGTTGGAAACTTGGGTCTCAGTGATAGTGAGCCTAGTCTGGAGGTTAGAAATCTCAATATTTATGCTCTCTAATTGTCTACTAATGTCTTGCAAGATAGAAGTATGCTCATTTAATTGCCTCGAGAAGGTTTTGTTTTGTTCATATTGGGTGTGCATGTAATTCTTAGTGGCCTTCTCTATTTCTAGAAGTTTCTCATAGTCAGGCAAGTCTCTATCTTTTTGGGTGTAGTTCTTGGTGATAGGATAAGCATTGTTGTTCCCAAAGGAATTAGAGGGGAACGGTCTAGGATTGCTACCAAAGTTACTCCTATAAGCATGAGCAATCACAGAATCTAAAGGATCATAACTAGGATCAACAGAGGATTGCTTCGAAAGTAGAGACATGATCAAGTCAACTTTTTCATTAAGGAAGGAAATCTCCTCGACAGAGTTTACCTTCCTACCTGTTGGAGCGCGTTCGGTGTGCCATTGGGAATAGTTGGTCATCATCTCATCGAGAAGTTTTGTGGCAGCACCAAGTGTAGTTGACATAAAAGTTCCTCCCGCGGCCGAATCTAACAAGTTCTGCAAGGTAAAGTTCAAGCCTGCAGAAAAAGTTTGGATAACCATCCAAGTAGTCAAACCATGAGTAGGGCAGTTCTTGATAAGAGATTTCATACGTTCCCAAGCTTGGGCAACGTGTTCATTATCCAATTGTTTAAAATTCATTATGTTACTTCTCAGTTGGATAATTTTAGCAGGTGGATAGTATTTTCCAATAAAAGCATCTTTGCACTTGTCCCATGAATCTATGCTATTTCTAGGCAAAGGCTGAAACCAAATTTTAGCTCCTCCTCTCAAGGAGAAAGGAAAAAGCTTAAGCTTAACAATATTACCATCTATTTCTTGGTACTTTTGCATATCACAAAGTTCAACAAAGTTGTTCAAGTGTAAAGCAGCATCATCTCCAGCACCGGAGAATTGATCTTTCATGACTAAGTTCAGTAAAGCAGGTTTAATTTCATATGAAGGTGCTGAAGTGGCAGGTGTAGTGATAGGTGTGCTGATAAAGTCATCGTTGTTGTGACTAGTGAAGTCACACAACTTGGTGTTCTCGGTGGAACCCATAGTAGCAAGCAAGCAAGATAACTATTTTTGTGATTTTCGATAAAAGATACTAAAGCAAAACTGAAAGGTAAACTAACAAGACTAAAAGCAAAGGTAAAAGATAGCGTGCAACTCCCCTATCCTGAAGAGTGGAGTCCCCGGCAACGGCGCCAGAAATTGCTTTGCTAGGTGGCTTCTCACCCCTCGTTGGTTACCCCAAGTGGAAGGTTTGAGATGCAGTGTAGCAGAAGTTTTCCCTTGGTATTACCAAGGATCGATTTCCCAGAGACTCCCAGTTTCAACAAGAAGGTGTCAACTGCTAACGGCGCCGGATATTAGCAATCAACGTGGACCTGCACACAGATACAAATAACTTTGCTCCCAACGAGTACAGAGAGGTTGTCAATCCCTCCGGCCTTGTAGTTTACAAAGGATCAAACGCAAGTGATAATAGTGATAGGTACAATTGCAATAGTAAGTAAATAGCGGAAAAGTAAATAGCGGATGTGATCAATGATGGTAATATGGACCGGAGTCTCATGATGTTCACTAGTGATGTCTCTCTCCCAAAAGACGATAAAACAACTATGTGAGGTAAACGAATTACAGCTGGGCAATTGACAGGACCATGTGCGCAAACCAATGCTGACTACATTGCAAGAAAGGTTGAGGTTCAAAGCATGGGCGGTACGCCAAAGTAAGTAGACCGAAATCCATCAATATCTACTACTAATCATCCACCTTGAGATATCTATCCAGAACATCTCGCTGGTATTAAGTTGCGAGCCCCACCCATAGTGTAAACTCAAAGCAACAGACAACTGCATTAAAAGAACTTTGCGTAAAGTAAACAATCCTTGCACCCGCGGGCACAAGCACCGTTGTTTTCCCCCTTGTGGCAATAGCACATCCCCTAGACTCATGTTTCTGTCACTCAAACTAGTCATCGAGGGGCATGAACCCACAATCGAGCATAACGTTCCCTCTTGGAGTCACTACCTACTACTTGGCCAAGGCAATAAATAACAACGGAGAACATGCAAGAATTACTTACGAACATAAACATAAAAGAGGTGAATCAAATATATTACTCAAACACAATCTAAACATAATCTCATAATCCATCGGATCCCAGCAAACTCATCATAGCAACAGCATAAGGATTACATATGTGCCTCGATCATGTAGGGCAGCTCACGAGGACTAATTAGTGAAGCACAAGAACGGTAGGAGAACATCACATAGCTACTGGTCATGGACTCATGGTCCAAGGGAGACTACTCACAACTCATCCGAGAGGCGTCCATGGTGGTGGAGAAGCTCCCGGTGGTGATCCTCCCCTCCGGCAGGGTGCCGGGAAGGGTTCTCCTGGTGCTCCCGATCTTGGAAGCGGCGGCGGCGGCGAAACAGAGATGAGATCGCGAAAAGAGTTCCTGTTTCGAGGGTTTCGGGAGACGCTTTAAATATATGCCAAAGTGGGGCATCGGAGGAGCCTCGGGGGGCCCAGGCGCCCCCCCGGCGCGGCCCAGGGGGGGCGCCGCCAGGGCGCCTGGACCCCTGGTGCCCCCCCGGCTGTCCTTCGGGCGCACGGTAGTTTCTGGAACACTGATTTTTTATATAATTTTTCTGGATTTTTCCTGGCAGTTCTCGTAATGTGAAAACCTGAAATACAAAAACAGCCGAAAACAGAAACTGGCACTGGGGTGCACTGAGTTAATAGGTTAGTCCAAATATGATCAAAAGTGTATGGAAGTGTATAAATATCATAGCAATATCACCCAAAAGAGGCATGGAGCAAGCAGAAATTATAGATACGTTTTGGACGTATCAATGCACCCTTTGTTAAGGACATGGAATGTTACGGGTATTAATCAATCTTATCTGTGATAAGCAGAACATTGATGTTTGTAGCGGTCTTTATGAATCACAACATATCAAATGGGCTATCAACATAGTAGGCTTATCTACATGAAAAGGATGACATCACACTCAATGAACAATCATCGGTTTATAAAATGCCCGCTTCTGACCGCCCTGGCCCACCAAAGGTTCCTCTGCTGTGCGCTGCCTGCGTTGGGTCACTGACATGCAGGCCATGTACCCAAAGAGCCCACATGTCAGTGGAAGAATGGCGCGCTGTCCTACGTCAGAGTCGAGGGCGCCACTCGCTGCACGCCTCCTTGCCGCATTCAAACGCCTCCATGAAACCCGCACGTGTGGAAGCCGAGAAACCAACTCTGGACACACGTCCGTTCATGACTGGGCCGGCATTAAACACAACGCCGGCTGAGCTCCTCCCGTCCGCCGTCTATTTAATATCCTATTTAAACGAGGCCAAATGCCGGCCAAGAATCGCACACCTCCGCCGCTCCCCTATCTCCTCCTTCACCATTTTGTCCACTCTTACAATGGCTTCCTAAGAGTAGTTATTCCGCATCCAAGCCGGCTGGGTGGCCCGCCGAGCTCGCCGGATACGAGCTATGCAGCTCGCTGGTCCACCTCCCCCCCTCGCCCGACGGAGCCAGTTGCCGCCCCAAGCCGGCGCGCGGTTCAGCAACACGCCGCTCCAGGCCAGCTCGACGAGGAGCGGCGCACGAGCGTCATTGCTGCCGTCCACGCTGTCGCCTCGTACCGCGTCTCCCATTCCTGTGGCCGAGACTCCCATGCCAGCAGCCGCGCCATGCAAGCAGCGACAGAAGCCGGATGCGCGGAGAGCGACGAGTCGGTGGCCAGCGCCTCCGCGTCCGCCGCCATCATCGAGGGGAAGTAGAACATGGGAGGCCGTCGCCGCTTGGGTCCCATGAAGGCCACCACGGAGGCGACGCTGGCATACACATCAGGTGTCTTGCCAGATCCTTTTGTTGCGAGGACCTTCGTCGACCCCGCATATACCTCCGGGGCTCCCGGTAGTCCGGTGATCGTGTTGTCGGACATGAGGAACGCAAATTGATCGGCGGGCGACCATTTAGGCCAGGTATTATATACCTGTGCTGTCTAGAACTAGCACCGCATAGTTCATTTGAATGTAATGAAATCCGTAATGTTTGTATGAAAATCCGGTATCTTCGTCGTTGTTTATATGAAATATCGCCATGTTTGCGTGAATTTCGTCTGATTGGTTGACTTGCTGTCATAATGTGTGCGGCTACAGTTGGATGGCGTAATTTGCGGGTCCCCGGTCGGTCTGCGAGCGGCTCGGGCGGTGTGGTGGGTCAAAAAGAACACAGCTCGTGCAAGCTCGTCTCCAACGTGCGCACTGGAGGATGCATGAGAACCCAAGCCATTCCTCGTTCATCGGTGGCAAAGGCACCGGTGGACAAAAGGGCCGGCAATATTTTGGCTACCCCGGGCAAGATCCAAACAGCCCCTCCCAACAGATTCAAATCCCTCGTTCGCCGTGGAATTTTGCCATGTGTTGTTTTCATGGACTAGCAAGATGCCCGTGCATTGCACGGAACATCAAGATGCATTTTTTTTACAAAACACCTGTTGTGATTGACCCATGAAGGAGTAATCCCATTTTGTAAGAACTAATGATTGCTCGAGAATTTTATCGGATAAATGGTATCTCCAGAATTTTATCGGACTCCATTTTTTTATACAAGGCCACAAACCCATATTACAGGTACCAAGGCAAAAATTAATGTCTTCTAACTCAATGTTGCAAGCCACCTTGTTTCCTTGTTTGTCGTGTAAATTAATGTGTATTCTTCTCTTTCATGCACATCAAGCCAATGCTCACACTCCCGCATGCATGCAAGGGATAATTAATGTCCTCCTTTGCTAGTAGTAGTATGAGGCAAACACCATTAATATTGCATCAATTAGTGTTAGTGGCCTTGTATATCTGCAAATTGTAATTTCGATAGTGGCCTTGTATATAAAAATGGAGGGAGAAAGATGAGAGATAAGGTGAGGAGGAGTGGGGCGTGGTGGTGACTAGTGGTCGGACTGGGCGGAGGCATGGCGATGGACGGTGCATTATGTCTAGGTATGTATCTCTATAGTCCCTCTCACACACACCCACGTAGGTGGGGGAAGTGCCCGAAGAGAAGAGGTGCACGCACGGCGCACGTACTCCCGTCTCTTTCCCAACCACACCCGCGCGGGTACACGATGGAGCTCATTTCTGTACGAAAAGGCAGCCCACGTGGTAACTTGACACGTGTACTGGTTGTCCTCTAGATGGAGGGAGGATCGTCTACCACGGGTGAACAAACAAATTGCGACTTGACGCGTTATGTTGAAAAAGAGGCAAACCATGTGGGGCCTACCTTAGATGCAAGGCTCTATACACTGGAGTACTTTTGATGTGTCCCGTCAACTTGCAGAACAAGGAGAAGCTTGCTTAGTATGCCGTCTCCCCCGCCCACGGGCGCGGTGGCTCGCAGGATGAGGTGAAGCTTGCTTACTACGCCTTACGCCCGCTCCCTCGCCCACGCGCGCGGTGGCTCGCGGGACGAGGAGAAATTTTTACTAGTCCCTCCATTTACTCCTCGTCCCTACTACCTTGGTTAGAGAGATTATCATTTTTTTTGGAATATATATGTCCTTAGTACTCCATTTACTTATACAAGGCCACCATAAAAAAATACATGTCAGTCTACCTTGGTTAGAGAGAAATTTTTACTACTCCCTCCGTTTACTCCTCGTCCCTACTACCTTGGTTAGAGAGTTTTCTCTTGACACTGCTTGCATCAGGTGATCAAACGCACCTCGAAATTCAACATGTGATGGTACTACTACTAGTAGTAGAATTGAGACTTATAAAACGAAAAAATGAATGTTTTTTAGATGAGCCCTATAAACCCTAGTGGGTACGTACTCCGTAAAATCAGATTTTCCCAAAACTAAGTCGCTCAACCTTTATTTGCTTATTTCCCTTCCTGCCTCCTTGCCTCGAACAAACTATGCCAAACTCCCATGCCAGCCGCGCAGGAAAAGACCCGCCCTCGCATTTTTTAGTCCGGGTTTGTATCGATGGATCGCGCGAAGCCGCAAAAACCCAAGACGTGTCTTGTACTCCTCCGTCGATGCTCGCTTTCATGAATTTTGTACTTCCGGTCGCTGGCATGTGGGATATATAGCAACCGGGTTGACGTGTCAAGCACCAAATAACAGTGCAGAACAGTAGGGGGCGCACCCCAGTCGTACCGCCCCAGTAGATGTAGTAGTAATGAGCAATGAGACATCAAATCAAAATGCCGCACCTTCCCGGACGGACGAAGCAACCATTATTTCACACTTCGGTTCGCCATCATCTCAAACCACGTAGTATTGCTTCTGCCTCAAGAGGGACATGCACATCACCTTGGTACATCATGACACGTGGAACCGCATGATAGGCCATGATCCCCCGCCGATCGCTCGGTAAAATCACCTCATTTTTACAACTATACTTCCTCCGTATCGGTTTGCATGGCATGCACTACTTTCTAGGTTGAGAATTTAACTGGCTATATATGTGATGAACAGTATATGTTTAGAAACTACATCCGCTTAATAATCCAATGCTATACTTTTTGTGACATAGTAACTCAGATTTAGTTAGTCAAATGGATGACCTAGAACTACGTGCACGCCCTATAAACCGAGACGTCTAAAAAAAAGACAGAGAGGGTAGTTCAGTACGTATCTTTTTAGATCAATATAGTCGGGATTCACCAAGGAGCAAAACCAAGTGGTAGGCTGCACCTGTCGTGTTGGCGTAGCGACTCAAGCAGGGCCAGTCCGCACATGAAATGTCGAAACACTTAACAGGACCCCTTTGGCCGACATGTGGCTCATCCACCGTCTTGTTCCACGTGCGATGCACCAAATTATAGTTCGGAGCAGCGGCTGGAATTGGAGGCACCCCGGTCGTAGCGCCGCAGTAGTAGAAAATGGGCGATGAGGGGTCAAATCACAAACCATCATTTCACTCTAGGGCGCAAGAGCATAAAGAAAAGAGAAAACTAATGATGCGTGCGGCAGCTACCTAGGGCACCCTAGGGTAGGGGTCTCCACTACAGATCATCTTTTTAAAAGCGCCTCCACTACAAATTGGCTTCTCCCTCGTCCTCTTGAAGAAAACCGATGATGCGTGTGGCGGTAGGGTTTTTAGGAGTACTACTAGGGCGTGCGGGGCCACGTCGTAGTAAACGGGAGAGGGATTGAGTTTGAGTCGACGCCTTAAATATGTGTGGGCCACTTGGTTTTAGGGGAACGATGCAGCATTTTGGGTTCGGGGACCAGTGGAGATATAGTACGTACAAAAAATTGTGGACGTAGGTTCGACCAAAAGGCAATGATGCATGGTCCTTGCATTTTTTATATACCCGGGGCCGCGTGAAATTTGCTACTCTACTCAAAACTATTAAGGTACACATGCATTGAATGCATGAGATTTTGAAACCAAATTATGAGTAAATACACACTATAGCATGTAAAGCTTTGAGTCATATATGCATGATGTAGATGTTCGTTTAGTTCTTCTAGTTCATCTCATTCAAAATCAATTAGTTTTATAAAAATGTTAAGATTCATGGGGTTGTGCATTGTAAAGCATAAAGTAAAAAACAAATAATGGCAATTCTTTTAGAAAAAAAATCAATTCTGATACGGAAGATTCTAGAACAAAGGAGAAGTGCTTGTGTTTTGAGGTTTGTGCATTATGCTTAAGTTCAACCATGGAGTCTTCTAAATTGTACATGTGGCTGATCTGGTGGAATGTTGATGATATCCAATGGCCATTAGTGCTCGGATTTGCCATCTCTGCACTGTCGGATTAGCTTCATCCAGCGACCATCTTTCAAGTTGTTCGCACACTATATAGTTTTTGTGCCGTAGTTGCATGTCTTGGAAAAAAGCTACTAGTGGGTTGTACTAGCTATTTAGGAATAGAAGATGTATACATGGAAGTTGTAGGGAAAGAGATGACATGGAGTATCTCAATTCCTATGAGTAGGTATTGGAAAAGAGACGTCATTTGGTTGACATCATAGGAACTTTTCTATTGAATCTAGAGATGACATGTATCTCAATTCCTATGAGGAGGGATTAGAAAAGAGATGTAATTTGGTTCATATCATAGGAACTTTTCTATTGAATATATGCTAATGTTTATTTTCCTTTGAAATTATGGGAGTATAGGAATCCATTCATATGAACCAAGTGGCTCTAAAGCTATTGAAATGATATCATATTTATTTCCTTTGAAATGTGCAGTATATGAATCTATTCCTATGAACCAATTGGATCTAAAGGAAAAAATCATATAAAAATCATATCATATAGAGTTCCTATTACATTCCTCCACACCAAAGGATGGTTGAAATTGATGCAGGTGATATGATGGTCTTTCTTTGTAGACTCCTCCCCCATCTTTATAGTTACCTGTCGAAGATGAATGCAATGATATATACAACGTATTCTACATGTGCAATTTGGTACATGAAAACTCGGTAAAAGTTTGCGAGGTTCGAATTTTCAATAAAGATATATGCACTGCATTTTGGAACGGAGGGAGCATACATCAGTTGCTTACACTCACGTGGAATATTTGTGTGTAGGAGGAGTGGCTGTTCTGTTAAATGACATGGCAAAACTGACACTATTGGATGCCGATCTAACGGTTCTTACGGCGTTCGTCGGGAAAAGGCTTGTGGCGAACGTTTGTCGGATAATGATTTACGGACACATGCATTGCATTGATACGTGCCCCCCTCTCTCTCACACACACGCACCCTCCTGAGTCCTCTCGCACCCATCGTATATCTGCAGGTAGACGTCACACACATATGTGCTCTTCACACCCTACCCTCAGAACTTCTAAAAAAAGACGTCGCGCACATTTTATTTTAGGTCACACGTCACACACTTATACTATTACTCTTGTGGTGAATGTTCTTTGGGCATAGTATATTGTACACTCACGAAGAGAAGCGGTGCACGCACAGACTAGTTCTCTCACACCCACTCGCGGGTACATGTAGGAGCGCATTTTTTGAAGCTGGTACAACAAAATCACTCCACTATATATATAAGCAGGAGCCTTATTGCTTGCTTTACTAGGGTTCCTCTCGTTCACTCTCTCATGCTCTCCAGAACTAAGCAAGAAATAGGTGGCCACACTCTCTCTCAGCTCACGGCTGGTCACAAATCTGGTCGGACAACCTCGACCGGGCAGGGATGTAGGTGCATCGTTCACGCTGTCGTCGGTGGCGAGGGAGGAGACCAACGGCTGCCCGCGCGTCCCGATCGGCGGCCGTGCCATACTCTCCGAGAGAGCGCCGGCTCCGGAGGGCCTCCGACCCCTTCTTCCTCCCTGCGGTATAGTGGCCAAGATGCGGCCTCCCGACGCCGTCTTTGCCACAGGCCGATGACCCTCAGGTATATATTCCTTCGAAACCTGCCTTGCTCTACTGCCTAGCTCCCCACTTGGCTTCGTGTGGATCTTTTTCTACTTCCGTCCGCTGTTCCAAAGCCACCTAGACTTTTACTATTATTATAGGTAAAGCTAGTTCATACAGTCAACTCTAAGAGTTGGTTCAAACAGGGAAGAAAGTGGGAAAGCTGTAGCATGAATCTAGGACTTGGTTCTAAGAGGAAACAGGGGAAAGTAGTAGATACTGGCTACCCAATCGGTCTCTTGGTTGAAAAGACAAAGAAAGCATGGTGGATGGCGAAGGGTGGGGGAAGTGGACCTATCTCTTGGTTGAAAAAGGAACGAAAGTGACAGGTGTTGGGGGACAACGCAAATGAGAATGAGCAGCTCTAGATTACCTGTTCTCACATAGGAAAATGTAGCCGAGGAGATAAAAAATGGGACAAATGCAGACATGCTGCCTGAGTGTTTGCCGCTCTCAGCAACCACATCTGCCTCACCACTTTATGCCTCTGTTGTCCCTATGCCCATATCGCTATCATTAATATAAAATCACATGAAGCATTAAGCAATGCCACCTAATGTAACTATAAGTAATGGTCTAGTGCCGTCGATAAATTGAAGTAATGCCACCACCATTTTATGAAGTGCTTCCGTCTTGCATTATTTCCCATGAATTGTGTTCTTGCAGTTGCACTTAAATCTCACACCGCTAACATTGCTTCATCCCAGTGGAATTGCACAAATTTGATTGCACATTTACTGACCATGTGCTACTCTCATGACAGTAATAATAATGCTATTGTTCTGCATGTTAATCTAGTGGCAGTGTTGATGTGATGTGATGCTACTTACTTAAGGACACTTTCATACTGTCAATCTAGTGCCAATTATAACGCAATAGATGCTGCTATTAATCATACACCACTGCAAATATTTGTCACTGTTTAAATAACCGTATTTCGTATTTGTGCAAACAGGGATGTCTGTCTCCATATCATTTCGGGATGTCTGTCTCCGTATCGTTTCTATCCGCGCAATCAAAAGCACACACCTCAGTTTTAGTAGAACTGTGCAAAATGAGATGGCTATCCCTCGTTGTCGTCCTCTAACCACCCGTCTTCCAGGTATTCCTACATTGGTAGTTACTAGGTAGAATGACCAACGCAATATAAAAGAATTTGATTCGTACGTTTTACTTCCTGATTGCAGCGTACGGACGAGCGAAAACAACTGCATCCTAGTCCGGAATGCACTTTCTACCAGTTCATCCATGGACCGAGGACTAGCTGGCACGACGGTTTTTTGGACAGGTGCGCGGAGAAGAGGCATTATGGTCTGCTTATTTCTGCAAATAGCGGTGCTTAAATTTAGTGGAATGCACACGAATTTCAGCTGGTCAGTACACTACATGGTTCAGTTGAGCATTCCAGCTGAGAACACAATTGTAATTGGTTATTCTGGAATGAGAGAACCTAACCCTGGATGGTGACAACAAGAAAAAAGCCAGAGTGAACTCCAGGAAATTTAAGCCTGCCGGGAGGCCCTTTGCTTAGAGAAGCCTTGCTTGTTTTTTCCTGATTTGTGAACCTTCTCACAACTTTGTCTTTTGTTGTGAACTAGTATATGTTTGTTATGTTCTATGAATCATTGAGATGTATAAAATTGCTTAACTTATGCTTTTCAAGTTTTTTATGAAGCCGAGTTTAATGTGAGTGTTCCACATGAACGCTGGACTAGTGTGTGAACGTTTAGAATTTACATTGTGGCCTCAGTTAACTGCATGAACCACTGTAAAAAGATACATAGTTGCCTATATGTCAGACAACAGATTGTTGATTGTTAGCTGGTCGATAGCCTAGTGTTGAAGTGAGCTGAGCCAATGTGCCGTGTTTTGTACAACTGCTTACAAGTGGGGTAGCACCAACAATGTTTACAAGTACTTATGTATACGTCGGCGCACAGTTCTCAAACGAGTACTCTATTTCATCAAAACACACACTGCTCGTATGGTAAAACTAGTGAGGACACATCTGTTTCGGCAACAATTACGATGATTCACGGTCACACAAAAGTAGCAGCAGTTCCCATAGACGGATTCAAACAGAGTACTAGCCCCAGAGGGCTCGATAATAGGCAAGGTTCGGATAATTAGACAGAATCCAAACTACTATTAAACTCTAGCTGGGACATGTATTTCATGCCTCGATCTAATTTGGTCTGGACACAAGACGTACCTTGCCATGAACATAATCGAGGACGTCCGGCAACAACTCAATCCTATGAACCTTCATGAAGACAACCTTGTGGCCTTGCCACTCATAAACTTGTTTGTGGAGGCATGCCACGTCATATTCCTGTGTAAGCTTGACAAGAACAGTATGCCTCACAAACGAAGGAGTAGCTTTGAACTTCTTGTGCTTCAGTACACCCTGGAAAACACGCCTGGCAACAGTGAGGCTGGAATACAACTCTTCATTGGTATAAGCGCAAATGGCTTTCAGAATCCAACAACCTAAAAACTCTGTTTTCCCAGTGCGTATATTCAGGTTATCCACCTCATAGCGAGTGACATGTACAACCACACAATCCTTGTCTGCATCAGGGCTCTAATTGAAACAGAAACAAATTCTGAATTACTTTCCAGTATAAGAAACACGAATTATTTAAACCACTATGTATAGCATGGCATTGAAGCTAATAATATTTTGCATTATTCATCACCACATACTTAGATGAAAAACCACAATCGAGATCGGCAAAGAAGAAAACCACCTTGGGCAGCTCACCGGGGGAGGGGGACACATCCTCGAAGGGGGAAAACTGCTCCTGCGGTGCCACGGGGGCTGTAACCTCGAATGGGGCGTTGACCATCTCAGTAGTGGCCGTGAGCGTATCTGGGGTCGGCTCGATGGCTGCCTCCATCTTCTTGGAGCTCTCTGTCTCGTGGGATCAGCCTCCCGCGTCTGCTCCAATATCGGCAGATCTTTGCCTGGTTCTCCTTGGTCCATCATGAAACTGACGAATACTAGGAGACCACTGAAAGTAAAACACAACCGCAATGACAATGAAACAAAAAAGAGAGTGAGGATCAGTTGCTGCTTTGCAAAAGTTCTCATTTTTTCTCTGAAAGAAAATATACCAACATCACGGATCCGCTTACCTTCCCTTCGTTGGGAGAGAAGAACAGTGGCAGATGCGAGTGTTGCCTTTCTTGAAGACGGTGAGGGAGAACGGGATTGATCGAAGAGTGAAATGATGGTTGCTTCGTCCGTCAAACTTAGACTGCGGGGAGGTGTGGTTTTGTGATATGACGGCTTGTTATTGCCGCGCTACGACCGGGGTGACTCTCCGCCTGCATACTGCCTTCTAATTTGGTGGATGACATTTGGGCCCGCGCGCTGCATGGCCCGCATGTCCGTGAACAAAAGTATAACGGCATTCAGTAGAGGGAGACATTTCGATGACCTAGGAGGAACCATAAGCGGTATTGTGTCCACTTTACTAGTAGTAATTGTTTTTCTAGGTAGTTGTAGAGTGTCTCCACTGTACTAGTAGTAATTGTTTCTCTGGGCCCAAGACAAAACAGCCCATCCACCCTAGTAAATAGTAACAACGTGGTTGTGCGGGGGCTGTGACCCTTCTAGCCAGGGTTTTATTTATGTTTACCACATCATGAGCCTAGTTGTGTTTTTTTCTTGCTGAAAATGGCTAGCCTAGTTCTATTTTTTTAGAAATACCCAAACGAGGCCTACTTGCTTTATCAGCCCTGCTGGGCTGCAAATCTTTCAAGACGGCAAATCTTTCAAGATATAGCTAGGACCCACGGGAAGGGCTTCTGTATTTCGCAAAAAAAATGTTCCCCCCGCTGACAGGTCGGACCCACTAGCTATATCTTCGCACGCAAGGAAGTGCCTCCTTATGACGCACGAAAAAATGAATATCCCCTGCTAGCTGGGACCCACCATAGTGGGTGGCTGACTTGTGGGCCTACTAAGTTGACGGGGACATAGGGCTATGTCAAGTTAGTCAATATGAATGATTCTAGCTCCAGTGACCTTACGATGTCCATCCAACGACCATAGTGCTTCTTCAACCTCTGGTCTTCTTGCTCCAGCCGCCCAAAGCAGCGCCGGTCGTGCCGCCTGCTCCTGCCTCCCGTGGCCAGCTGTGCTCCCTCGGAGGCCTCACTGCCCCCATACTACTCCCACCGCTGGCCAGGCCATCCCTCCACTCACCCACACCCCCTGTTATTCTGTGGCGACGACAGCCTCACACCGCAGCCGAACCAGTGAACCCTGGTACTCCTCTCCGCGTGGGCATCCACTGCCGCGTCTTCCCCGGCTCCGCGTCTTCCCCTTCCTAGGCCTCGCCGTCGTCCACCGCCTTGGTGCTCTCGGCGCGGCGTGGTCAATGTGGTCAACGACCGACTTCCATCAGAAGAGTACTATACGTGGAGAGGCTGACAGCTGGGTCCACCGCTACAGCCCAGTTTTTTTGTGATTTGCCAAGTAAGTCACTTTGTCAGGCCTATTGGGCTGCAAATCTTTCAAGACAAGGAGAGCTTCATTCGGCTGGCCGAGAAAATGGCCTATCAGTAATGAGAAATGGGATGTGCATTTTTAAAACACATCAAACCGGCAATTAGTTTCAAATTTCTTTTTTACATTTCGAGATTTTAAATTGCATTGATTTTTATGCGTGGACAATTTGTTGGATTTTATATTGATATGCATTTATTTTTGAAATCAGTTCGAACGTGACTCAAAATTTCGGGATTAAAAACAGTTCGGACCGCACCGAAATATGCAAAATTTCGTATAATTTTTTAACCGTGGCCACAATATGGGCTATAATGCTAACAAAAAGAATATGGGCTCCAAAAAACCTTAAGAATTAGCAAATGGGCTGTAAATTATTAGAAATAATGGCAGATGGGTTGTATGATGTTTTCCACAGATTTGAGGCTTTCCTAAAAAAAGGTTGACGCACAAGTAATGACTGTTGGATGTCCATCCAACGGCCGTCGTGCTTCTTCAATCTCTGCTCTTCCTACTCCAGCCACTCAAACAAGCGCCGGTGGGACTGCCTGCTCTCTCCTCCCCGCGGCCGTGTGTGCTGCCGCACAGGCCTCACCACCCCACCGTACTCCCATCGCTAGCCTAGCCATCCCTCTACTCACCCACACCTGCTGTTATTCTCTGGCGACGACAGACGAACCAGTAAACCCTCGTACAGTCGTACCCCCCCCCTCCGCGGGGGAAACAACTGTCGAGTCTTCCATGCCTCCGTGTTGTTCCCTTCCTAGGCCTCGCCGTCATCCACCGCCCTGGTGCTCTCGGATCGGCCTGGTCAACATGGTCAACGACCGAGTGCATCTGAAGTGGACTGTACGTGGAGAGGCTGACAGTTGGGTCCACGACCGCACGCAAGGAAATGCCTCTTTATTACACGCAAAATAATGATTCCTCCACCTGACATCTGGGACCCACCGAAAGGGCCTCTGTATTTCACGAAAAACATTACCGCCGCTGACACCTCGGACCCACAAGCTATATCTTCGCACGCAAGGAAGTGCCTCCTTATTACACACACAAAAATGAATACTCCCCCTGTTAGTTGGGAACCAGTATAATGGTAGGCTGACTTGTGGGCCTACTAAGTTGACAGGGACGGAGGGCTTTGTCAACTTAGTCAATATGCACGATTCTAGCTCCAGTGGCCGTACGGTGTCCATCCAATGGCCGTAGTGCTTCTTCAACCTCTGGTCTTCTTGCTCCAGCCGCCCAAACCAGCTAGCAAACCAGTGCTGGTCGTGCCCCGTGCTCCTGCCTCTCATGGCCGGCAGTGCTGCCGCGGAGGCCTCACCGCTCCCAACTACTCCCACCGCTGGCCAAGCCATCCCTCAACTCACCCACACCCCCTGTTATTCTGCGGTAACGACAACCTCACACCGCAGCCGAACCAGTGAACCCGCATACTCCTCTCCGCGCGGGCTTCCACTGTCGCGTCTTCCCCGACTCCGCGTCGTCCCCTTCCTAGGCCTCGCCGTCGTCCACCGCCCTGGTGCTCTCAGCGCAGCGTTGTCAACGGGGTCAAGGAACGGCTTGCATCGGACGTGGACTATACGTGGAGAGGCTGACAGCTGGGTCCACGGCCGCAGCAAGGAAGTGCCTCCTTATTACGCGCAAAATAATTATTCCTCCACCTGACAGCGGTGACCCACCGGACGGGCCACCGTATTTCGGGAAAAAACGTTTCCCCTGACTGCTGGGACCCACCAGCTACATCTTCGCACGCAAGGAAGTGCGTCCGAAAAAAAAACGATTCGCCCCCCTGACTGCTAGGACCCACCAGCTACATCTTCGCATGCAAGAAAGTGCCTGATAGTCGGGACCCACCTGGTCGAAGCGTACGTAGCGTTGTCATTCTGGTCACGAACGTGTATGTACATATTGGTCGATGTAGAGGCGCGCACGTGTCGTAGGAGAGGCGCGCACGTAGCATGTACATGTACGTACATCGTCCAGTGTTCAAGAAAGAAAATACGACCACGTACGCACATATTGGCAGGGTCTCGAACGCCTACTCGCGCATATGTATGGCCAGGGCTCGTGTACATGGCTGAGTCGGAACGGGGAAACTACGTCGTCGTCGTATTCACGGGGAGGCAACATAATGGGTCGTGTTCATCGGGAGGCAACGGAACGCTTGGGAGCCAACCGACTTGGACGGAACAGCCGATGGAAACAAGGCCTGGCATACAGCAAAATGGAGGAAACGGCCTTGTGTTCGACCGGCCACGGTCGAAATGGGATCCTATTCATCGGGAGGGGGTCTGGCGTACCGCAAAACGGAGGAAACGGACCTCCTATGGTCAAAACGGGGGTCCGGTTGATCGAGAGGGGTGTGGCGTACTGCAAAACGGAGGAAACAGACTTGTGTTAGAGCGCTACGGTCGAAACAGGGGTCCTGTTCATCGGGAGGGGTGTGGCGTACTGCAAAACGGGACTCCACGGGGCACTGTTCATCTCCACCGTCGACCCCCTCCAGCCTCCACGAGCTACTATTCATCCACCGTCGACCTCCTCCAGCATCCACCTGCGACTGTTCATCCACATTCACCCAGCCTCCACCGCGCGCTACTCCACCGGCTACTGTTCAACCAGCCCTCTCCACGGGCTCCTGTTCAACCACCCCTCCACGGCCTACTGTTCATCCAGCCCTCCACGGGGTGGTCCTGTTCATCCTGCCCTCCACGGGGTCCTGTTCATCCAGCCCCAACTGGCTTGATCGATTGGGGTCCTGTTCATCCAGAGGCAACACCACGGGGTCCTGTTCATCCACCCCCACCGGGAACTGTTCATCCAAACCCACCAGCAACGCTCACTGTTCATCCAGAGGCAACATCGATCAGCTTCAATTAGCAGCAGTAGCGAAGGAATCGCACGATCCGGTTCAGTTAACAGCCATCGATCGATCGCTCGAGTTCGGTAACGCGTAGCCTGCAGTGCAATTGCTCGGGTTAAGTTAGATCACAACGCCTCGCTCAGGTTCAGTTAGAGCCCAATGCCTCGCACCCACGCGCGTGCGTGTACGAGAGAAACGTGCATCGCTCGGCCCCGACCACCCACCGTAACCGGGAACACCCCGATATTTTCCTCGCCCTCGCTTCTACCACGGTTTTTTCGTCATGGACGACCCAAAGAATGTCATGCATCTGCCTCTCCGGCCCGCCCAGGACGAAAAGCCCATTTTCTATCATGATTTTTTGTCATAGAAGTAGGACCCCACCACATCTATGATGATACCGGGTTTTGTCACAATTATCGTCATAGAAGTGTCATAAGTACGACAGAAAAAAAATCGTTCAGCCCAAAATGTCACGGATGTGTCTTTTTTTGTAGTGGTCTAACATGGCGTTAACCAAATCAGTTAGAGTACGGTTCTTTCTTTCGGCCACCCCATTTGACTGAGGTGAATAAGGAGGCGTCCTATCATGGATTATACCATGTTCCGCACAAAAAACATCAAATTCAATGGAAAAATACTCTCCACCATGGTCGGACCTAAGCCTCTTGATTTTACGATCAAGTTGGTTTTCCACTTCAGCTTTGTAGATCTTGAAAAAGTTCAAAGCCTCATCCTTAGATTTCAGAAGATACACATGAAAGTATCTAATGGAGTCATCAATTAACTTCATGAAATATTTCTTTCCACCTTTTGTCAAAACACCATTCATTTCACATAGATCTGAATGTATGAGTTCTAGTGGTACAAGATTTCTCGTTTCCGCGGTCGTGTGAGACTTACGAGGTTGCTTAGCTTGCACACAAACTTGACACTTAGATCCCCTGATGGTGGTGAAACTAGGGATTAAGTTTAGTTTGGCTAGTCGCGACATGCAACCAAAGTTAACATGACACGGATGTGAATGCCACACATTTGATTCACTATTGTTGCAAACATGATTAACAACTTTATTGCAAACATCTGACAAGGATAAACAAAACAGGCCTCCTGACTCATAGCCTTTGCCAACAAACGTTCCATACTTGGATATTACAAATTTGTTTGACTCAAAAACAAGCTTGTAGCCATCTCTAAACAGAAGAGATCCGCTAACAAGATTTTTATTGACGGAGGGGACATAATGCACGTTCTTCAGCCACACGATCTTCCCCGAAGTAAACTTCAGACCGACCGTGCCAACACCGCGAACAGAAGCACTTGAACCATTGCCCATCAGCACGATGGAAATCCCTGCGGTCTGATAAGACAAAAACATGGAAATATCACCGCATACATGCACATTAGCACCCGTGTCAATCAACCAATCAGGAGATTGACATACTGAAAGAATAGTGGGAAATATACCATACCCATCATCCTTCATGTTCGTGTCTCCAATGACAACATTAGCGGTCTTGCCGCCTTTCCCTAGATGATGCTTGTCATAGCGATTGGGGAAACTAGGAGCCCAATGATCAGGATCTCCACACACATGACAAACACCTTTCTTATTCTTAAAGTTCGTGTGTTGTACAGCCTTGTTCTTCCAATCAAACTTTGCTTTACCATCAAACTTTCCCTTGTTCTTGAACTTGTGGGACTGGAAGTTTTTCTTCTGTACCAGATTGGCACTAGATCCTCCCTCAATACCTCGAGCATGTGTGTCCTTTACTCTCGCCTTTTCTTCCACATCAAGAGTTCCAATGAGATCTGGAACAGAAAACTCCTGCCTCTTATGCTTCAGTAAGGTAGCAAAGTCATCATGTAGTCATAGAATTGCTCCATGATGTACAGCTCAGTGCCGACATCCGAGACCCCAAACTTGGCCTTGAGTGCGTCACACATATCTTTTCCATTATCAATTGACGCATAAGCATCAACTATGTTCTCACCAAGAACACTCAAGAGAGCATCATAATCTCCTTCAGGTTTGCCGAGAGTGGCGTCATAGCAACTCATGGTTTGAAACCATAAGACCGCTCTCACGCGCCACCTCTTATAGTGGATACCCTCAAACACGGGAGGTCTCATGGAAGCAGCAAGACCACTTGGGGTAAATTGCCTATGATAAGGTTTTTGGATTGTTGGAAATATGAGCAATTTACCATATGATTTTATGAACAGAAATATTAGATAAAAATTGACTAATATAATAGAGATGGAGCAAGTCATGTAATCTAGCAGAGTGATAGAAAATAGCATTTGTACATGTGAACTAAAATAGAACTCATGTAGAACAAAGAATAGAACAAGATAAACTAGAGCAAGAAACTGTTGCATGATCTTAAACAGAGAGATCATGGAGACGTACGAAGAAGTGGCAGAAGCACCAGTCTTGGGGTTGGTATCCTCGCCAGTCATGTCGTCAAGGAGATTGTCGACGTCACGGAAGAAGTCGTCGTCGGGGAAGTAGTCGTCGGCGACCGGATTGTCCGTGATGAAGCAGCCAGTAGTCGCGATGAGCACTCCCCAAAAACCTTATCACCCTTCTCCCGTACAGGACTCAAAAGGTGCCGTTTCGGAGGCCTACTGTCCCAACCCGCGGTGCACACCGCAAGCCAGGATGAGGAAGACAACAGTAGCTCAGAGATGGAACCGTGGTGAGAGGAAGGAGTAGTTCTGGTGCATCTCTCTGAGAGGAGCGACCTCCCTTTTATAGGCGCAAGAGAAGAAGGCGAGAGGTCGCGCCGGGAGCTGAAGGGAAGGAGGGCTATGAAACGAATAGGCAGCAGCCAAAGGGTGCATCGTTCGTATTTAGTATCCACTACATCAAAAAGTTTCCAGCTCCCAAATGACCTTTCGTATACCCGTAGTGCGTGGCAAAAATTTAGACATCGGCTCATTCCCGCAACCCGCGGCGCGTCGTGACGAGGCGTGGCGAGGCGGGCGGCGGAGGAGGAGCGCGCGTGGATGTCCCTCTTGTTCTCATGCAAGTACAAGTGGGGAAAGAGCCTCCCTTATAAGAAGGTCCAACTCCCTCTAAACTAGCAATGTGGGACTAAACTTTAGTAGTTCCCCTTGCCTTGCACGAATGGGCTAAGTGGGCCTCTAGGATTTATTAGGAATTTCTGAAACTGCTATTGGGCTGGCCCAAAATAGACAAAATTCTAGCACTATCGACATGTCAACCTACCCCATGGTTGGCATCTGGACCCGCACCGCATCCCGGTGCCGGCGGTGCCCCGATCGGTGTGGACTCATGCTGAGGAGATGCACAGGCGCCGCGAGCTTCGGAAGCCAGAGACTGCGAGGAATCTTGGCCAAAAATAGTCTGTAAGTATTAGACAAAGTGGAGTTATGGGCATCGCCAGGCCGGAGGTCGGCAACTATGGCGAGTCCAGAGATGTGATCGCCCATGTGTTCATACATATCGATATCCATCTACTAGTTGTGATTGCTAGCCCTACCTACCTAGCTCTTGTTGCCCCTAATCACTGGCCCAACCCTACCTAGCTCACCATACTAGAGAATGAAATACTACTGACCCCTCATCACTTACTAGCACGGCAGCACCCAACCACACGTCAGTGATGAGGGTTACACTAACCAACCAGTGACAACACATAAGTGGTGACCTTCGAGGGGATGTCCTAGCAAGTAACCATTGACTGGCCCAAAAAGGGACGGTCGGTGATAACTGATTGACGGGTCATTGTTGGGGAACGTAGTATTTAAAAAAATCCTACGATCACGCAAGATCTATCTAGGAGAATCATAGCAACGAGAGGGGAGAGTGTGTCTATGTACCCTCGTAGACCGAAAGCGGAAGCGTCTAGTGACGCGGTTGATGTAGTCGAACGTCTTCGCGATCCAACCGATCCAAGCACCGAACGTACGACACCACCGTGTTCAGCACACATTCAGCTCCATGACGTCCCACGAGCTCTGGATCCAGTTGAGCATCACGGGAGAGTTTCATCAGCACGACGGTGTGGTGACAGTGATGATGAAGCTACTGGCGCTAGGCTTCGCCTAAACACTACAACAATATGACCGAGGTGTGTATCTATGGGGAGGGGCACCGCACACGGCTAAAATCAACTTGTGTGTCTATGGGGTGCCCCCTCCCCATGTATATAAAGGAGGGAGGAGAGGAGGAGGCGTGCCTAGGGGGGCAATCCTACTCCAAGTAGGATTCCCCCTTTTCATATTCCTAGTAAGAGAGGGGAAGGAAGGAGAGAAGAAGAAGAAGGAAAGGGGGGCCGGCCCGCTAGTCCAATTCGGTTTGGGCTAGGGGGGCCGCGCACCCCTAGCTGGCCGCACCTCCTCTTCCTCCACTTGGGCCCATGAGGCCCAATAACCCCCCGGGAGGTTCCGGTAACCTCCCAGTACTCCGGTATTTATCTGATAACCTTCGGAAGTCATACGGTGTCCGAATATAACCTTCCAATATATGAATCTTTATGTATCGGACATTCCGAGACTCCTCATCATGTCCGTGATCACATCCGGGACTCCGAACTACCTTCGGTACATGAAAACACATAAACTCATAATATTGTTCGTCATCAAACGTTAAGCGTGCGGACCCTACGGGTTGAAGAACTATGTAGACATGACCAAGACTCATCTCCAGTCAATAACCAATAGCGGAACCTGGATGCTCATATTGGTTCCTACATATTCGACGAAGATCTTTATCGGTCAAACCGCATAACAACATATGTTGTTCCCTTTGTCATCGGTATGTTACTTGCCCGATATTCGATCGTCGGTATCATCATACCTAATTCAATCTCGTTACCGGCAAGTCTCTTTACTCGTTTCGTAATACATCATCTCGTGACTAACTCATTAGTCATTTGCTTGCAAGGCTTATTATGATGTGTATTACCGAGAGGGCCCAGAGATACCTCTTCGATAGTCGGAGTGACAAATCCTATTCTCGATCTATGCCAACACCACAAACACCTTCCAAGACACCTGTAGAGCATCTTTATAATCATCCAGTTACGTTGTGACTTTTGATATTACACAAGGTGTTCCTCCGATATTCGGAAGTTGCATAATCTCATAGTCATTGGAACATGTATAAGTCATGAAGAAAGCAATAGCAGTAAAACTAAGCGATCAAGTTGCTAAGCTAACGGATGGGTCTTGTCCATCAGATCATTCTCCTAATGATGTGACCCCGTTGATCAAATGAAAACTCATGTCTATGGTCAAGAAACATAACCATCTTTGAACAATGAGCTAGCCTAGTAGTGGCATACTAGGGACACTCTGTTTTGTCTATGTATTCACACATGTACTAAGTTTCCAGTTAATAGAATTCTAGCATGAATAATAAACATTTATCATGCTATATGGAAATACAAATAACAACTTTATTATTGCCTCTAGGGCATATTTCCTCCAATCTCCCACTTGAACTAGAGTCAATAATCTAGATTACATAGTAATGATTCTAACACCCATGGACTCTTGGTGCTGATCATGTTTTGCTCGTGGAAGAGCCTTAGTCAATGGGTCTGCGATATTCAGATCCGTATGTATCTTGCATATTTCTATGTGTACCTCCTTGTCTTGATCGCGGATGGAATTGAAGCATCTCTTGATGTGCTTGGTTGTTTTGTGAAATCTGGATTCCTTCTCCAAGGCTATTGCTCCAGTGTTGCCACAAAAGATTTTCATTGGACCCGATGCACTAGGTATTACACCAAGATCGGATATGAAATCCTTCATCCAGACTCCTTCATTTGTTGCTTCCGAAGCAGCTATGTACTCTGCTTCACACGTAGATCCCGCCACGACGCTCTGCTTGGAACTGCACCAACTGACAGCTTCACCGTTCAAAAAATACATATCCGGTTTGTGACTTAGAGTCATCCGGATCAGTGTCAAAGCTTGAATCAACGTAACCATTTATGATGAGCTCTTTGTCACCTCCATAAACAAGAAACATATCCTTAGTCCTTTTCAGGTACTTCGGGATGTTCTTGACCGTTGTCGAGTGATCCACTTCTAGATTACTTTGGTACCTCCCTGCTAAACTTATAGCAAGGCACACATCATTGCATACATGATAGATCCTATGGCTGGGGCATAGGGAATGACTTTCATTTTCTCTCTATCTTGTGCAGTGGTCGGGCATTGAGTCTTACTGAACTTCACACCTTGTAACACGCGCAAGAACCCTTTCTTTGACTGATCCATTTTGAACTTCTTCATAACTTTATCAAGGTATGTGCTTTGTGAAAGTCCAATTAAGCGTCCTGATCTATCTCTATAGATCTTGATGCCTAATATATAGGCAGCTTCACCAAGGTCTTTCATTGAAAAATTCTTATTCAAGTATCTTTTTATTCCATCCATAAATTCTATATCATTTCCAATCAACAATATGTCATCTACATATAATATCAGAAATGCTACAGAGCTCGCACTCACTTTCTTGTAAATACATGCTTCTCCAATAGTCTGTATAAAACCATATGCTTTGATCACCTCATCAAAGCGTATATTCCAACTCCGAGATGCCTGCACCAGTCCATACATGGATCGCTGGAGCTTGAATACTTTGCTAGCACCTTTAGGATCGACAAAACCTTCTGGTTGCATCATATACAACTCCTCTTTGAGGTATCGATTAAGGAATGCAGTTTTGACATCCATTTGCCAGATTTCATAATTATAAAATGCGGCAATTGCTAACATGATTTAGACAGATTTAAGCATCGCTACGGGTGAGAAAGTCTCATCATAGTCAACTCCTTGAACTTACCGAAAACCTTTCGCAACAGGTCGAGCTATGTAGACAGTAACATTACCATCGGCGTATGTCTTCCTCTTGAAGATCCATTTATTTTCAATGGCTTGCCGATCATCGGTCAAGTCAACCAAAGTCCACACTTTGTTCTCATACATGGGTCCCATCTCAGATTTCATGGCCTCAAGCCATTTTGCGGAATTTGGGCTCATCATCGCTTCCTCATAGTTCGTAGGTTCATCATGGTCTAGTAACATTACTTCCAGAACTGGGCTACCATACCACTCTGGTGCGGAACGTACTCTGGTTGACCTATGAGGTTCAATAGTAACTTGATCTGAATTTTCATGATCACCATCATTAGCTTCCTCGCTGATTGGTGTACGAATCACTGGAACTAGTTTCTGTGATGTACTACTTTCCAATTCGGGAGAAGGTACAATTACATCATCAAGTTCTACTTTCCTCCCACTCACTTCTTTCGAGAAAAACTCCTTCTCTGGAAAGGATCCATTCTTAGCAACAAATATTTTGCCTTCAGATCTATGATAGAAGGTGTACCCAACAGTTACCTTTGGGTATCCTATAAAGACACATTTCTCCAACTTGGGTTCGAGCTTATCAGGTTGAAGCTTTTTCACATAAGCATCGCAGCCCCAAACTTTAAGAAACGACAACTTTGGTTTCTTGCCAAACCACGGTTCATAAGGCATCGTCTCAACGGATTTAGATGGTGCCCTATTTAACGTGAATGTAGCTGTCTCTAGAGCATATCCCCAAAACGATAGTGGTAAATCAGTAAGAGACATCATAGATCGCACCATATCTAATAAAGTGCGGTTACGACGTTCGGACACACCATTACGCTGTGCTGTTCCGGGTGGCGTGAGTTGTGAAACTATTCCACATTGTTTCAAATGAAGACCAAACTCGTAACTCAAATATTCGCCTCCATGATCTGATCGTAGAAACTTTATTTTCTTGTTACGATGATTCTCTACTTCACTCTGAAATTCTTTGAACTTTTCAAATGTTTCAGATTTGTTCTTCATCAAGTAGATATACCCATATTTGCTCAAATCATCAGTGAGGGTCAGAAAATAACGATACCCGCTGCGAGCCTCAACACTCATCGGACCACATACATTAGTATGATTTCCAACAAATCAGTTGCTCACTCCATTGTTCCGGAGAACAGAGTTTTAGTCATCTTGCCCATGAGGCATGGTTCGCAAGTACCAAGTGATTCCAAAAGTCCATCTGTATGGAGTTTCTTCATGCGCTTTACACCAATATGACCTAAACGGCGGTGCCACAAATAAGTTGCACTATCATTATCAACCTTGCATCTTTTGGCTTCAATATTATAATTATGTGTATCACTACGATTGAGATCTAACAAGAATAGACCACTCTTCAAGGGTGCATGACCATAAAAGATATTACTCGTATAAATAGAACAACCATTATTCTCTGATTTAAATGAATAATCGTCTCGCAACAAACAAGATCCAGATATAATGTTCATGCTCAACGCTGGCACCAAATAACAATTATTCATGTCTAAAACTAATCCCGATGGTAGATGTAGAGGTAGCGTGCCGACGACGATCACATCGACTTTGGAACCATTTCCCACGTGCATCGTCACCTCATCCTTAGCTAATATTTGTTTAATCCGTAGCCCCTGTTTGAAGTTACAAATATTAGCAACCAAACCAATATCTGATACCCAGGTGCTACTACGAGCATTAGTAAGTTACACATATACCTTTGTTCACTTTGCCATCCTTCTTATCCGCCCAATACTTGGGGCGGTTCCGCTTCGAGTGTCCAGTCCCTTTGGAGTGGAAGCACTTAGTTTCATGCTTGGCTCCAGACTTGGGTTTCTTCGCGGGAGTAGCAATTGTCTTGGTATTCTTCTTGAAGTTCCCCTTCTTTCCCTTGCGCTTTTTCTTGAAACTAGCGGTCTTATTAACCATCAACACTTGATGCTCCTTTTTGATTTCTACCTCCGCAGCCTTGAGCATTTTGAAGAGCTATGGAATTGTCTTTTGCATCCCTTTCATATTATAGTTCATCATGAAGCCTTTATAGCTTGGTGGCAGTGATTGAAGAACTCTATCAATAACACTATCTTCGTCAACTTTGCAACCAAGTTGAGTCATATGATTGTAGTACCTAGACATTCTAAGCAAGTGTTCACTGATAGAACTATTCTCTTCCATTTTGTAGCTATAGAACTTATTGGAGACTTCATATCTCTCAATTCGGGCATTTGCTTGAAATATTAACTTCAACTCTTGGAACATCTCATATGCTCCATGGTGTTCAAAATGTCTTTGAAGTCCCGATTCTAAGCCGTAAAGCATGACACACTGAACTATCGAGTAGTCATCAGAACGAGCTTGCCACACGTTCATAATGTCCGGAGTTGCTCCTGCAGCAGGCCTGTCACCTACCGGTGCCAGGACATAATTCTTCTATGCATCAATGAGGATAATCCTCAATTTACGGACCCAGTCCGTGTAGTTGCTACCATCATCTTTCAACTTAGCTTTCTCTAGGAACGCATTAAAATTCAAGGGAATGGTAGAACGGGCCATTGATCTACAACAACATATATATGAAAAAACTATGAGGACTAAGTTCATGATAAATTAAAGTTCAATTAATCATATTACTATAGAACTCCCACTTAGACAGACATTCCTCTAGTCATCTAAATGATCATGTGACCCAAATCAACTAAACCATGTCCGATCGTCACGTGAGATGGAGTAGTTTTCAATGGTGAACATCTTATGTTGATAATATCTACTATATGATTCACGCTCGACCTTTCGGTCTCTAGTGTTCCGAGGCCATGTCTATACATGCTAGGCTCGTCAAGTTTAACTCGGGTTTTCTACATGTGCAAAACTGTCTTACACCCGTTGCATTTGAACGTAGAGCTTATCACACCCGATCATCACGTGGTGTCTCGGCACGACAAACTTTCGCAACGGTGCATACTCAGGGAGAACACTTGTACCTTGAAATATTGTAAGCGATCGTCTTATAATGCTACCATCGTACTAAGCAAAATAAGAAGCCAAATAAAATAAACATCACATGCAATCAAAATATGTGACATGATATGGCCATCATCATCTTGTGATTTTGATCTCCATCTCCAAAGCATCGTCATGATCTCCATTGTCACCGGCTTGACACCAGGATCTTCATCGTAGCGTCGTGGTCGTCTCGCCAACTATTGCTACTACTACTATCGCTAACTCACAGTGATAAAATAAATCAATTACACGGCTTTTGCAATTCATACAATAAAGAGACAACCATAAGGCTCCTGCCGGTTGCCGATAACTTTACAAAACATGATCATCTCATACAATAACATATAACTCATCACGTCTTGACCATATCACATCACAACATGCCCTGCAAAAACAAGTTAGACGTCCTCTACTTTGTTGTTGCAAGTTTTACGTGGCTGCTACGGGCTTAGCAAGAACCGTTCTTACCTACGCATACATGATACGTCTCCAACATATCTACTTTTCCAAACACTTTTGCCCTTGTTTTGGACTCTAACTTGCATGATTTGAATGGAACTAACCCGGACTGACACTATTTTCAGCAGAATTGCCATGGTGTTGTTTTTGTGCAGAAATAAAAGTTCTTGGAATGACCTGAAATTCAACAGAGAATTACTTTGGAATATATAAAAAATATCTGCGGAAAGAACCAAGCCAGGGGGCCCACACCCTTTCCACGAGGGTGGGGGCGCACCCCCTCCCCCTGGGCGCGCCCCCTGCCTCGTGGGCTGCCTGTTGCTCCACCGACATCTACCTCGACTCCATATATTCTCTTTCAGCGAGAAAAAAACCAGAGAAGAAGAATTATCGCATTTTACGATATGGAGCCGCCGCCAAGCCCTAATATCTCTTGGGAGGGCTGATCTGGAGTCCGTTCGGGGCTCCGGAGAGTGGAGATCGTTGCCATCGTCATCATCAACCTTCGTCCATCACCAATTCCATGATGCTCACTGCCGTGCGTGAGTAATCCCATCGTAGGCTTGCGGGACGGTGATGGGTTGGATGAGATTTACCATGTAATCGAGTTAGTTTTGTTAGGGTTTGATCCCTAGTATCCACTATGTTCTAAGATTGATGTTACTATGACTTTGCCATTCTTAATGCTTGTCACTAGGGCCCGAGTGCCATGATTTCAAATCTGAACCTATTATGTTTTCATGAATATATGTGTGTTCTTGATCCTATCTTGCAAATCAATAGTCACCTACTATGTGTTATGATTCGGCAACCCCGAAGTGACAATAATCGGGACCACTCCCGGTGATGACCGTAGTTTGAGGAGTTCATGTATTCACTATGTGTTAATGCTTTGGTCCGGTACTCTATTAAAAGGAGGCCTTAATATCCCTTAGTTTCCACTAGGACCCCGCTGCCACGGGAGGGTAGGACAAAAGATGTCATGCTAGTTCTTTTCCATAGGCATGTATGACAATATTCGGAATACATGCCTACATTACATTGATGAACTGGAGCTAGTTCTGTGTCACCATAGGTTATAACTATTACATGAGGAATCGCATCCGACATAATTCTCCATCACCGATCCAATGCCTATGAGCTTTTCACATATTGCTTGTTGCTTATTTACTTTTGCGCTGCTAGTGTTACAATCACTACAAAAACACTATCGCTACTTTTGCTACCGTTACCGTTACTTCCATATTACTTTGCTACTAAATTACCTTGCTGCAGATACTAAGTTTCCAGGTGTGGTTGAATTGACAACTCAGCTGCAAATACTTAAGAGTATTCTTTGGCTCCCCTTGTGTCGAATCAATAAATTTGGGTTGAATACTTTACCCTCGAAAACTGTTGCGATCCCCTACACTTGTGGGTTATCAAGACTATTTTCTGGCGCCGTTGCCGGGGAGCATTGCTATATTCTCTAAGTCACTTGGGATTTATATCTGTTGATCACTATGAAGAATTGGAAGGACTCGAAAACCAAGATCTTTCCCTCAACTACGAGGGGAGGTAAGGAACTGTCATCTAGCTCTGCACTTGATTCACCATCTGTTATGAGTAAATTTGCGACACCTACTCCTGCTATTGAATCTGATATGTCACATGTTCTTGATGATGCCACTTCTGCTATGTATGATGAAACTACTGAAGGAAATATGCCCTAGAGGCAATAATAAAGTTGTTATTTATATTTCCTTATATCATGATAAATGTTTATTATTCATGCTAGAATTGTATTAACCGGAAACTTAGTACATGTGTGAATACATAGACAAAACAGAGTGTCCCTAGTATGCCTCTACTAGACTAGCTCATTGATCAAAGATGGTTATGTTTCCTAACCATAGACATGAGTTGTCATTTGATCAACGGGATCACATCATTAGGAGAATGATGTGATGGACAAGACCCATCCGTTAGCTTAGCACTATGATCGTTTAAGTTTTACTGCTATTGCTTTCTTCATGACTTATACATGTTCCTATGACTATGAGATTATGCAACTCCCGAATACCGGAGGAACACTTTGTGTGCTACCAAACGTCACAACGTAACTGGGTGATTATAAAGGTACTCTACAGGTGTCTCCGAAGGTACTTGTTGGGTTGGCGTATTTCGAGATTAGGATTTGTCACTCCGATTGTCGGAGAGGTATCTCTGGGCCCACTCGGTAATGCACATCACTATAAGCCTTGCAAGCATTGCAGCTAATGAGTTAGTTGCAGGATGATGTATTACGGAACGAGTAAAGAGACTTGCCGGTAACGAGATTGAACTAGGTATTGAGATACCAACGATCGAATCTCGGGCAAGTAACATACCGATGACAAAGGGAACAACGTATGTTGTTATGCGGTTTGACCGATAAAGATCTTCGTAGAATATGTAGGAGCCAATATGAGCATCCAGGTTCCGCTATTGGTTATTGACCGGAGATGAGTCTCGGTCATGTCTACATAGTTCTCGAACCCGTAGGGTCCGCACGCTTAACGTTTGATGACGATCGGTATTATGAGTTTATGAGTTTTGATGTACCGAAGGAGTTCGGAGTCCCGGATGAGACCGGGGACATGACGAGGAGTCTCGAAATGGTCGAGACGTAAAAATCGATATATTGGATGACTATATTCGGACATCGGAAAGGTTCCGAGTGATTCGGGTATTTTCGGAGTACCGGGGAGTTACGGGAATAGAAGAGAGAGGCCAAAAGGAAGGAGGCGCGTGCCCCCCTTCTGGTCCGAATTGGACAAGGGGTGCAGCCCCCTTTTCCTTCTCCCTCTCCCCCTCTTTCCTTCTCTCCTACTCCGGAAAGGAAAGGGGAATCCTACTAGGACTTGGGAGTCCTAGTAGGACTCCCCACACTTGGCGCGCCCCCTCTAGGGCCGGCCTCTCCCTTGCTCCTTTATATACGGGGGCAGGGGGCACCCTAGGACACACAAGTTGAATTGTTCCAGCCGTGTGCGGTGCCCCCCTCCACAGAAACACACCTCGGTCATACCGTCGCGGTGCTTAGGCGAAGCCCTGCGCCGGTGAATACATCATATCCGTCACCACGGCGTCGTGCTGACGAAACTCTCCCGTGAAGCTCAACTGGATCAAGAGCTCGTGGGACGTCATCAAGCTGAACATGTGCTGAATGCGGAGGTGCCGTACGTTCGGTGCTTGATCGGTTGAATCATGAAGAAGTTCGACTACATCAACCGCGTCACTTGACGCTTCCGCTTCCGGTCTACGAGGGTACGTAGACACACTCTTCCCTCTCGTTGCTATGCATCTGGTAGATAGATCTTGCGTGATCGTAGGAAAATTTTAAAATACTACGTTCCCCAATAGTGGCATCATGAGCCAGGTCTATGCGTAGATGATATGCACGAGTAGAACACAATGAGTTGTGGGCGATACTAGTCATACTGCTTACCAGCATGTCATACTTTGCTTCGGCGGTATTGTGAGATGAAGCGGCCCGGACCGACATTACGCGTACGCTTACGCGAGACTGGTTTCACCGTTATGAGCACTCGTTGCTTAAAGGTGACTCGCGGGTGTCTGTCTCTCTCACTTTAGCTGAATCAAGTGTGGCTACGCCCGGTCCTTGTGAAGGTTAAAACAGCACATACTTGACGAAACATCGTTGTGGTTTTTGTATGCGTAGGTAAGAACTGTTCTTGCTAAGCCCGTGGCAGCCACATAAAACTTGCAACAACAAAGTAGAGGACGTCTAACTTGTTTTTGCAGGGCATGTTGTGATGTGATATGGTCAAGACATGATGAGATATACGGTTTTGTATGAGATGATCATGTTTTGTAAAGTTATCGGCAACTGGCAGGAGCCATATGGTTGTCGCTTTATTGTATGAAATGCAATTGCCATGTAATTGCTTTACTTTATCACTAACCGGTAGCGATAGTCGTAGAAGCAATAGTTGGCGAGACGACAACGATGCTACGATGGAGATCAAGGTGTCGCGCCGGTGACGAAGGTGATCATGACGGTGCTTTGGAGATGGAGATCAAAAGCACAAGATGATGATGGCCATATCATGTCACATATTTTGATTACATGTGATGTTTATCTTATTATGCTTCTTATTTTGCTTAGAACGACGGTAGCATTATAAGATGATCCCTTACTAAATTTCAAGGTATAAGTGTTCTCCCTGAGTATGCACCGTTGCGAAAGTTCGTCGTGCCGAGACACCACGTGATGATCGGGTGTGATAAGCTCTACGTTCAAATACAACGGGTGTAAGCCAATTTTGCACACGCGGAATACTCGGGTTATACTTGACGAGCCTAGCATATGCAGATATGGCCTCGGAACACTGGAGACCGAAAGGTCGAGCGTGAATCATATAGTAGATATGATCAACATAAGATGTTCACCATTGAAACTACTCCATCTCACGTGATGATCGGACATGGTTTAGTTGATTTGGATCACGTGATCATTTAGATGACCGGAGGGATGTCTATCTAAGTGGGAGTTTTTTAAGTAATATGATTAAATTGAACTTTAATTTATCATGAACTTAGTCCTGGTAGTATTAGCATATCTATGTTGTAGATCAATAGCTCGCGATGTTGCTCCCCGTTTATTTTTTATATGTTCCTAGAGAAAACTAAGTTGAAAGATGTTAGTAGAAATGATGCGGAATTGTTCCGTGATCTGAGGATTATCCTCATTGCCGCACAGAAGAATTATGTCCTTGATGCACCGCTAGGTGACAGACCTATTGCAGGAGCTGATGCAGACGTTATGAACGTTTAGACAAAAGCTCGGTATGATGACTACTTGATAGTTTAAGTGCACCATGCTTTACGGCTTAGAACCGGGACTTCAAAAACGTTTTGAACGCCACAGAGCATATGAGATGTTCCAAGAGTTGAAATTAGTATTTCATACTCATGCCCGTGTCAAGAGGTATGAGACCTCTGACAGTACTTTGCCTACAAGATGGAGGAGAATAGCTCAACCAGTGAGCATGTGCTCAGATTGTCTGGGTACTACAATTACTTGAATCAAGTGGGAGTTAATCTTCCAGATAAGATAGTAATTGACAAAGTTCTCTAGTCACTATCACCAAGTTAGTAGAACTTCGTGATGAACTATAATATGCAAGGGATGACGAAAGGAATTCCCGAGCTCTTCGCGATGCTAAAGTCGGCGAAGGTAGAAATCATGAAAAAGCATCAAGTGTTGATGGTTAACAAGACCACTTGTTTCAAGTAAAGGGCAAAGGGATAGAAGGGGAACTTCAAGAAGAATGACAAGCAAGTTGTCACTCCCATGAAGAAACCCAAAGCTAAACTCAAGCCTGAAACTAAGTGCTTCTACTTCAAAGGAAATGGTCACTGGAAGTGGAACTACCCTAGATACTTGGCGGATAAGAAGGATGGCAAAGTGAACAAAGGTATATTTTGATATACAGATTATTGATGTGTACTTTACTAGTGATCATAGCAACCCCTGGGTATTTGATACCGGTTCAGTTGCTAAAATTAGTAACTCGAAACGAGAAATTGCAGAATGAAAAGAGACTAGTTAAAGGTGAAGTGACGATGTGTGTTGGAAATGGTTCCAAGATTGATATGATCATCATCGCACACTCCCTATACTTTCGGGATTAGTGTTGAACCTAAATAAGTGTTATTTGGTGTTTGTGTTGAACATGAATATGATTTGATCATGTTTATTGCAATACGGTTATTCATGTAAGTTAGAGAATAATTGTTGTTCTGTTTACATGAATAAAACCTTCTATGGTCATACACCCAATGAAAATGGTTTGTTGGATCTCGATCGTGTGATACACATATTCATAATATTGAAGCCAAAAGATGCAAGGTTAATAATGATAGTGCAACTTATTTGTGGCACTGCCGTTTAGGTCATATTGGTGTAAAGCGCATGAAGAAACTCCATAGTGATGGACTTTTGGAATCACTTGATTATGAATCACTTGGTGCTTGCGAACCATGCCTCATGGGCAAGATGACTAAAACTCCGTTCTTCGGAACTGTGGAGCGAGCAACAGAGTTGTTGGAAATCATACATACTGATGTATGCGGACCAATGAGTGTTGAAGCAAGCGGCGGGTATCGTTATTTTCTGACCTTCACTGATGATTTGAGCAGATATGGGTATATCTACTTAATGAAGCACAAGTCTGAAACATTTGAAAAGTTCAAAGAATTTCAGAGTGAAGTGGAGAATCATCGTAACAAGAAAATAAGAGTTTCTACGATATGATCGTAGAGGTAAAATATTTGAGTTAGCGAGTTTGGCCTTCAATAAACACAATGTGAAATAGTTTCACTACTCACGCCACCTGGAACACCACAGTGTAATGGTGTGTCCGAACGTCATAACTGTACTTTATTAGATATGGTGCGATCGATGATGTCTCTTACCAATCTACCACTATCGCTTTTGGGGTTATGCATTAGAGACAGCTACATTCACGTTAAATAGGGCACCATCTAAATCCGTGGAGATGACACCGTATGAACTGTGGTTTGACGAGAAACCTAAGTTGTCATTTCTTTAAGTTTGGGACTGCGATGCTTATGTGAAAAAGCTTCAACCTGATAAGCTCGAACCCAAGTCGGAGAAATGTGTCTTCATAGGATACCCAAAAGAGACTGTTGGGTACACCTTCTATCACAGATCCGAAGGCAAGATATTCGTTGCTAAGAATGGATCCTTTCTAGAGAAGGAGTTTCTCTCGAAAGAAGTGAGTGGGAGGAAAGGAGAACTTGATGAGGTAATTATACCTTCTCCCGAATTGGAAAGTAGTACATCACAGAAAATTGTTCCAGTGATTCCTACACCAATCAGTGAGGAAGTTAATGATGATGATCATGAAACTTTGGATCAAGTTTCTGCTGAACGTCGTAGATCAACCAGAGTACGTTCCGCACCAGAGTGGTACGGCAACCCAGTTCTGGAAATCATGTTACTAGACCATGATGAACCTATGAACTATGAGGAAGCGATGATGAGCCCAGATTCCGCAAAATGGCTTGAGGCCATGAAATCTGAGATGGGATCCATGTATGAGAACAAAGTATGGACTTTGGTTGACTTGCCCGATGATCGGCAGGCCATCGAAAATAAATGGATCTTCAAGAGGAAGACCGACGCAAACGTTAATGTTACTGTTTACAAAGCTCGACTTGTTGCGAAAGGGTTTCAACAAGTTCAAGGAGTTGACTACGATGAGACTTTCTCACCTGTAGCGATGCTTAAGTCTGTCCGAATCATGTTAGCAATTGCCGCATTTTATGAAATCTGGCAAATGGATGTCAAAACTGCATTCCTGAATGGATATCTCAAAGAAGAGTTGTATATGATGCAACCAGAAGGTTTTGTCGATCCAAAAGGTGCTAACAAAGTATGCAAGCTCCAGCGATCCATCTATGGACTGGTGCAAGCATCTCGGAGTTGGAATATACGCTTTGATGAGGTGATCAAAGCATATGGTTTTATACAGACTTTTGGAGAAGCCTGTATTTACAAGAAGTGAGTGGGAGCACTACGACCTTTCTGATAAGTATATGTGAATGACATATTGTCGATCGGAAATGATGTAGAATTTTCTGGAAAGCATAAAGGAGTGTTTGAAAGGAGTTTTTCAAAGAAAGACATTGGTGAAGCTGCTTACATATTGGGCATCAAGATCTATAGAGATAGATCAAGACGCTTGATAAGACTTTCGATAAGTACATACCTTGATAAGATTTTGAAGTAGTTCAAAATGGATCAGCCAAAGAAGGAGTTCTTGCCTGACTTGTAAGGTGTGAAGTTGAGTAAGACTCAAAGCTAGACCACGGCAGAAAAATATAGAGAGAATGAAAGTCATTCCCTATGCCTCAGCCATAGGTTCTATAAAGTATGCCATGCTGTGTACAAAACACGTTGTGTACCTTGCCATGAGTTTGACAGGGAGGTACAATAGTGATCCAGGAGTAGATCACTGTACAGCGGTCAAAATTATCCTTAGTAATTGGATGACTAAAGAAAATATTTCTCGATTATGGAGGTGATAAAGAGTTCGTCGTAAAGGGTTACGCCGATGCAAGCTTTGACACTAAATCCAGATGACTCTAAGTATCAATCTGGATGCGTATTGAAAGTGGGAGCAATTAGCTAGAGTAGCTCCATGCAGAGCATTGTAGACATAGAAATTTGCGAAATACATACGGATCTGAATGTGACAGACCCGTTGACTAAACTTCTCTCACAAGCAAAACATGATCACACCTTATTACTCTTGGGTATTAATCACATAGCGATGTGAACTAGATTATTGACTCTAGTAAACCCTTTGGGTGTTGGTCACATGGTGATGTGAACTATGGGTGTTATTCACATAACGATGTGAACTATCGGTATTAACTCACATGGCGATGTGAGCTAGATTATTGACTCTAGTGCAAGTGGGAGACTGAAGGAAATATGCCCTAGAGGCAATAATAAAGTTGTTATTTATATTTCCTTATATCATGATAAATGTTTATTATTCATGCTAGAATTGTATTAACCGGAAACTTAGTACATGTGTGAATACAGAGACAAAACAGAGTGTCCCTAGTATGCCTCTACTAGACTAGCTCATTGATCAAAGATGGTTATGTTTCCTAACCATAGACATGAGTTGTCATTTGATCAACGGGATCACATCATTAGGAGAATGATGTGATGGACAAGACCCATCCGTTAGCTTAGCACTATGATCGTTTAAGTTTTACTACTATTGCTTTCTTCATGACTTATACATGTTCCTATGACTATGAGATTATGCAACTCCCGAATACCGGAGGAACACTTTGTGTGCTACCAAACGTCACAACGTAACTGGGTGATTATAAAGGTACTCTACAGGTGTCTCTGAAGGTACTTGTTGGGTTGGCGTATTTCGAGATTAGGATTTGTCACTCCGATTGTCGGAGAGGTATCTCTGGGCCCACTCGGTAATGCACATCACTATAAGCCTTGCAAGCATTGCAGCTAATGAGTTAGTTGCAGGATGATGTATTACAGAACGAGTAAAGAGACTTGCCGGTAGCGAGATTGAACTAGGTATTGAGATACCGACGATCGAATCTCGGGCAAGTAACATACCGATGACAAAGGGAACAACGTATGTTGTTATGCGGTTTGACCGATAAAGATCTTCGTAGAATATGTAGGAGCCAATATGAGCATCCAGGTTCCGCTATTGGTTATTGACCGGAGATGAGTCTCGGTCATGTCTACATAGTTCTCGAACCCGTAGGGTCCGCACGCTTAACGTTTGATGACGATCGGTATTATGAGTTTATGAGTTTTGATGTACCGAAGGAGTTCGGAGTCCCGGATGAGACCGGGGACATGACGAGGAGTCTCGAAATGGTCGAGACGTAAAAATCGATATATTGGATGACTATATTCGGACATCGGAAAGGTTCCGAGTGATTCGGGTATTTTCGGAGTACCGGGGAGTTACGGGAATAGAAGAGAGAGGCCAAAAGGAAGGAGGCGCGTGCCCCCCTTCTGGTCCGAATTGGACAAGGGGTGCAGCCCCCTTTTCCTTCTCCCTCTCCCCCTCTTTCCTTCTCTCCTACTCCGGAAAGGAAAGGGGAATCCTACTAGGACTTGGGAGTCCTAGTAGGACTCCCCACACTTGGCGCGCCCCCTCTAGGGCCGGCCTCTCCCTTGCTCCTTTATATACGGGGGCAGGGGGCACCCTAGGACACACAAGTTGAATTGTTCCAGCCGTGTGCGGTGCCCCCCTCCACAGAAACACACCTCGGTCATATCGTCGCGGTGCTTAGGCGAAGCCCTGCGCCGGTGAATACATCATATCCGTCACCACGGCGTCGTGCTGACGAAACTCTCCCGTGAAGCTCAATTGGATCAAGAGCTCGTGGGACGTCATCAAGCTGAACGTGTGCTGAATGCGGAGGTGCCGTACGTTCGGTGCTTGATCGGTTGAATCGTGAAGAAGTTCGACTACATCAACCGCGTCACTTGACGCTTCCGCTTCCGGTCTACGAGGGTACGTAGACACACTCTTCCCTCTCGTTGCTATGCATCTGGTAGATAGATCTTGCGTGATCGTAGGAAAATTTTAAAATACTACGTTCCCCAATAACTACTTCTATGCTTGATAATACTATGCCACTAGGTGAATTTCTAGATGAACAAATTGCTAAGGCTAGGGAGAATGCAAATATTGAAACTGATAATATTGATGAAAGTGATGATGAAGATTCTGCCCCTAGATATGAATTGCTTGTTATTCCTGAGGGTTATGTTATGGATGAAGAAACTGCTAGAGACTTTCTTGCTTGCAATGATAGATATGATCTTAATAAATTATTAGCTAAGCTGAAAGAAAAGTCTTTGAATGCTAGAATGAAATATGACCCTGCTTTTGCTACTTCACCTATCTTTGTTACTGATAAGGATTATGATTTCTCTGTTGATCCTCAGTTAATTACTTTGGTTGAATCTGATCCTTTCCATGGCTATGAGACTGAAACTATTGTGGCACATCTTACTAAGTTAAATAATATAGCTATTCTGTTCACCAACGAGGAAAAGATTCGTTATTACTATATCCTTAAGTTATTTCCGTTCTCGTTAAAGGGTGATGCTAAGACATGGTTTAATTCTCTTGATCCTGGTTGTGTGCGTAGTCCCCAGGATATGATTTATTACTTCTCTGTTAAATATTTTCCCGCTCATAAGAAACAGCTGCCTTACGGGAAATATATAATTTCGTGCAAATTGAAGAAGAGAGTCTCCCACATGCTTGGGGGAGGCTTCTCCAGTTACTTAATGCTTTGCCTGGTCATCCTCCTCAGAGGAATGAAATACTTGATGTCTTTTATAATGGACTAACCGATGCTTCCAGAGACCACCTGGATAGTTGTGATGGTTGTGTTTTCAGGGAAAGAATAGTTGATCAAGCTGAATTACTATTGAATAATATGTTGACCAACGAAAATAATGGGACACTTCCTGAACCAGCCCCTAAGACAACTCCGAAGAAAAGGGGAGTTCTATTTCTCAGTCCTGAAGATATGCAAGAGGCAAAGAAATCTATGAAAGAAAAAGGTATTAAAGTTGAAGATGTTAAGAATTTACCACCTATTCAAGAAATACATGGTCTTGATAACCTGACACAGGTAGTAAAGGTAAATTCTCTTTGTAGATTTGATGAAGGTGATATTCCTCGTTATAAGTCTGCTAGCCAATCCTTAGATGAGTTTGATAATTTTATTGTGAAGCAAGAAAACTTCAATGCTTATGTTGGTAGACAATTGCAACGTAAGGCTTATATGATTGAATGCTTGAGTGATTATATCTCTAGAGTTAAAGGTGAATTGAAACTCATTAGTAAACATGCTTCTATGGTTACCACTCAAGTAGAACAAGTACTTAAGGCTCAGAATGATTTGTTCAATGAATTAAATAGTAAGAATAATGACTATGCTATTAGAGTTGTGCCTAGAGGTGGTAAAATGACTCAGGAACCTCTGTATCCTAAGGGCCACCCTAAGAGAATTGAGCAAGATTGTCATAGAGCTAATTTAGATGCACATAGTTCTTCTAAGAAGAAGAAAAAGAAAAATGATAGGACTTTGCATGCTTCTAGTGAACCTGTAGCTGACACACCTGAAATCCCAATGATATCTCTGTTTCTGATGCTGAGACACAATCTGGTAATGAACATGAACCTAGTGATAATGTTAATGATGAGGCTCATGATGAGGCTCAACCTAGCAATGATAATGATGTAGAGATTGAACCTGTTGTAGACCTTGATAACCCACAATCAAAGAATCAACGTTATGATAAGAGAGACTTTGTTGCTAGGAAGCACGGTAAGGAAAGAGAACCATGGGTTTAGAAACCCATGCCTTTCCCTCCTAAACCATCCAAGAAAAAGGATGATGAGGATTTTGAGCACTTTGCTGAAATGATTAGACCTATCTTTTTGCGTATGTGTTTGACTAACATGCTTAAAATAAATCCTTATGCTAAGTATATGAAAGATATTATTACCAACAAAAGAAAGATACCTGAAGTTGAAATTTCCACCATGCTTGCCAATTACACTTTTTAGGGTGGAATACCAAAGAAACTAGGAGATCCAGGAGTACCTACTATACCTTGCTCCATTAAGAGAAACTATGTTAAAATTGCTTTATGTGATCTTGGAGCCGATGTTAGTGTTATGCCTATCTCTTTATATCGTAGACTTGACTTGAGTAAGTTGACACCTACTGAAATATCTTTGCAAATGGCCGATAAATCAACTGCTATACCTGTCGGTATTTGTGAGGATGTGCCTGTTGTGGTTGCAAATGTTACTATTTTAACGGACTTTGTTATCCTTGATATTTCCGAGGATGATAGTATGTCTATTATCCTTGGTAGACCCTTTTTGAATACTACAGGGGCTGTTATTGATTGCAACAAAGGCAATGTCACTTTTCATGTCAATGGTCATGAGCATACAGTACACTTTCCGAGGAAACAACCTCAGGTCCACAGTATCAATTCTATTGTAAATTTTTTAACTATTACTATCAGAGGTTTTGAATTTCCTCTTCCTACTTCAAGAAGACATATGATATTCTTATTGTTGGGGACATACATACCCCCATTGAGGTAACCTAGTGTTATTCGAAAATTCTCCGGTTTCATGTTATTCGGAAAGATTTCATTAACAAGACTTGATCAACCTTGTTAATGGATTCCTTTTGATGAGCATGAGATGGGTGAATCTAGATAGCACAACTTTCTGTATCCTCCTTTTACTTTCTGTTAATTAGATTAAATAAAGCAAAATAGTATTTTTTCTGTCTATTTCCATAGTTATCTGTGCAATAAAAGAATACCTCGAAAATAAAAGTTCTCCAAATGCCCTGAAAATGAAATAAGATTTTTTGTAGAATATTTGAGAATATTTGGCACAAAGAACACAGCAGGGGGAGCCAGCACGTGGCCACGAGGGTCCAGGGCGCGCCCACCCTCACTGGGCGCGCCCCCTACTTCGTGGGCCCCATGTGCCCCCCTCCACTTATTCCTGCACCCATACACTCCTTCCTCCCAAAAAAATCACTATCCAGCTCAAGCACGAGTTCTAGCTCATCTTGCTGCCATTTTCGATCTCCTTGCTCAAAGCTTCATTCACAAAACTGTTTGGGGAGATTGTTCCTTGGTATGTGACTCCTCCATTGGTCCAATTAGTTTTTGTTCTAGTGCTTTATGTATTGCAAATTTTTGCTGCTGTGGTGACCTTGTTATTGAGCTTGCATGATAAATTTCTTTGGTCCCAAGTAGTTCTAATGCATGATATAGTCTCTAGGGACTTGTAGGAGTTGTTGCTATCAATCTTGTTGAGTTTGGTTCACTTTTATTTTGAGTTACTAAAAATTTCAGAACAATGCATAGGAAAATCTTCGAAGGTGGTTCCTCAAGGAATCAAGGATCAAGGCTCGCGATGCGTGAGCCGGACAATGAATTACCAAGGGAAGCTCAAGTGTGGCCTTGTGAATGGCCGTCAGAGGAGTTTATGGTTCGGGCAGGCATTAAGGAGGAGTTTGACGCATATGTGTGTAATGTTGACCTCGAGGGCTTCATGCTAGATAAGTGCCCTCAGTACCATTACTTAACTGATAACTTTGTTAGAAGGTTTAAATTTAAGTCTTCATGAAACTCCCACACTATCCTATTTGATCTTTATGATAAATTTATACCATGGACCTAGAAGATTTTAATGATGCTTGTAAGCTCTCGTGGTGGGGCAATATTAGTGAACCTCGCAAATCTGAATATAAAGACTTCCTTGCTAGTATCACTGTGGGGGAATCTGGAGAGATCACACAAAGCTACCATAGGAAGCATTCATTTTCCTGCCATACATTATTTTGCTCTCTTCATTGGTAGATGCATCGACGGTAAAGATGAGGCTTGCCACATGTGTGTCCCGGATCTTAGTGTTCTCAAGAGTGCGGTATTAGATGATAGACAATATAATTTGGGGGCCATTGTTGCACGTAGGCTACATCATACTGGTTTAAATGGAGATTTATTTGGTAGGATTTATGCCACTCGCATAGCCCATCGTCTTGGTGTGCCTATACATGAAAATGATGCACTATTACCACATGTCTATTTAGATTATAATGCTATGGTTAGCCCTCGATTTATAGAGAGGGATGAACAATCCCTCCAGTATCGACTAATCTTTGACAGGCGTCACACTGTGCTCCTACCTTCTTTGACTTCAGGCAAGAGGGAGATATATTATAACCAGGGAGGAGGCAAATGAGTATAAGGAGACAATGAGAGCAGCTCGTCTCCAGGATGCAGCTCGCCAGGCAGTAGCCGCTAATCTCAGTACAACCCCAACTACGACTCTGGATATCCATCAGGCTAATATTGGCCATAGACCAACTTAGGCCTAAATCCTAAGCTTGGGGGCGTACGTATTTCTCACCAACATTACATTAATGTTCACACACTTATTCTAGTTGTCGGTGTTCACACTCTTTCATTGTACTATCCATGCTAGTTTCAATTCTTTTCTTAGTCTTTTTCTTGTGTGTTAGAAAAAAAACCTTAAGAAAACAAAAAAAATAGTTGTAGCTTTTAGCTAGTTTACTTTCCATGCCTGTAGTAGTAGTAATAAAAGAAAACCCCAAAAGATTTCGTGTTCTTCTTTTGCTTGTTGGGAGCTTTCCCGTGTAAATAGTTTCTTTTCTTTTCTTTGGGGGTCAAGAGGAGAAGACCATGATTGAAAATGCTTAGTGGCTCTCATATGATTTATTGTTAACTTAACCTTGAGCCATATTACCTTGTCTTCTCTCTTGTATTAAATGCTTGCAGATTCCAGCTTAGTCCAATGCACGTATTATTACTATCCACACCGTTCGGTCGTGCGAGTGAAAGGCAATAATGACGATATATAATGAATTAATTGAGATGAGAAAAGCTGGTATGAACTCGACCTCTCTTGTTTTTGTAAATATGATAGTTCATCGTTCCTGATTCAGCCTATTATGGATGAAACATGCTTGCAATGACAATTAGATATCATAGCTGCTCATGCCATGCTTAATTAGCTAGGAGTTTATAATGGTCTATCTTGCGTGCCAACATGATATTAAAATGGTTGTGATGTGGTATGATAGGGTGGTATCCTCCTTTGAACGATTCAAGTGGTGTGACTTTGCACATGTTCATGCATGTAGTTGAAACAAAATCAACATAGCCTCCACGATATTTATGTTGATGGTGATTTATATCCTACTCATGCTTGCATTCATTGTTGATTAACTTTAATGCATGTTCATGACTGTTGTCGCTCTCTAGCTGGTCGCTTCCCAGTCTCTTTCTAGCCTTCACCTGTACTAAGCGAGAATATTGCTTGTGCATCCACTTCCATAAACCCCAAAAGTATTCCACATGAGTCCACCATACCTTCCTATATGCGGTATCTACCTGCCGTTCCAAGTAAATTTGTATGTACCAAACTTTAAGCCTTCAAATGAAATTCTGCTTTGTATGCTCGAACAGCTCATGTATCAACTAGGGATGCCTATATCTTCCATGCTAGGTGAGTTATTCTCACGATGAGTGGACTCCGCGCATCATTCATGAGAAAATGGCTGGTAACCGGGATGCCTAGTTTCATGCTCAAATCATAATAATTAAACAAAACTCCCCTAGGGTTGTTGCTGGTTTGGATGGTACCCGTTGTTTTAGGCTAGCCATGGAGTGTGCTTGTTGGTGGTTGCGGGAGTATAAACTTTACCATTCTGTTTGGGAACCGCCTATAATGTGTGTAGCATGGAAGATATCGAGATTCTTGGTTGTTATGTTGACAATGAGAGTATACCACTCTAAATATTATCCATCTCTATTTAAAATTGGAGCTCTGGCACCTCTACAAATCCCCGCTTCCCTCTGCGAAGGGCCTATCTATTTAATTTTATGTTGAGTCACCATCCTCTTATTAAAGAGCACCAGTTGGAGAGCACTGATGTCATTTGCATGTATTGCCATTAATTTGCATTGAGTATGATTGTGACTGGATCTATTTTACCATGAATTACAATGTCTAGTTAGCCCTTGATCTTTAATGGTGCTCTGCATTTAAGTTTTGCGGTCTCAGAAAGGGCTAGCGAGATACCATCTTGTTATATTATATTATGATTTTTTTGAGAAAGTGTTGTCATCTGATGTTTATTATTATTGCTCGCTAGTTGATTATGCCATTGATATGAGTAGACATGAGACCTGGAAGTTATTGTGAATGTGCTTAGTTCATGATCTTTGCTGAAAACTTGAATGCTGGCCTTACATATTTACAACAACAAGAGCAAACAGAGTTTGTCAAAGTTTTTCTTTATCACTTTCAGTTTATCAACTGAATTGCTTGAGGATAAGCAAAGGTTTAAGCTTGGGGGAGTTGATACATCTCCAACGTATCTACTTTTCCAAACACTTTTGCCCTTGTTTTGGACTCTAACTTGCATGATTTGAATGGAACTAACCCGGACTGACGCTATTTTCAGCAGAATTGCCATGGTATTGTTTTTGTGCAGAAATAAAAGTTCTCGGAATGACCTGAAATTCAACGGAGAATTATTTTGGAATATATAAAAAATATCTGCGGAAAGAACCAAGCCAGGGGGGCCACACCCTGTCCACGAGGGTGGGGGGCGCCACCTCCCCCTGGGCGCGCCCCCTGCCTGGTGGGCCCCCCTGTTGCTCCACCGACGTCTACCCCGACTCCATATATTCTCTTTCGGGGAGAAAAAAAAGAGAAGAATTATTATCGCGTTTTATGATACGGAGCTGCCGCCAAGCCCTAATCTCTCTCGGGAGGGCTGATCTATAGTCCGTTCGGGGCTCTGGAGAGTGGAGATCGTCGCCATCGCCATCATCAACCTTCCTCCATCACCAGTTCCATGATGCTCACCGATGTGCGTGAGTAATTCCATCATAGGCTTGCTGGACGGTGATGGGTTGGATGAGATTTACCATATAATCGAGTTAGTTTTGTTAGGGTTTGATCCATAGTATCCACTATGTTCTAAGATTGATGTTGCTTTGACTTTTCCATGCTTAATGCTTGTCACTAGGGCCCGAGTGCCATGATTTCAGATCTGAACCTATTATGTTTCCATGAATATATGTGTGTTCTTGATCCTATATTGCAAGTCAATAGTCACCTACTATGTGTTATGATCTGGCAACCCCGAAGTGACAATAATCGGGACCACTCCCGGTGATGACCGCAATTTGAGGAGTTCATGTATTCACTATGTGTTAATGCTTTGGTCCGGTACTCTATTAAAAGTAGGCCTTAATATCCCTTAGTTTCCACTAGGACCCCGCTGCCACGGGAGGGTAGGACAAAAGATGGCATGCAAGTTCTTTTCCATAAGCACGTATGACTATATTCGGAATACATGCCTACATTACATTGATGAACTGGAGCTAGTTCTGTGTCACCCTAGGTTATAACTATTACATGAGGAATCGCATCCGACATAATTCTCCATCACCGATCCAATGCCTACGAGCTTTTCACATATTGCTTGTTGCTTATTTACTTTTCCGCTGCTACTGTTACAATCACTACAAAAACACTATCGCTACTTTTGCTACTGTTACCGTTACTTCCATATTACTTTGCTACTAAATTACATTGCTGCATATACTAAGTTTCCAGGTGTGGTTGAATTGACAACTCAGCTGCAAATACTTAAGAGTATTCTTTGGCTCCCCTTGTGTCGAATCAATAAATTTGGATTGAATACTTTACCCTCGAAAACTGTTGCGATAACCTACACTTGTGGGTTATCAATACAAAACCACAACGGTTTTTTGTCAAGTGTGTTGTTTTAACCTTCACAAGGACCGGGCATAGCCACACTCGATTCAACTAAACTAAGAGAGACAGACACCCACCAGTCACCTTTAAGCAATTAGTGCTCGTAACGGTGAAAGTAGTCTCGCGTAAGCGTACGTGTAATGTCGGTCCAGGCTGCTTCATCTCACAATACCGCTGAATCAAAGTATGACATGCTGGTAAGCAGTATGACTATTATCGCCCACAACTCATTGTGTTCTACTCGTGCATATCATCTACACATACACCTGGCTCATGATGGCACTGTTGGGGAACTTAGTATTTCAAAAAATCCTACGATCACGCAAGATCTATCTAGGAGAAGTATAGAAATGAGAGCGGAGAGTGTGTCTACGTACCCTCGTAGACCGAAAGCGGAAGCGTCTAGTGACGCGGTTGATATAGTCATACGTCTTCGCGATCCAACCGATCCAAGCACCGAACGTACGGCACCTCCGCGTTCAACACACGTTCAGCTCGATGACATCCCACGAGTTCTTGATCCAGTTGAGCATCACGGGAGAGTTTAGTCAGCACGACGGCATGGTGACAGTGATGATGAAGCTATCGGCGCAGGGCTTCGCCTAAGCACTGCAACGATATGACTGAGGTGTGTATTTGTGGGGAGGGGCACCGCACACGGCTAAAATCAACTTGTGTGTCTATGGGGTGCCACCTCCCCACATATATAAAGGAGGGAGGAGAGGAGGAGGCGGCCAAGGAGGAGGAGGCGCGCCTAGGGGGGCAATCCTACTCCAAATATGATTCCCCCCTTTTCCTATTCCAAGTAGGAGAGGGGAAGGAAGGACATAAGAAGAAGAAGGAAAGGGGGGCCGGCCCCCTAGACCAATTCGGTTTGGGCTAGGGGGCCGCGCGCCCCTAGCTGGCCGCACCTCCTCTTCCTCCACTTGGGCCCATGAGGCCCAATAACCCCTCGGGAGGTTCCGGTAACCTCCCGGTACTCCGGTATTTATCCGATAACCTCAGTACTCATCCGGTGAGCAAAAATATCCTTCCAATATATGAATATTTAGGTCTCAGACATTCCTAGACTCCTCGTCATGTCCATGATCACATCCGGGACTCCGAACTACCTTCGGCACATCAAAACACATAAACTCATAATATCGATCTTCATCGAACGTTAAGCGTGCGGACCCTGCGGGTTCGAGAACTATGTAGACATGACCGAGACTCATCTCTAGTCAATAAACAATAGCGGAACCTGGATGCTCATATTGGTTCCTACATATCCTACGAAGATCTTTATCGGTCAAACCGCATAACAACATATGTTGTTCCCTTTATCATCGGTATGTTACTTGCCCGAGATTCGATCGTCGGTATCATCATACCTAGTTCAATCTCATTACCGGCAAGTCTCTTTACTCGTTCCGTAATACATCATCTCGTGACTAACTCATTAGTCATTTGCTTGCAAGGCTTATTATGATGTGTATTACCGAGAGGGCACAGAGATACCTCTCCGATACTCGGAGTGACAAATCCTATTCTCGATCTATGCCAACACCACAAACACCTTCGGAGACACCTGTAGAGCATCTTTATAATCACCCTGTTACGTTGTGACGTTTGATAGCACACAAGGTGTTCCTCCGATATTCGAGAGTTGCATAATCACATAGTCATAGGAACATGTATAAGTCATGAAGAAAGCAATAGCAGAAAATCTAAACGATCAAGTTGCTAAGCTAACGGATGGGTCTTGTCCATCATATCATTCTCCTAATGATGTGATCCCGTTGATCAAATGACAACTCATGTCTATGGTCAAGAAACATAACCATCTTTGATCAATGAGCTAGTCTAGTAGAGGCATACTAGGGGCACTCTGTTTTGTCTATGTATTCACACTTGTACTAAGTCCGGTTAATACAATTTTAGCATGAATAACAAACATTTACCATGATATAAGGAAATACAAATAACAACTTTATTATTGCCTCTAGGGAATATTTCCTTCAGTCTCCCACTTGAACTAGAGTTAATAATCTAGATTACATAGTAATGATTCTAACACCCATGGAGTCTTGGTGCTGATCATGTTTTGCTCGTGGAAGAGGCCTAGTCAATGGGTCTGCGACATTCAGATTCGTATGTATCTTGCAAATTTCAATGTCTCCCTCCTTGACTTGATCACAGATGGAATTTAAGCGTCTCTTGATGTTCTTGGTTCTTTTGTGAAATTTGGATTCCTTCGCCAAGGCTATTGCTCCAGTGTTGTCACAAAAGATTTTCATTGGACCCGATGCACTAGGTATTACACCTAGATCGGATATGAACTCCTTCATCCAGACTCCTTCATTTACTGCTTCTGAAGCAGCTATGTACTCTACTTCGCATGTAGATCCCGCCACGACGCTCTTCTTGGAACTACACCAACTGACAGCTCCACCGTTCAAAAAATACATATCCGGTTTGTGACTTAGAGTCATACGGATCAGTGTTAAAGATTGAATCGACGTAGACATTTATAACGAGCTCTTTGTCACCTCCATAAACGAGAAACATATCCTTAGTTCTTTTCAGGTACTTCAGGATGTTCTTGACCGATGTCCACTGATCCACTCCTGGATTACTTTGGTACCTCCGTGCTAACCTTATAGCAAGGCACAAATCAGGTCTAGCACACAACATTGCATACATGATAGATCCTATGGCTGAGGCATAGGGAATGACTTTCATTTTCTCTCTATCTTCTGCAATGGTCGTGCATTGAGTCTTACTCAACTTCACACCTTGTAACACAAGCAATAACCCTTTCTTTAACTGATCCATTTTGAACTTCTTCAAAACTTTATCAAGGCATCTGCTTTGTGAAAGTCCAATTAAGCGTCTTGATCTATCTCTATAGATCTTGATGCCTATTATATAAACAACTTCACTGAGGTCTTTCATTGAAAAATTCTTATTCAAGTATCCTTTTATGCCATCCGAAAATTCTATATCATTTCCAATCAACAATATGTCATCTACATATAATATCAGAAATGCTACAGAGCTCCCACTCACTTTCTTGTAAATACAGGCTTCTCCAAAAGTCTGTATAAAACCATATGCTTTGATCACCTCATCAAAGCGTATATTCCAACTCTGAGATGCTTGCACCAGTCCATAGATGGATCGCTGGAGCTTGCATACTTTGTTAGCACCTTTAGGATCGACAAAACCTTCTGGTTGCATCATATACAACTCCTCTTTGAAGCATCCATTAAGGAATGCAGTTTTGACATCCATTTGCCAGATTTCATAATTATAAAATGCGGCAATTGCTAACATGATTCGGACAGATTTAAGCATTGCTACGGGTGAGAAAGTCTTATCATAGTCAACTCCTTGAACTTGTCGAAATCCTTTCACAACAGGTCGAGCTTTGTAGATAGTAACATTACCATTGGCGTCTGTCTTCCTCTTGAAGATACATTTATTTTCAATGGCTTGCCAATCATCGGGCAAGTCAACCAAAGTCCACACTTTATTCTCATACATGGATCCCATCTCAGATTTCATGGCCTCAAGCCATTTTGCGGAATCAGGGCTCATCATCGCTTCCTCATAGTTCATAGGTTCATCATGGTCTAGTAACATGACTTCCAGAACTGGGTTACCGTACCACTCTGGTGCGAAACGTACTCTGGTTGACCTACGAGGTTTAGTAGTAACTTGATGTGAAGTTTCATGATCATCATCATTAGATTCCTCGCTGGTTGCTGTAGGAATCACTGAAACTAGTTTCTGTGATGTCCACATCTCTAATCCATGCCATGCCAATCATTGAACTTCCTGAAATATTTATCTTGAAAGGATATTAGTTCAATGAGCTATATGTTGTTATTAATTAGCAAAACCACTCGGGGATTAGTTGCACTTTCAATCTCCCCCTTTTTGGTAGTTGATGACAACATATAGATCAAAGCTTCGACAAATGATAATAAGAGTGAAATATATCGTCGCTTTGAGAAGTATGTGATAAGCAAGAGCTCCCCCTAAATTTGTGCATTATTTAAGATTTGCTTTTGAATGCAAATGCACAGTCGATTAGGATCATGGGTTACTCTTCCATGTCACATACATCTTGGTGGAGCGCTCAAAATGATAAGATTTAAGCAACAAGCACTCATCACCAAAATAACCAAGTGAATGCTCATACACAATCAAATAGGCACACATTAAGCATAATATGATATGATCAAGCACATAAAGTATCCCAGACACACAAGCAAATTGTAGCAATAACCAAACGATCAAACGAAGGAGCAAGCAAAAACCAACAAAGAGAAGCAAAACACTCTCTCTCCAAGCCTAATGATCTATACACTTTCTCCCCCTTTGGCAACAAGTTACCAAAAAGCTTGAAAATGCATAGTGCTATACGGCACTCTAGGCACGATCTTTGGGAGCTGCTGAAGAAGTCTTCTCGTTGGTGGATCTGATGTATCTAGATGGCGTGGACATAAGAGCATCTGCAAACGCTTCCGATAAAGTCTGTGGAACTAGAGGAGTTGATACTGGAGGAACAACTTTGGCAGTGGCTGTAGGAGCTAAAAGTGTAGGCCTGGGCTCGACAACTGGCATAGCTGAAGACCTTGGTCCTCTTGGGACTCTCTGGAAAGCATTAGTTGTATCTCTGTCCTCAGCATCTTCTCCGCAATAGTCTGGATCTCTGTGACCTTCACATCTAGATCATAGAATTTAGTCTCAATGATCCTCTCAAGACTCACTTGATTCTGAGTAAAGTTTGCCAGACTCTTATCAATCCTCAGAGTGGCCTCAAGCAGATGGCTAAGCTGATCTTGCTTGGTCTTGGGAACTCCAGAAGCACTTTCTAGCTTTGCTTCCTTTGCTTGTGCAATTTCTCTTGGCATTCAACAGATGTAGGATGGGATGCATCCATAACAACTTCATTGTCCTCAAATTCTGGCCTAAGAGGTAGATGCCTCTTGTCAAGCAGATATGTCCCTTTCTCCAACCTGGAGTTGATCAGCATCTGAATATGAGGGGCATATCCACAAGACCTCCTCTGGTCTGCTACTGTCCTCTTGATTGTCTCCACAATCAGGCTCATGACCTTGAACTTCTCTGGAACATCAAACATGTGGAGCAAGTTTATGGAGTGACCTCGGATCATCCTATGATCTCTAGACTTGGGCAACAAAGTGTGCCTCAATATGGTGTTGATAGTGGTTAGTCCAGACATTAGATGATATATAGAACCAAGCTTGTGTGTCTTGAAGTCTTTGTCAGGAATAGGCTTATACAAGTTTGCCATAGAGTCACGATCCTTCCTGGGTTTGGCATACACATCTGTGTCATTGTCATCTTCCTTGGAAGCATTGATCAAACTTGCCAATTCAGCAATTGTTGATTGATATCTAGTTCATTCAGTCATCCATACAATTCTCCCATCTGGACAGAAATGAGAAGTGGAGTAGAATTGCATGATCATCTCATCATTCCATCTCGTCAATTTCTTTCCAACAAACTTGTCAACCTCATTTTGCCTGAAGCTTTCATGAACACTTGGAAAGAAATCAGCATGCTTGTCAATGTATTTACAGTCAACTCACTTCATGTCACAAACAATGTGCTTCTTGTCCAACAAGACTGTCTCATAGAAATCCTATTGTTCCTTGGTGTGAAATCTGTAGTCCACAACAGTCCTCCTCCTGGTAGCATATGGATTAGTCTGTCTCCAACGTATCAGACCTGCATCCTTTCTCAGTTTCATGTTTTCTGCTACAAGATGGGAATCATTATGATCTGGAATTTTTGGCTTGAGCTTCATGGGCATTATAGACTCATCATCATCTGAAGATTCCTCTTCCTGATCTTGCTCTTCTTCTAGAACATCTGGCACTAGGGCCTTGTTCTTCTCAGCTGCAGGAATGTCTCTGGTGGATCTCTTGGGTGATGAAGCCTTGGGGGCATCTTTGGGCTTGGGTGGGGCAGCCCTGGCTTTGATTGCATCCCCCATCAGCTTTTGAGTCTTTGCAGCAAGTGCAACAGGCTCATCAGCATCATCATCAGCAGCATCTCTCATAGATGGCTTTCTAATCACTCTGGCAGTAGTCTTCCTAGCTCTCTTCTTGGTTCGAGCTGGCTCATCAGTTCTTGATTCAAGAGTAAGCACCATGGTTTCTTGAGTGGAAAATCTTGCTTTTGACATTATCACTCTCTTGGCTGGAGCTTTCTTGTGCAACCCAAGCTTGGTTGCAGCAGCAGTGCCATACTCCTTGTTGACAACCTTCTTCTTTGAAGTGACTTCCTCAAGAGCCACAAAATCTTCATCCTCACTGTCAGAATTCTTCTTCTTCCTTGTCTTGGTGGCAGTCTTTGCCCGATTGCTTGGAGTGCTTCTGCTACTCTCATAGTAGTTGTTGTTGGAGGGACTAGAGCCCTCACTAAGATCTGCCTGCTCCACTGACCTGTTCTGGTTGTCACTGCCCTCAGACATGGTTGAAACTGCAAGCTAACCCTGTGAATATATATAGTTGAGATAGAGTGGATGAGCATCACAAAGTGCGAAGATTTTTGCAAAACAATTGAGTCAAAAACTTAATTTTAGGTTTCTACAGAAATCATTTCGGAGCTACTGATTTGTTGAACTCGGTGACATCGAAGCAACTTTAGAGTCTAAACTAGTGGAATCGGTCAGACCGAGACACAGTTCGGTCACTCCGAGATTGCTAGGGTTTCTCTGAGAATTGAACTCGGTCACACTGATTTGTAAGTTTCGGTCAGACCGAAAATTACAAGTGCTATGGTGTAACGTCCCGGACACACCCGCCGGTGGTCGTTACTCCTGGCGGGATCTAGACTGGCCCCACATATCAATACTAGTCTTTTCTGCGCACTTTGTCCTCACTCGTGCACACCCAGGAGTAACTTCCCGGTCGGTCACCCATCCTGAAACTACTCCAAGCTGAGCACGTTTAACTTTGGAGTTCTATCCGAATGGGCTCCCGGAAAAGAAGGAATTCCTTATTGATATGAGTAATCTATCATCCCTAATAAGTCAGGCTATCACATACACCCCCACTCAGAGGAACCGACGTCCTCGTCAGGCCACAGGAACGTTCCCTCTTGGCACAAACGTCTGTGCTTCCAGGACAGCACATGTGCCATGCCGTGTGCCACGACGGGTCACAAACGTCATGCACAACATGACTGCAAACTGTCCGCAAACATCCGTGTAATCATGAGGGTCGGCTCTGATACCAACTTGTCACGCCCCGGACACACCCGCCGGTGGTCGTTACTCCTGGCGGGATCTAGACTGGCCCCACATATCAATACTAGTCTTTTCTGCGCACTTTGTCCTCACTCGTCGCACCCGGGAGAAACTTCCCGGTCGGTCACCCATCCTGAAACTACTCCAAGCTGAGCACACTTAACTTTGGAGTTCTATCCGAATGGGCTCCCGGAAAAGAAGGAATTCCTTATTGATATGAGTAGTCTATCATCCCTAATAAGCCAGGCTATCACAAATGGCCTAAGCCAAATCGATGAGATCGATTTCTACAACTCGGTCGGTTCGAGATGAGTTCGGCGGAAACCTAACCCTAAAATTTTGAATCAAATCTAACCTAAAGGAAGATTGCGCTGGATAGGATAATCTCAAACGTGGCAAGAATCATGGCATTGACTTTGTGCTAAGAATCAGATTGAGAAAAGCACAAAGGATCGAACTCATACCCTAGCTTGGCGATTAGTTTGCTACGACGACAACGACAGTCAAGATTCCCGTTGACAGCGGCAGAGACCAACGACAGGGGGTCTCTAGCGACAAGGAGACGACCCGGAGACCTCGAGTCGGCAGAGCTGGACAGGCGCGGGCGAAGGGTTTCGGAAAAATTTCCAAAGTTCAGCCCGTGGGTATATATATCCAGACCCTGTCGGTGTGACCGAGTGGAACGGCTCGGTGGCACTGAGATGCAGAATCGCAAGCGGCTACTTCAACTCGGTGAGACCAAACTGGCCAAGTCGGTTGCACCGAGATTGAAACCTAGATCAAATTAATGAACTCGGTATGACTGAAAGGGATGAATCGGTCAGACCAAAATGCACTAAGAGGTTTTGGAAGTTTAAGTCTATGACGAATCGGTGGCTCCGGGTGCTCCTCACCCAGAGGGTTCGAATCTGACTTGATCATACTTTGTAATGTAGCATGAATAGAGTTTGAGACAAGAAAATCATAGATAGCTATAGGAAGTTCTTAGGCATTCTTGTCCATCCATTTGGCAAAAGATGAAAGCCAAACAATCAAAGCCACAAATGGATGTCCTCGAATGAGAAAAATATGCACTCAACATGCTCACACAATAAGATAGCAAATGAAATATGTGGCAAAGCATGCACAAACACTCTAGCATCTATCAAGCAATCGGCGATGACTAGGTCATCTATATATGAGTATATTGACCTAGGAGTCAAATGAGAACATTTGATCATAGGTCATACTCATCGTTTAAGCTCAAATGGGGTTACCACTTTTACATAAAGCATTGTTGTGTTCACACCATTAGAGTTGCTTTAACTGAATTCTTAGAGTAAATCTCCCCTAGATGTGATATCCCCCTAAGAGGGATGAACTAACCTTGGGTTTTGTCTATGATGACTTCAATACCTACATGGGTTAGTCCCACAAGGAACAAACAATGATATCCATGGACATAGAGTTAAGTACACACAAGATGATGTCCATGAAAACATTTGGTTACCTTGTCCCTTGTCTTACCAAAAAGAGGGTTTGTGACTCCTTGAACTAGTGCAAGATGTGGAAGTTGATTGCACTTGTCCTTGCCAATATGAATATGTGTGAAGTATGTTGGCAGAGTCACCCTCAAGAACTCTCTAGTTCTTGTTCTTCGGGATTCACATCATCTTGATGGCAATCCTTGGAGTTGTAGATGTACTTGATGAAGTAGAACTTGGCGTAGTCTTGGGAACCCACTTGACCAAGGCCTTAGGAGCTTCTTCATATGCATCAATCTCCTCTTGAAGCTTGTCCTTGCCTTTTAGCTTGTGGTCTTGTGATGGAAGATCATCTTGTGCTTGTGTCCCCTTGAAGGAAGTAGGATCATACTTCTCTTGTTGAGGAACAACCTTTGTCTTGGGGTATTGATCGTCTTCCCACTCAACTCCATTGGCGTTTAACTTCTGTTCAAAACCAACACCTTGATTCTTCCGGTACCTTCCTTGCTTGCGTACAATTTCCTTGAATTGCTTACTCCCGGCAAGGCTCTTATAAACACCTTTCTCTATAATTCCCTTCAATAAGCTATTTTCTTGCTCAAGTGTAACTTGGCTAAGACAATCATTCGTGGAATCAAGAGAACTACTAGAATCAGCAATATTGGATTTATCATGATTATTGTTACTACTAGAGGAAAAATCTTTCTTGTTCTTATTGCTAGATTTTACTTGTGGCATGTAAGTAGACAAGAGTAAACGCTTGGCAATGTAAGAAGAACTCTTCTTACGAAGATCACCATTGATTGATTTTAAGAGCCCATGCTCTTGCTCTAGATTAAGCTTTTCAAAGCGTAGCTTCTCATGAGTCCTCAAAAGCTCTCGATGATCTTCTAAGGTAGTTTCATGAGCTAACTTAAGAGTGTTTAGTTCTTTAGTTAGACACTCAATCTTCTTCTTATCATCGTCATTCATTTTATCTTGATTAGCATGATTAATAGCAATTTCATCATAGTTTTCATCACTAGTGCTACCAAAAAGTAAATCATCATCTTCTAGCAAATCATCTTTATCACTATTGAAATCAAAATATTTCGGGTGTGAAACCTTAGGGCCTTTAGCCATGAAGCATCTTCCAATTCCTTCATTTGGTGAGTCAATTATATCGTAGGAGTTGGATGACACAAGAGCAATTCCGGCAACACCTTCATCTTGAGTATCTTCGGATTCGGACTAATAGCTATTCTCGGAGTGGTCATCGGAGTTGGAACCGGATACCCATTCACCAATAGGAGCTTGATGTCTTCGTCTTGTATAGATCCTTGATGATTTGTCCTTCCTTTCCGAATCCTTGCTTCTACGAGAGGGTCTTCATTCATAACGATCATCTCTACTCCTTCTCTCTCTTGGTGGTGATTCATCTCTTTTACTTCTCCTTTTGGGTGAATCTTCTCTTCTCTTGTGTGGAGTCGTACACTCATTTGACTAGTGTTCGGGTCTCCCACAATTGTAGAAATTCCGATCACGACTAGAAGATCTTTTGCCATTGTAGGACCTTGACTTGGAGTTTCTTTATTTGCTTCTATTCTTGTAGAACTTCTTGAAGTTCTTCACCATTAAGTTCAATTCTTCATTTCAGACTTGTTTCTCACTTGATGATGTAGGAGCATCACATGAAGCTTTGTAAGCGCCACTAGACTTGTTGTGAAGCTCTTATTTATCCTTAAGTGACATCTCATGAGCAACAATTCTACCAATGACTTCTGTTGGCTTGAGATCTTTGTAATGGGGCATCATTTGGATCAATGTGCACTTGGTATCATATTTTCCCGCCAAGGCTCTTAGGATCTTCTTGATGATGAATCTATCGGTCATCTCTTCGCTTCCTAAGCCGGCAATCTCATTTGTGATGAGAGCAAGCCTAGAGTACATTTCAGCGACACCTTCACCATCCTTCATTTTGAACTTGTCAAGTTGATTTTGAAGCACATCCAACTTGGATTCCTTGACGGAGTCGGTACCTTCATGCATATCAATCAAAGTATCCCAAAATTCCTTTGTATTCTCAAGACGGCTGATTTTGTTGAATTCTTTGGGACAATATCCATTGAAGAGGATATCGCAAGCTTGAGCATTGTATTGCAACATCTTCAATTCTTCAGCGGTAGCTTCACGATTCAGTTCTTTCCCATCGAAGAATTCACCTTGCAAACCAATACACACAATAGCCCAAACAACGGGGTTATGTCCAAGAATATGCATTTTCATCTTATGCTTCCTACCAGCAAAATTAGTACCATCAAAGTAAGCACCTCTACGGTGGTAACTTCCTTCGCTATACGCCATACTCTCCTAGGTTGTGAAACCAAGGGTGTGATCACCAAAGTTATGGAGATCAAGGAAAATGGAGACCAAAGCTCTTATACCACTTGTTGGATCGAAAGTATGTCTAGAGGGGGTGATTAGACTACTTGATCAAATAAAAACATAGCCTTTCCCAATTTTAAATTTTGGCAGATTTTAGCAACTTAGCACAAGTCAAGCATTCTTCCTACACATGCAATTCTAGAGTTGTGGCAGCGGAAAATAAAGCATTGCATAAGAAAGTAAAGGGAGGGATTTGGAGAGTGGAAACGCAATGGATACACAGACGTTTTTGGCGTGGTTCCAATGGGTGGTGCTATCGTACATCCGCATTGACGGAGACTTCAACCCATGAAGGGTAACGGCTGCGCGAGTCCATGGAGGGCTCCACCCACGAAGGGTCCACGAAGAAGCAACCTTGTCTATACCACCATGGCCGTCGCCCACAAAGGACTTGCCTCACAAGGGTATATCTTCACGAAGTAGGCAATCTCCTTGCCCTTACAAACTCCTTGGTTCAACTCCACAATCTCGTCGGAGGCTCCCAAGTGACACCTAACCAATCTAGGAGACACCACTCTCCAAAAGGTAATAAATGATGTGTTGATGATGAACTCCTTGCTCTTGTGCTTCAAATGATAGTCTCCCCAACACTCAACTCTCTAATGCCCAGGATGGGACTATACCTCCTACGTGTCGAGGCACGACTTAAAGGTATAAGCCCATTCTAGAATGATCTCAAGTTTGGTATCTTTGCACGACTCATGTAAAAGAGGGATTAAATTGCAAAAGGAGATAGTTGGCTTACACTCGCCACTTGATAACCCTCAACCGTAAGGGATCAAGATAGTCTTCGCGGGTAAGAATAACCCAATTTATTGATTCGACACACGGGGAGCCAAAGAGTATTTATAAGCTTTGACAGTTGAGTTGTCAATTCAACCGCACCTGAAATATACTTACTTGCAACAAAAGATAAATGGTAGCAGTGATATGATAGTGATGATAATGATTGTAAAAGTAAACAACAAATGTAAATAGTAAAGGTAAATGGCAAAAGTAGCAAGTAGTGACAAGCAGGATTTAAAACACTGTAGGCTAGGGAGATGGATGGTTGGGCGCTGCATGGATGAGATATATCATGATTCTAACTTGGGGCACGGCACACGGAAAAGTAATGATCATCTAGGCAAATATCAAACATTAGGCATGTATCACATAGGTAGTTGTGCGTGCTTGCAATAAGAACTTGCACAACATCTTTTGTCCTACCATCCCGCTACGAACGGGGCCAAAAGGAACTTATGGAGATTAAGGTGCTCATGTCAAAGAGCACCGGAACAAAGCAATGAACTCAATGGATACATGTAATCCTCAAACTACAGACCATCCCCTTTGGTGTCCCAAGTTGTCACTTTTGGGATCGCCGGTTCCGAACCGTAATAGGTGCAAACAACTCATAGATAGGATCAAGAACACAAATATATTCATGCAAACACATATGGTTCAGATCTGAAATCATGGCACTCGGGCCCTAAGTGACAAGCATTAAGCATAACAAGTTGAAGCAAAGATGATAAACACCATAGTAGATGATAGGCAACATGCCCCCAATGATCTGACAAACTATTACATGATCTAACTCATCCAATCCCTACCATCCCCTTCGCCTACAGCAGGGGATTACTCACACATGGAAGGAGAAGTCATGGAGGGATGATGGAGTGGTGATGATGATGACGATGGCGACGATCTCCCCTCTCCGGAGGCCAATTCAGCCTCCAGATTAGCCCTCCCGAAGAAGAATAGAGGGTGGCGGCGGCTCCGTGACAAAAACTGGGAAAAGAACTTCTGATCTGGGATTTCTCCGTCGCGAGCTAAAATACGAGTCAAAGTAGGGCACCAGGAGAGGTGGGGCCCACCCACGCGACCCCCCGGCGCGGCGAGGGGCTGGGCCGCACCACCAGGGCGCCTGGGCCCCCCTGGTCCCCCTCTGGTCCCTCTTCTGGCTCCTGGCTCCTTCGGGTGCGTGGATTTTCTGTGATTTTTCGTGGATTTTTCTGAGATACCTAAAAATCCGTTTTCCTGCACACAATAAAACCATACATGCAGCTCTGCTGAAAACAGCGTCAGTCCGGGTTAGTTTAGCTCAAATCATGCAAGAATGAGGTCAAAACAATATCAAAAGTGTTTGGAAAAGTAGATACGTTTGAGACGTATCAACTCCCCCAAGCTTAGCATATTGCTTGTCCTCAAGCAATTCAGTTCAACGAACTGGACGCGACAAAGAAAACTTTGACAAACTCTTTTGCTTCATTAGATTTATATAAGCATGTACTATGAAAAGAGTCTAGCAAGTATGGAAACAGTACTATGAGGACAATGCACGGAGCAATCCCTCTTTCAAGTGACCAATCACAAATACCTAAAAGTAAATAATATATTACTGAAAATCAAGACAAGATCACATTGCACATAGCTTGAGCATATTAGGGTGGTATCTCGCTAGCCTCCATGAGTGAAGCAAAACATAAATGCAGAAACTCCTCCAGAGTTTTAAAGGAGACTAGAACTAAGAATTTCAAAATAAATAATATCACAAGCATGCAGAAGACAATGTAATACTTTGGGACAATGCACATTACACTCAGAATGACAATTATGCTCTCCTAGTTGGTGCTTTGAAGAAAGAAGGTGGAGACTCTCGAACCGTGGCTTTTGTTGGCAAGGTTGAAAACCCGTGGTCGGAAACAAAAACTAAACATGTACCAGAGCTCTTGGTTTTAAAAACAGAGGTAAAAACGTTTTGAGAGGTGCATATTTCGTCAAAGAATGCTAGCAGATAACTCAATCACTTCTTGAGTTGGACAAGTTTTGAGGAAAGGCTCCCGCATGAGGACGATCACATCCTCTTAATCTCCTTTGTTTATCACTGCCAAAGTTTTCTGATTTCTCATGGACAAAGCGTGAAGGAGGGTTTGTTTGTTGTATTATCTTTTATGAGCTGGGCGCACTCTATGCCAGTTCCTTCTCGTATTAGGGGTTTGCACATTAGACATGCAATCCAGGGGTGAAACTTGTCCAACTTAAAAAGATCATGAATTAACTACTACTTCCTCATGAGCTAAAACAGAGGCACAAAAAGAGAAATGCTTTTTATTAATTTCGAGATGGTACACGAAAGTCTTCGTTAGGAATGGCAGGTAAATACCATGTATAGGAAGGTATGGTTGACTCATATGGCATAACAGGTTTTAGGGATTTTGGATGCACAAGCAGTCAGTCCGCTTAGTACAGGTGGAGGTTAGCAAAATACTAGGAAGCGACCAACTAGAGAGCAATAACGGTCATAATCATGCAGAGCAACAAAGCAACATTAAATCGGGCATGAAAGTGATATAACTATTCTAAAACTCAAAGATCATCAAGGCAAAGCAGACTTTTTAGTCTCAGACATGTGTAAGCATGTGCCAAGTCAATCCAAAAATTCTCTAAAGGGAAATACCACCTTAGTATACCGAACTATGAACAATGCAATGCATGTAGATCATTTCAGTAACACATTATATACTCTAGCTATTCGAGACTAGCCACAAGGAAAGCATGAACCACTGGAAGAGCATTGTAAACATAGCACTACGTCGCTAAAAGCTGGTCTCTAGATCATAAGTACAGGCATATGTATAAAAGTAGAAACAAGAAGAGTTCATACCGGTCTTCCTTGTTGCTTCCTTTCAGTCGATCTTCGTCATTACTGCCTCGTCACTTGCACGATCGAACGTAGGAAATACAATTAAATGCCATCACAGACTCGAGCTGAACTCTGAAAACAAAGCAAACTAGAGAGAAAAGGAAATCTTTTTGGATTATTTCAAAGGTTGAACGAAAGCAAAAGAAAGAGAAAATCTTTTTGTTGTTTTTGCAAAGACAGAAATAAAGAAGAACGGGCAAAAACTTCGAAAAGATCAAGGCGAATAAAACGGATAATACAATGGAAAAGTAAGAGGGGCACGTACTCCCCTAAGCTTAGGCTTTTGGCCTAAGTTGGTAGCAGCTACTGCCCCCAGGAGCCTCCTGCTCCGGGGGTATGGTGGTGAGACCAAGGGTCGTAGAAGGATGCTGGCGCGTATACCGAACTCCTCGGAGTCTCCCACGAGGAAGGGTCCGTACGCCAAGCAGAGGAAGACCCTTCACCAAACTCGGTGGCGGTTTCTTCCTGAAAAGGTGGTAACTCACCGTGCTCCTCCCCGTCGGGCACAACCCCCTCCATGGGGTTATGAAACCGATGCTGGACCATGAACTCATCGAACTGGACAACATCAAAGGACCATCCGTTCCTGCGAGAAAAATCAAACAAAAGAGGTGCAGGTAGACGGATCTTGCGTTCCGCGGTAGTTCCGAAACGCAAGATATAAACAAGATTATCCAGCTCAGAAGCCATGGTAACAAACTTATGCCTTTTCATAGCAGCAAGATCAAAGCTTAAATAAGTAAAAGGATTATCATCAGGGTGTGGGGTGCCTCCAAGATGTTCTAAGATAAGTGTGGCATAAATGCCACCATATAAGTCCCCCTTGTTACCATTCATAGCAAGGCGTCGAGCAATTAAGGCACCTAGATTATAATCAGACCTCCCTGAGAGGGCTGCTGCCAGGATAGCAATATCCGGAGCAGAAATGTTGCTCGTGTTGTCACGAGCTAACACCCCTCTAGCAACATAATATGCAAAATACCTGAGGTGAGGAAATAAGATGCTGGAGATCTTCGACCGATGAATATCCCTCGTACCCATGCTGCAGAGAAAGTTCATGACGGTTTTCAGCTCGGAGGGCTGAGTGGCCATCCTAGCCGTCCTCCCAACGTTTGGCACACCTATTATTTGACAAAACTTTCCCAAAGTCATGGTGATAATATCATTGTAAATTTTAAACTCAATAGCACTTGAATCAGGATTATATCTAAAACTGTTGATGAAACTGGAGGTGAGTTTTTGATATTGAGTAACACGGCACGTGACGAGCCGTGTCAAACCTGCATTAGCACAAAGATTATAAAACTCATCCTTGATTCCCGCAGCTTCAAGGAATTCATCACATGGAAACGTCATCGCACGTGCTAGACTTGTGTCTTCCAACAACTCCAGGGGCACATGATCTTCATTATAGCTCACCCTAGCAGTCGAGGATGAAGCTGCAGCTCTAGTAACTCGATCGGATTGTGCGGGCCTCCTCTTCTCAAGCCACCCTTTTGCCCTTCCTAACAAACTCATTTCTGAAATTTTTGGCAATTTACAAAAACGAGGATTAAAACAAGGTGAGTTAAGGCAAACTACTCAACTCACTTGCCCAAGGCATAAACTTGCATCAAAACTTGGAAAATAACTTTCTACACATGCATGCAAGCTCATCTATACAGCACCAAGAACTACTAAATACTCACAAATGAAGCCACCAATCAGAAATCTAATTGGAGGGGTGGAGGAGTCACATACCAGGGAGTATTTGTTCAAAATCTCAGCTCAAATGGTGGGCTGTAGAGAGAGATCGAAGAATCGCCTCCAAGAACAGCAAGAACACAAGAACAGGTGCAGAACTCGCGTTTTTGGAGAAAAAGAGAGAGGGAGGAAGAAGACATACCTGGAGGTGGGCCATGTGGGCCCCAGGCGCCCTGTGGGCGCGGCCAGGGGCTGGGCCGCGCCAGCTGGCCGCCTGGGCCACTGGTGGGTCCCCCTGGCTGGCCCCAGGTCCCTCTGGGTCACTCCCGACATGGAAATTTTTATTATAATTTTTCTGGAATTTTTCTGAAAACTTCACTGTTGAAATTTTTTTGAAGTTCAAAAAGCTGCGAAACTCTTTGAAAACTTGAAGCAGTTAGTAGTATTGTGAAGCTTCAAAACATAAACACTTGGTACAGCAAGTAGAACAAGAACTAAAATAAGTGAAAACATAACGAGCTCAACTTTTTATCTATATAAAACTTGTTTACTAGTAAGGTTGATCAAGTCTTACCAACAAACAGGCGATATATAGAGCAAAAAGTCTCACCTCTTACGAAGTAATCACTGAACCTTTACCTTGATGGACATTGTCCCCACCATGATAGTTTTGTATTTGTGAGGCACATGTAGTGGACAATCCCATTCTCCAATTTTCACGGTCTCGATATTTTCTATAGAGTTGAGGCCATGCCTCCTGTCGATCTTCTTTGGAAAATATACCGTGTGTTCTTTATCATTTATGTTGAAGGTAACCTTCCCTTTATTGCAATCAATAATAGCACCCGCGGTGTTAAGAAAAGGTCTACCAAGAATAATGGACATGCTTCCATCCTCGGGCATGTCAAGCACAACAAAATCAGTAAGAATTAAGCAATTAGCAACTTCTATAGGAACATCCTCACAAATACCTATTGGAACGGCGGTTGACTTGTCAGCCATCTGAAGGGAGATATCTGTAGGAATTAGTTTCTCTAAACAGAGCCTCTCGTAAAGAGAGAGAGGCATAACACTCACTCCTGCTCCAAGATCACATAAAGCAGTTTTGACATAATTATTCTTTATGGAGCAAGGAATGGTGGGTATACCTGGATCACCGAGCTTCTCAGGAATCTTGCCACTGAAAGAGTAGTTAGCAAGCATAGTAGATATTGCTTCGTTAGGAACTTTTCTTTTATTAGTGACAATATCTTTCATATATTTTGAATAAGGAGGTAACTTAATAGCTTCAGTCAAAGGAATTTGAAGAAAAAGAGGTTTAATCCACTCACAAAACTTATTGTAATGCTCTTCTTCTTTGGATTTGATGGACTTACCTGGAAAGGGCATGGGTTTCTGCACCCATGGTTCTCTTTCCTTCCCATGTTTTCTTGCGATGAAGTCTTCTTTAGTGTACCTCTTACATTTGTCAGGTGCTTCTTCTTCTCGAACTTTAGGTGGATCATTCTTCTCATTATCCTTACCTTCAGGTTCAGCACCGTCTTCAGTCTCAGCATCGGAGATAGATACACTGTTGGGATCAACAGCTGGCTCTTCATCTGCAATAGAATCATTAGAATTGTCAGTCTCCTTATGTTTCTTCTTCTTCTTTGGAGAGCCAACACTTTCTTCTTCCTGCATTTGAGAATCTTGCTCGATTCTCTTCGGATGCCCCTCTGGATAGAGAGGATCTTGAGTGCTAGTTCCTCCTCGGGTCTTAATCCCGAAAGCCTGCAAATTATCTTGTTTGGCATTGTTAGCAAGCAAATCTTTTTGCACATTAGAAATTTGGTCAAGCTGAGTTTTAACCATATGAAAATGCTTCACAAGACATTGAACATCATTAACTGTTCTACCTAGAACATCAAGCAAACTTTTGATAGCAAGGGAATTATCATGCAACTGACTTTGTATCCTCTCATTAAAATGATTTTGTTTCATAATAAAATTATCAAACTCATCTAAACATTGATCAGGAGGCTTACCATGAGGGATGTCACTTGCGTTGAAATCTAAAAGAGAGTGTACCTCTACCATAGGAGGGTGAGTGGTAGGCTCACACAGCTTCTTAATAGGGGGTAGATTCTTCACGTCTTCAGCTTTAATACCTTTCTCTTTAATAGACTTCTTTGCTTCTCGCATATCTTTGGGGCTTAGAACAAACATGCCCCTCTTCTTTGGTGGTGGAGGTGGTTCAGGGACGGACCAATCTTCATGATTTTTGGCAATCCTGCCCATCAAATCTTCTGCATCGTCCGGTGTCCTTTTCCTGAAAACACAACCAGCACAACTGTCCAAATAGGACCTGGATTCATCAGTTAGACCAGCATAGAATATATCGATTAATTCGTTCTTAGGTACTTCATGTCCCGGTCTAGCCCGAATCAGACCGCAGTACCTCCCCCAAGCTTTAGGGAGGGACTCATCCTGCAACTGTTTAAAGTTATAAATTCTTTGTAAAGCAGCATGTTGCATGTGAGCAGGAAAGTACTTATCAACAAAAGAGTGAGCTAAGTCTTGAGGACTCTTAATGGAACCGCACGGAAGTGAATCATACCATGCTTTAGCACCTTCCTTCAAGGAGAAAAGAAGAAGCTTGGTCACATAGAAGTATCGTATCTTCTCATCTGTGGTAAACAGGCCACCCAACTCACTGTGTTTTGTTAGGTGTGCAATAGCATCATCATTTTCTCTTCCATAAAAGGGGTCAGCTTCAACCATAGGTATAAGTGAAAGATCAACAGAGAAATCATAATCAGGATCATCAATGCATATAGGAGATGTAGCAAATTCAGGATCAGGAACAGTTTTGTTCTTCAAAGAGTGTTTTTCAAACAGTTTCTTAATAACTGCAGGGTCAGAGCCAGAAAACTCTGTCAGTTCCCTGCATAAATCTTCATCAAGCATATAGTAATCATCATCAAGGAGTCTCTCCTTGAGTTTACTCAAATCAGGATAATCATAAGTTTCACCAATAGGGTAGCGAGTAACAGGAATTTCAATTCCAGACTTTCTAGCAGCAGCATCGATCTGTTTCTCAAGAGCATAACCAAGTGAACTAATATCATCAACAGTAGTAGAAGCATCATCAAGAGTATCGGACATAGTAACAGATTCAGTAGGAGCATCATGTGGTGGTGGTGAGGCAAACTTACTCATAACAGAAGGCGAATCAAGTGTAGCACTAGTGCTCAGAACAGTACCTCTTCTTGTAGTGGATAGTAAGATCGGAACCTTGGGGTCTCCTTTCTTACCCATAGCGGATGAAGTGCAGCAGGTAGGATACTTCAAGTAGACTTGTAAATATTGCTATGCTCCCCGGCAACGGCGCCAGAAAACGGTACTTGATAACCCTCAACCGTAAGGGATCGAGATAGTCTTCGCGGGTAAGAATAACCCAATTTATTAATTCGACACACGGGGAGCCAAAGAGTATTTATAAGCTTTGACAGTTGAGTTGTCAATTCAACCGCACCTGAAATATACTTACTTGCAACAAAAGATAAATGGTAGCAGTGATATGATAGTGATGATAATGATAGTAAAAGTAAACAGCAAAAGTAAATAGTAAAGGTAAATGGCAAAAGTAGCAACTAGTGACAAGCAGGATTTAAAACACTGTAGGCTAGGGAGATGGATGGTTGGGCGCTGCATGGATGAGATATATCATGATTCTAACTTGGGGCACGGCACACAGAAAAGTAATGATCATCTTGGCAAATATCAAACATTAGGCATGTATCCCGTAGGTAGTTGTGCGTGCTTGCAATAAGAACTTGCACAACATCTTTTGTCCTACCATCCCGCTACGAACGGGGCCAAAAGGAACTTATGGAGATTAAGGCGCTCCTGTCAAAGAGCACCGGAACAAAGCAATGAACTCAATGGATACATGTAATCCTCAAACTACGGACCATCCCCTTTGGTGTCCGAAGCTGTCACTTTTGGGATCGCCGGTTCCGAACCGTAATAGGTGCAAACAACTCATAGATAGGATCAAGAACACAAATATATGCATGCAAACACATATGGTTCAGATCTGAAATCATGGCACTCGGGCCCTAAGTGACAAGCATTAAGCATAACAAGTTGAAGCAGAGATGATAAACACCATAGTAGATGATAGGCAACATGCCCCCAACGATCTGACAAACTATTACATGATCTAACTCATCCAATCCCTACCATCCCCTTCGCCTACAACAGGGGATTACTCACACATGGAAGGAGAAGTCATGGAGGGATGATGGAGTGGTGATGATGATGACGATGGCGACGATCTCCCCTCTCCGGAGGCCAATTCAGCCTCCAGATTAGCCCTCCCGAAGAAGAACAGAGGGTGGCGGTGGCTCCGTGACGAAAACTGGGAAAAGAACTTCTGATCTGGGATTTCTCCGTCGCGAGCTAAAATACGAGTCAAAGTAGGGCACCAGGGGAGGTGGGGCCCACCCAGGCGACCCCCCGGCGCGGCTGAAAGTGCAACTAATCCCCGGGTGGTTTTGGTAATTAATAACAACATATATATCATTGAACTAATATTCTCTTGAGAATCATTTCAGAAAAGTTCGATGATGTGGGTATGGAAATGTCTGAAGAAGTGGACCCCTCAAAATGCTAAGACAAGCATTGGCAAAAGCTCAAGACTCCATTTTTGGTTTAGTGATCAAAGATCACATTGAGTCCATAGGAAAGCCAATACTATTAAAAGGGGATGAGGTTGTGTTAATGTTCTTGTTGCTCAAGTGCTTGGTGATCTAGCTCCCTCAACTATCAGCACTATTCACTACTTAACACACACCCATAAGTAATCTCGGTCACACCGATTTCTCCAACTCAGTCCCACCGAGATGAACCACTTCAGTTGTTTCTCCAAACCCTAGATTCTCGGTCACACCGATTCTGAGTTTCGGTCTCACCGAAAAAGGGCTGCCAACCTTCTGTGATCAGTTGACATCAATTCGGAATATCCGAGTTTATATTTTCGGTCTCACCGAAATGGCAAACCCTAACCTTTGACTCACTTCGGTCTCACCGAGATGGTATTTTCGGTCCCACCGAAAATCCCAACGTTCACTATATTTGAACTTTCGGTCTAACCGAGTTTTCACTTCGGTCTGACCGAGATTGGTCAAATGTGTGTGTAACGGTTGGATTTTGTGTGGAGGCTATATATACCCCTCCACCCCCTCCTCATTCGTGAGGAGAGCCATCAGAAAGTACCACCACTTCTACCACACACTTTCTGAGAAGTGAACCACCTACCCTTGTGTTGAGATCAAGCCATTCCATTCCTATCATATGAAACTTGATCTCTAGCCTTCCCAAGCTGCTTTCCACTCAAATCTTTCTTCCACCACAGCCATATCAGTGAGGAGAGTTGAGTGTTGGGGAGTTTATCACTTGAAGCACAAGAGCAAGGAGTTCATCACCATCAACACCGTCTATTACCTTTTGGGGGGTGGTGCCTCCTAGATTGGTTAGGTGTCGCTTGGGAGCCTCCGTCGTGATGTGGAGTTGAACCAAGAAGTTTGTAAGGGCAAGGAGATCGCCTACTTCGTGAAGATCTACCCCGAGTAAGGCTAGTCCTCCGTGGGCGTAGGCCGTGATGGAATAGACAAGGTTGCTTCTTCGTGGACCCTTCGTGGGTGGAGCCCTCCGTGGACTCGCGCAGCCGTTACCCTCCGTGGGTTGAAGTCTCCATCAACGTGGATGTACGATAGCACCACCTATCGGAACCACGACAAAAATCTCTGTGTCACCAAACTGCGTTTGATCTTCTCCACCTCTCTTTTACATGTGCAATTTACTTTCCGCTGCATAAACTCTAGAATTGCATGTGTAGGGTGTTACTTGAACTGATCTTGTTTGTGAAACTGCCAAAAACTTTGCATGATCTAAAGGCAGATTTTTTATATTGTCAAGTAGTCTAATCACCCCCCCTCTAGACCTACTTTCGATCCTACAAGTGGTATCAGAGCTTTGGTCTCCATTGCCTTGGTTTCCATTGCATTGGACTCCATAAGCTTGGTTTCACAACCTAGGAGAGTATGGCGTCTAGTGAGGGTAATTATCGTAGAGGTCCTTACTTTGATGGTACAAATTTTGCTAGTTGGAAGCATAAAATGAAAATGCATATTCTTGGTCATAACCCAGCCGCATGGGGCATTATTTGTGTTGGCATGCAAGGTGACTTCTTTGAAGAAAGAAAAGTTCCGGATCGCGAAGCTACACCCGAAGAACTGAAGATGTTGCAAAACAATGCTCAAGCTTGTGACATTCTCTTCAATGCTTTGTGTCCCGAAGAGTTCAACAAAATCAGCCGTCTTGAGAATGCTAAAGAGATTTGGGATACTTTGGTTGAAATGCACGAAGGTACTGAATCTGTGAAGGAATCAAAGCTAGATATTCTTCAAGGTCAACTTGACAAGTTCAAGATGAAGGATGGTGAAGGAGTCGCTGAAATGTACTCTAGGCTTGCTCTCATCACAAATGAGATTGCTGGCTTAGGAAGCGAAGAAATGACCGACCGATTCATCATTAAGAAGATTCTCAGAGCTTTGGATGGAAAGTATGACACCGTGTGCACTTTGATCCAAATGATGCCAAACTACAAAACTCTCAAGCCAACTGAAGTCATTGGAAGAATTGTTGCTCATGAGATGACACTTAAGGATAAGGAAGAGCTTCACAACAAGTCAAGTGGTGCTTACAAAGCTACAAGTGATGCTCCTACTACCTCAAGTGACAAGTTAGTTTCCAATGAAGACATAAGCCTAATGGTCAGGAACTTCAACAAGTTCTACAAGAATAGAGGCAAAGAGAGAAGCTCAAAGTCTAGATCATATGATGGAAAGAGATCTTCTAGTCGTGATCGAAACTGCTACAATTGTGGAAGACCCGGACACTTCTCAAATGAGTGTACGGCTCCCCACAAGAGAAGAGAAGAATCTCCAAGAAGAAGAGCAAGAGATGAGTCACCTCGGAAAGAGAGAAGGAGTAGAGATGATCGTTATGAACGAAGACCTCCTCGGAGAAGCAAGGATTCGGAGAGGAAAGACAAGTCATCAAGGAGCTACACAAGAAGAAGACATCAAGCTCATGTTGGTGAATGGGTCTCCGGCTCCGACTCTGACAGTCAATCCGATGGAAGCTATCACTCCGACTCCGACTATAGTCAAGATGAAGGTGTTGCCGGACTTGCACTCGTATCCTCCAACTCCAACTTCTACGACAACCCAAGGTTAGTTTGACCCTTTAAAAGGGGTTCTCACATCTAGGGGGAGCTTTGCTCTAAAAATTGAGCTAAAACATCTCCAAATGATGTGAACACATAAATGCTTTATGTAAAAGTGGTAACCCCACTTGTGCTTAAACGATGAGTATGACCTATGATCAAATGTTCTCATTTGACTCCTAAGTCAATATACTCATATATAGATGACCTAGTCATCGACATTTTGTGTGCTAGTAGCTAGAGTTTTGGTTGTGCATGTTTGACACATATTTCAGTTGCTATCTTATTGTGTGAGCATGTTGGATGCATGATTTTATCCATTCAAGGACATCCATTTGTTGTTTTGATTGTTTTGGTTTCTTTTTCTGGCCAAATGGATGGACAAGAATGCCTAAGCACCTTCCCTAGCTATCTATGCTTTCTTATCTCAAAAATCTATTCATGCTTATATCACAACTTTGAACAAGTCTTTTTCGGACAGTCCGAGTGAGGAGCACTCGGAACCACCGATTCGTCTAAGGCTGACTTCCAAAACCTTCTAAGTCTATTTCGGTCTGACCGGCTTCTCAATCTCGGTCCAACCGAAACACTTAGATTGATCAAGGTTTCATCTCGGTGAAACCGAGTTCAAAATCTCGGTCTGACCGATATGTGTAACTGCACAGCAGAAATACATCTCGGTGACACCGAGTTTTTCAACTCGGTCCCACCGACAGTACGGGGTTATATATACTGAGGGCTGCGCGCGATCTATTCCTTTCAAACCGTTCGCCCTCCAAGACCCCTGCTGCCGCCGCCCTGATCTAAGGATCGTCGCCATCGTCGCCTGTGTGCCCTTGCCGCAGGTCTCCGCCGCCGTCAACGGTAATCTTCTCCTCCGTTGCCGCCGTAGAGGGACACCACCAAGTTAGGGTGTGTCTCGATCCCTATTCATGCTCCACTTCTGATTCTTGCATGATAGGACTGCCCTGATTCAATCCACGTTTGATATGATCCCAATACATTGTTCAGATCGTTTAGTTTCGAGGAAAATTCTTAGGTTTAGGTTTCCACGGAATGCATCTCGGTGAAGCCGATTCCTGAAACTCGGACTGACCGATTTGGTCTCTGACCATTGCACTACACAGTTCGGTCTGACCGAGTTGTGAAAATCGGAATGTCCGAAGTGAAGTTTCTATGAAACCCTAGTTTTTCGGTAGGACCGAAACCCATTTCGGTCTGACCGAAAGTGGTGTGTAGGTTCTGTTGAACACTTCGGTTACACCGAAACTTGAAATCGGTTTGACCGAAATACATTCTGTGAAAACTCAAAACTAAGTTTTTAACTCATTTTTTTTTATTTTTTTTGCAAAAACTTCTGCAGTTGTGATAACTCTTCTACTCTGCCTACACCTTATCTATTCACAGGTCTTTCAGCCATGTCAGATGTCAGTGACAGCCAGAACAGGTCCGAATCACCGTTTGCTGAGATTCCAGAGGCAGGTACAAGTCCTGAGGCTAGCAGCTCTAGTGATGATGGTGAGAGGAGCACCCCTAGTGGTCTGCCTCCTGCTGCTACGAGAACCAGGAAGAAGAGAACGTCTGATTCTGAGGATTCCGATTTTGTTGCTGAGGAAGTTACCTCCAAGCCAAAGAGGCAAGTGGTTGCCAAAGAGCTCCAAGGGCAGCAGCCAAAGAAAGGCACGAGCAAAGTGAAGCAGTCTGCAGTTGCCAAGAAGCTCAACTTGGAAGAGCCAGCTCCAAGCAAGGTGAAGAAGACTTCCAAAAGGAAGAGAGTTGTTTATGCTGAACCTCAAGTTGATGATGCTGAAGAAGAAGAAGAAGATGCACCCCAGCCTCCTCCTCAGAAAGCTAAGTTCATGGGTGATGCTATTCGGGCTCAAGCCTCCTCCAAGCCCAAGAAGCCTGCTCCAGCTAAGGCAGCTCCAGCGAAGCCTAAGAGGACAACCAGAAGCATTCCAGCTTCTGAGAAGAACAAAGGTGAGATGCCACCTTCTGAGTCAGATGAAGAGCATGTGTTGCTCAAGCTCCGTCCCAAGTTGCCACTCCACAATGATGCTCATCCTCAAGCTGAGGATATGAAGGCAAGAAAGGACAAAGGTCTCAGGCTATGGAGACAGTCTGATCCATATGCCGTAAGAAGAAGGACTGCTGTGGACCCCAGATTCCACACCAAAGAGCAGCAGGATTTCTATGAGACCGTGCTAATGGATAAGAAGCCCATTGTTGCTGACACCAGGTATGTTGACTGGAAGTACATTGACAGCAGAGAGCATCGGGACTTCTTTCCCCATGTGCATGAGAGCTTTACTGCATGTGGAGTTGCTGACTTTGTGGGTCAAGAACTGACAGCATGGAATGACGAGATGATCATGCAGTTCTATGCCACAGCCCATTTCTACCCCGATGGCAAGATCACCTGGATGACTGAAGGTCAACGGTTTTCTTCAACTGTTGCAGAATGGGCAGAACTTCTGAACGCTCCAGTACAGAGAGAGGACGACATTGATGTCTATGGGATTCCTAAGAAGAGTCATGATTCCATGAAGAATATGTACAAGGAGATCCCAGCTGCTGATTTGGAGGGATGGAAACTCGGCTCAGTGTATTATCTCCAGGCAGGTCTGACCACCACTAACACTATCCTGAGGCATACTTTGATGCCTAAGTCAGGTGACCACCGGATGATACGAGGCTATTCTATCAACATGCTGCACATTCTCGATGAGAAGGCACCTTTTAAGGTGATGGACTTGATGGTAGAGACCATCAAGAGGACTGCAGCTGACCAGAAGAGGTCGTGTGGGTTTGCTCCGCAGATACAGATGCTTATCAACGCCAAGTTTGGCACGGGCAAATTCATGTTGGATAGGAAGCACTTACCACTGCAGCCAGAGCATGAGGACAACGTAGTTGTGATGGATGAAGAGGATCCCACCTCAGTTGAAGGGCAAGCCAAGATCGAAGCTGCAAAGAAAGCCAAAGCTGACAGAGAGGCAGCAGCAGCAGCAGCTAAGCCAAAGAGCTTCGGAGATCAGATTCTTGAAGCAACCCGGAGAATTGAACAACGCCTGGCCAGCATTGAGCAATCTCAGGAGAGCCTTGAGAGGATCGTCGAGGACAAGATCCACGCTCTGGATGTGAAGCTGACTGAGATTCAGGTGTCTGTCAACAAACTTGAGGCAGACATGGAGGAGACTAGGCAGGAGAGAGCAGAGCTTATGCAGGATGATATAGTCCAGGACTCTCATCGCCAGACTGCTCCGGTTCCCAGAGGATCCAGGTCTGCAGCTATCCCAGTGAAAGACTCCAGGGCTACCACTTCAGCACCAGCTACAGCTCCAGCAGTTCCTTCAGCTCCAGCATCCACTCCTCCAGCGCAGACATCAGCAGAAGTCTTCGCCGACGCAGCTATCTCTACACCGACATCGACCCAGACGGGAGCAGCCAGCCGAGCCCGCAGTGACGTTTAGCTCTATACCTTTTCGAACTTTTTGGTAACTTGTTGCCAAAGGGGGAGAAATTGTTATAGATCATAGGGCTTCGAGAGAGAGAGTGCTCTTTCGTCTTTTCGTTCTTTTGCCGTTTTCCTTGAGATACATTGGTTTCTTTTGGTTCCAGATACTTTAAGTGTGCTTGCTACTACGTTTGATGCTACCTTAATGAGTGCTTAGTCATACTATGCTTTAATGTGTGCTTATTGTTTATCATATGCTATTTCTTATTGTATGGCTATTTACTCTTGTCTTGGTGATTGAGTGCATGTTATTCACTCTTATCATTTTGTGCGCTTCACCAAGATGTATGTGACATGGAAGAGTGACCCATAATCCTAATCGATTGTGCGTTTGCATTCAAACGCAAATTTTAAATAATGCACAAATTTAGGGGGAGCTCTTGTTTATCACATACCTCTCAAAGCGACGATATTATTCATTGATTATATCTTTTGTCGAAGCTTTGATCTATATGTTGTCATCAATTACCAAAAAGGGGGAGATTGAAAGTGCAACTAATCCCCGGGTGGTTTTGGTAATTAATAACAACATATATATCATTGAACTAATATTCTCTTGAGAATCATTTCAGAAAAGTTCGATGATGTGGGTATGGAAATGTCTGAAGAAGTGGACCCCTCAAAATGCTAAGACAAGCATTGGCAAAAGCTCAAGACTCCATTTTTGGTTTAGTGATCAAAGATCACATTGAGTCCATAGGAAAGCCAATACTATTAAAAGGGGATGAGGTTGTGTTAATGTTCTTGTTGCTCAAGTGCTTGGTGATCTAACTCCCTCAACTATCAGCACTATTCACTACTTAAAACACACCCATAAGTAATCTCGGTCACACCGATTTCTCCAACTCAGTCCCACCGAGATGAACCACTTCAGTTGTTTCTCCAAACCCTAGATTCTCGGTCACACCGATTCTGAGTTTCGGTCTCACCGAAAAAGGGCTGCCAACCTTCTGTGATCAGTTGACATCAATTCGGAATATCCGAGTTTATATTTTCGGTCTCACCGAAATGGCAAACCCTAACCTTTGACTCACTTCGGTCTCACCGAGATGGTATTTTCGGTCCCACCGAAAATCCCAACGTTCACTATATTTGAACTTTCGGTCTAACCGAGTTTTCACTTCGGTCTGACCGAGATTGGTCAAATGTGTGTGTAACGGTTGGATTTTGTGTGGAGGCTATATATACCCCTCCACCCCCTCCTCATTCGTGAGGAGAGCCATCAGAAAGTACCACCACTTCTACCACACACTTTCTGAGAAGTGAACCACCTACCCTTGTGTTGAGATCAAGCCATTCCATTCCTATCATATGAAACTTGATCTCTAGCCTTCCCAAGCTGCTTTCCACTCAAATCTTTCTTCCACCACAGCCATATCAGTGAGGAGAGTTGAGTGTTGGGGAGTTTATCACTTGAAGCACAAGAGCAAGGAGTTCATCACCATCAACACCGTCTATTACCTTTTGGGGGGTGGTGCCTCCTAGATTGGTTAGGTGTCGCTTGGGAGCCTCCGTCGTGATGTGGAGTTGAACCAAGAAGTTTGTAAGGGCAAGGAGATCGCCTACTTCGTGAAGATCTACCCCGAGTAAGGCTAGTCCTCCGTGGGCGTAGGCCGTGATGGAATAGACAAGGTTGCTTCTTCGTGGACCCTTCGTGGGTGGAGCCCTCCGTGGACTCGCGCAGCCGTTACCCTCCGTGGGTTGAAGTCTCCATCAACGTGGATGTACGATAGCACCACCTATCGGAACCACGACAAAAATCTCCGTGTCACCAAACTGCGTTTGATCTTCTCCACCTCTCTTTTACATGTGCAATTTACTTTCCGCTGCATAAACTCTAGAATTGCATGTGTAGGGTGTTACTTGAACTGATCTTGTTTGTGAAACTGCCAAAAACTTTGCATGATCTAAAGGCAGATTTTTTATATTGTCAAGTAGTCTAATCACCCCCCCTCTAGACCTACTTTCGATCCTACAGCGGCCAGGGGCTGGGCCGCGCCACCAGGGCGCCTGGGCCCCCCTGGTCCCCCTCTGGTCCCTCTTCTGGCTCCTGGCTCCTTCGGGTGCGTGGATTTTCTGTGATTTTTCGTGGATTTTTCTGAGATACCTAAAAATCCGTTTTCCTGCACACAATAAAACCATACAGGCAGCTGTGCTGAAAACAGCGTCAGTCCGGGTTAGTTTAGCTCAAATCATGCAAGAATGAGGTCAAAACAATATCAAAAGTGTTTGGAAAAGTAGATACGTTTGAGACGTATCACCACTTCACACAATACAATACATAAGCAATACATCATTCAAAACATCACAACCCGACTACGGGTGAAGATCCAAAAGAAAGATGCCAAAACAACATAAAGCCACAGGTCAAGATCGAATCCTAGTAGAAACCACTACTGATCGTCGAAAACGTCACAAGCAAACGGTCACTCTCTTCATCGAGCTCCCAGTGAAGTAGTTGAACCAGCTCCTGCATCATTCTCGGCTGAACCTGCACCTGGTGTTGTAGTATCTGTGAGCCACGAGGACTCAGCAATCCCATAACCATGGGTATCAAGACTAGCAAAGCTTTATGGGTAGGAAGAGGTAAAGTGGTGAGGTTGCAGCAGCGGCTAAGCATAATATGGTGGCTAACTTATGAGTACAAGAATAAGATGAGCATCTACGCAAACGGTCGCAAATATAAGTGATCGCTAAAGATCCTGAACTACATACGAGTCAAACATAACCCCACCGTGTTCTCTTCTCAAAGTGAAAAGAGACAGTCACGGTTACTCACACAGTTGTGTGTTTTACTTCGGATCCTCTGTCAAGTTTTCTACAACCGGACATTAACAAATTCCAATCTTCCACATAACCGCGGGCACGGCTTTCGAAAGATTATAACCCTGCAGGGGTGTCCCAACTTAGCCCATCACAAGCTCTCATGATTAGCTGAAGTGATAAATATAATATCATCACCCCTTATCTTAGGGAAATCCGATCAGGCTCGGCATCCCGGTGCACAAGACATTTCGACAATGGTAAAACAAGTCCAGCAAGACCTCCCGGCGTGCCGACACCCTGATAGTAGCCGCGCGTATCTCGTCTCAGGCCACAACCGGATGGGCGATGCTACAGGTAAAACCAAACCTCGAGTTTCCCTGTGGTGGCCCCGCAGGACCCCCGTTTGGGACCAATACCATCAGCACTGCCCCCCCTGTTATGTAGAATTAAGAACCCGGGGACATGACCCCCTATGCAATTAATTAATTATTTAAGTTGTTATTATGAGCAAATTAAAACCAATGTTGGGCCTTGCTGGAGGAGTTTTATTCAAAGTCGAACTGTCAAGGGGTCCCCATCCACCCATCGTGTAAGGAACGCAAAATCAAGGAACATAATGCCGGTTTATCGGCGCCTAAGGTGGCATGAGTGGAACAAAACACCGAGCAAAAGGCCAAGCCTTCCACCCAGACCCAGTATATATGTGTGTTAATAATAATAGATAGATATTGTGATATTCCAACAACAAGTTACCTCCTGGAACGAACTTCATCTTCACCTGCAACTAACAACGCTATAAGAGGGGCTGAGCAAGCGGGTAACATAGCCAAACAGTGGTTTTGCTAGGAAGGTTTCAAAAGTTAGAGGTTTCATGGCAACAAGGAGAGGCTGACATAAAAGATGGGTAGCGCGACATGTAACGATAGCATCGAGACAACTAAGCATGGCAATGGTAGTAAAGGTATCCAAGGGTATGATCATCTTGCCTGGAAATCCACAAGGGAGAAGAACGGGTCCAAGAAGTAGACGGAGCAACAGTCGAGCGAATCCTCACAACTTCGGAACGAAACCGAAGCTATCAAGAGAAGCAACCGGAAAGAAGCAAACAACTCGGTAAACACACAAGCATAGACATGGCATACGATGCACATCCAAGTATGATGTATGTCCGGTTTAATTATGCATGGCATGGCAATGTGCACAAACAAAACTACAAGTTAAGTGGAGCTCAATATGCAACGAGTTGCATATTGACGAAACACCACATTTTATTTATTTAGTTGACTCTCGTTTATTTACAAGACAAGATTAAATGTTTGTTAACATAGCAAGAGGTGAAACAAAAGTAAACTACCTATCTAGGCAATTTAAATGAGGCCGGAAATTCAACAACAATTCCGGAAAATCCCCATGAGCATGTTTAGTAATTATAAGCAACAACAATTCACACATTTTAAATGTTGTTAACATGATGCGGATGACATGATCAAGTTTTATGCAAGTTTATTAAAAGGTTGACAATTAACAAGATATGAAGCTTTTGTCACCGTGGTGGAAGGAAAGGTTGCCACGGCAACGATCCGAAAATGATGCAACGGCAACATCTCGGTTCCGGTAACTCGTTGAGCGACCGGTGCAGAAGATGACGGAGAGCGAGTCGAATGAGATGAAAAAGGTGGGGTGATCGCGTCACCGGGTTCCCACGAGTCGGCGATGAGGCAACCGAGGAACATAACAAAAGACGAAACGGGCACCATGCACACAAGGGAAACATTTCATACAACACACAAGCATTCATCCACGGCATCGTCTCGGGGTTATACCTTCGGAACGTTCGTTCTCGGAGGGGTTCGAGATCGTCGAGGGACGTAGTGGAAGTAGTGGTACCGGGTCGTAGAGGAAGTAGTCGTTCCGTTTCCGAAGAGGTACTTGTCGCGGCATCGGACGTCTTCGGGTCGACGGTAGTGGTACACGGTTCTTCGGTGACGGTCGTGGAAGTAGACGTTCTCGGTCATCGGTAGGGGTACTTGACTAATTCGTCATCTCCGGGCAATGTTAGGGATATCGCTTATCGGGAACTTATCGGTCGACCCATGATAAGGGGTAAATCGGCCAGTTTATCGGCATATCGGCCGATTTATCGCCATATCGGCTGATTTATCGGCCGATTTATCTTATCGGTCAGACCACGGTAAGCGATAAATCGGCCGATTTATCGGCATATCGGAAGATATCTTGAACAATGTCTCCGGGCGACGGTAGTTGTTCACGGTTCGTAGGCGTTCATGTTCGTAGATGTTCGTGTCGCAAGAAGAGGTACTTGGCGCATCCGGTAGTCGTGGTACTTGCCGAAGGGGAACTTGGCGGTCTCGGTCTTTCCGATCTCGATGGTCCAAAACGAAGCAGCAACCAGGACGGCCATGGCGTCATCTTGGCCAGGGGAACGTGAAGGTTGCTGCTGGAGGGCTTGGGAAGGCGCTGCTGTCGGGAAGTGGCGGCCGGCACGAGTGATACGTCCAAAACGTATCTATAATTTCTGCTTGCTCCATGCCTCTTTTGTGTGATATTGCTATGATATTTATACACTTCCATACACTTTTGATCATATTTGGACTAATCTATTAACTCAGTGCACCCCAGTGCCAGTTTCTGTTTTCTGTTGTTTTTGTATTTCAGGTTTTCCGATTACGTAAACTGCCAGAAAAATTCCGGAAAAATTATATAAAAAATCAGCGTTTCGGAAGCTTCCTTGCGGCCAAAGTAGGGTCGGAGGGGGGCCACCAGGGCTCCAGGCGCCCTGGCCACGCGGCCCCCCTCCAGGCTGCGCCGGGGGGGCGCCTGGGCCCCCCTTAGCTCCCCTGGCGACCCCTTTGGCATATATTTACACCGCGTCGCAGAAACCCTAATTCCAGACCCCTTTTCTCCAGACGCGATTCCGATCTCCGCCGCCATCGCCATCAAGTTTAGGGGGACCAAAATTCCTGTGCCGGCACCCTGCCGGGACGGGGAAGTGCCCCCGGATTCATCTCCATCGACGTTGCTTCCTCCCTCCATGATGCGGGAGTAGTTCCTCCTCGGGGCTGAGGTTTCTACCAGTAGCTATGTGGTCAATTCTCTCTCCCATGATGTGATCTTCGTTGTGATCATAGGCTATGTTAATCTAGGGTGATCCCATGATATTTCCCCTTCCTCTATGTATTGGATTGATGTACTCACTTGTCTTTATCTAGTATAATCCCCGAGACCAAGGTGACAGCGGTCTATTGGACATGGATTAAAAAAATATTTTCATGAGTGATTTCCTCTCTTGTGTGTTGATTGAAGATTGAGAGTCTCTTGGTGCTTGTCTTTGACTATCCTTTAGATATGTTGTGGTGATTGTGGGACTCTCTTTGGATGGCCGCGGTGACATTGGGAAATCCTTAGATTGAGAACTACGAACTTTGAGGTGTGCTTTTGTAGCCCTACATAATTCTCGTCTTCTCTTGACCACGAAGGAATGACCTCCGAGTGCGTCCCCTTTGCATGTTTTATGGGAAATATCATGTGATTCGATTATGTTAATGTTGTTGGGAGTTGCCACTAGTGAAAGTATGAAGCCTAGGCCTTGTTTCCACCATTGCAATACCATTTGTGCTCACGTTTACCACTTGTTTGCTTGCTGCACTTTTTATTACAGATTTATATTACTTTTTTTTGCCATCCATATCACTTGCCATTTAACATCTCTTCGCCGAACTAGTGCACCTATACATCTAACAAGTGTATTAGGTGTGTTGGGGACACAAGAGACTTCTTGTATCTTAGTTGCAGGGTTGCTTGAGAGAGACCATCTTCAACCTCTACTTCCCTGAGTTCGATAAACCTTAGGTCATCCACTTGAGGGAAATTGTTGCTGTCCTACAAACCTCTGCGCTTGGAGGCCCAACATAGTCTACAAGTGTAGAAGCGTGTGTAGACATCAGCCGGCACCCTGCCGGGACGGGGAAGTGCCCCCGGATTCATCTCCATCGACGTTGCTTCCTCCCTCCATGATGCGGGAGTAGTTCCTCCTCGGGGCTGAGGTTTCTACCAGTAGCTATGTGGTTATCTCTCTCTCCCATGATGTGATCTTCGTTGTGATCATAGGCTATGTTAATCTAGGGTGATCCCATGATGTTTCCCCTTCCTCTATGTATTGGATTGATGTACTCACTTGTCTTTATCTAGTATAATCCCCGAGACCAAGGTGACAGCGGTCTATTGGACATGGATTAGAAAAATATTTTCATGAGTGATTTCCTCTCTTGTGTGTTGATTGAAGATTGAGAGTCTCTTGGTGCTTTTCTTTGACTATCCTTTAGATATGTTGTGGTGATTGTGGGACTCTCTTTGGATGGCCGCGGTGACATTGGGAAATCCTTAGATTGAGAACTACGAACTTTGAGGTGTGCTTTTGTAGCCCTACATAATTCTCGTCCTCTCTTGACCACGAAGGAATGACCTCCGGGTGCGTCTCCATTGCATGTTTTATGGGAAATATCATGTGATTCGATTATGCTAATGTTGTTGGGAGTTGCCACTAGTGAAAGTATGATCCCTAGGCCTTGTTTCCACCATTGCAATACCATTTGTGCTCACGTTTACCACTTGTTTGCTTGCTGCACTTTTTATTACAGATTTATATTACTTTGTTTTGCCATCCATATCACTTGCCATTTAACATCTCTTCGCCGAACTAGTGCACCTATACATCTAACAAGTGTATTAGGTGTGTTGGGGACACAAGAGACTTCTTGTATCTTAGTTGCAGGGTTGCTTGAGAGAGACCATCTTCAACCTCTACTTCCCTGAGTTCGATAAACCTTAGGTCATCCACTTGAGGGAAATTGCTGCTGTCCTACAAACCTCTGCGCTTGGAGGCCCAACATAGTCTACAAGAGTAGAAGCGTGTGTAGACATCAAGCTATTTCTGGCACCGTTGCCGGGGAAGTGAGCGCTTGAAGGTATATCTTTAGATCTTGCAATTAAATCTTTTTGTTTCTTGTTTTTATTTCACTAGTTAAGTTTATGGAAAACCGCATTCTTAGTTCGCTGCTTATGGGAAGATGCCCCACACCTGTGGTGGTTGCTCCTCCCCTACTGAAATTGTGCCCTATAAAATACCAGTTGGTATTATCGATTATGTTTTGGCTAATCGTTATGCAGGAGACAGACATCCCGGTGAACACTTGCTATATCTGTCACAACTATGTTCATTATTTAAGCTTGCAGGTGTATCAAGGGAGTTTGTCATGAGGAACTTGTTCGCCGTATCACTTATAGATAAAGCTTCAGATTGGTATAAGCTTCTCGATAACCCGCACTTGCTTGATTGGCAAGAGCTTATGTCTCTCTTTTATACTAAGTTTTATCCTCTTCATGAAATTCATCGAGACAGGAACTATATCTATAACTTTAGGTCTCGTGACGGAGAAAGCGTAGCTCAAGCTTGAGGGAGACTGAAAACGTAAATGCTAAAAAGTCCTAACCATGGGCTCCCCAAAGATGCTTATGTGGAGAGTAAGAGTACCTTTTTGCATGTGGATCATGGTAACAATGCTTTATGTGATGCTTATATTGTTGAGTTTATTCGTGATCCCGCTGAAAATTATTATGAGAAGGGAACATATGCTTATAGATATTTCAATAATATTAAGTTCCCTCTCTTTATGTTGAAGGTTTTGAAGCTGCACTTGTTTTGTCTTCCTATGCTTATTGCTTTGTGCTTCAATGAATTATTCCATTGCAATATTCCTATGCATAGGAAGCATGTTAGGCTTAAATGTATTTGGTATTTGCTTCTTGATGCTCTCTTTTGTTCTTCAACTCTTATTCCTACGAGAGCATCATTAAAGTCTTAAGCCTATCTTTATGGCTATAAAGAAAGAGCTCTAGGGAGACAACCCTTGTTATCTTTGCTTTCAGTTTTAGTGGTCTTGATGTTTGTTACTACTGTAGCAACATCATTGTATCTTTATTTTTCAGCTTTGTGCCAAGTTTAGCCTCCGATTGCAAGAAAGTTCAAAAGTTGTGACGTGCTGTCCAGGAAACAGATTCTGTCCTTGGACAGAAAAAATCGTATAAAATCACCAGATCATCTTTTTGGTCTGAATTTTTTCTACAGCGTGCCCTAAACAATTGGCTTTCGAGCGTCTGTTCTGAGTTTTTTGATTTGAGTTGCAGAAGTGCCCCGAAAAAATTATTTACTACCTGCTGGTTTGTTTTTCACAGATTATGTCCTATTTTGCCTTTCCTTCGTTTTGCAAACCTTGAGCTTGCTTTTTCTTTGCAAAAACCTTTTGGCAATCTTGAGAAACAGTAGACCTTCAAGAATATCCTTATTTCCAGCAAGGAAAAATTATTTTATTAAGGGTACTAACCTCGCTAATCAGATTATGATGAGTTATGTATGAAGGGAGTTTTCAAGTGTGCGAGGGAAGATGATAAAAAGATTCAGGAGTGTCAAACGCTCAAGCTTGGGGATGCCCCCGTGCACCCCCAAGAAATATTCAAGAAGACTCAAGCGTCTAAGCTTGGGGATGCCCCCGTGCATCCCCTTCTCCATCAACAAATTATCAGTTCGTCTTTCGTTCCACTATATTTTTATCACTTCATGTGTTATGTGCTATGCTTGGAGCGTCTTGCTTTTAGTTTCCTTTTTAGTTTTCTTTAGCTTTGCTTGCTTTTCATAACGAGTTGGAACTCAGCTTTCTTTATGTGGGAGAGAAACACGCTCCACTTCAACCTAGAACATAACATAGAATTTTCATGTCTATCTTTGTTGTGTGTGTTCTTTGTCTTTCAATAGCTACTGTCATGCTTAGCTCTTAGCTTTCATGCTTATCTTTTTAAAGAGCTTTTGTTTAGTTGGTCGCTGGAACTCTCTTTATTTATCATGCTTATCTTATAAGAGAGTTGGCTTCTGTTGCACTGGTCGATATGTCTATGATAAAAATGCTATGTGCATAATGATGCTTAGTAGTTCATGTTTTCTTATGGTTAGTCTCAAATAGCTGGGGGGGTCCTCAATGTGTTATTGGAGTACCAACATGATTTGTTTGCCTATGATGTGGTATGGTCTAGTGATATCTTCCTTCAAGAATTTATTTGATTGACTTGGCGTATGCTCACGCATATTTAAGACTGCAAAGAAAGTCTATCAAGCCTTGATGATCTTTAATTTCTGAGTAGTGATATAACTTCCATGCCCGATTCAATGTTGCTTTGTCGCTCTGCATGATTATGACCGTCATTGCTCTTTTAGTTGGTCGCTCTCAGTATTTTGCTAACCTTCGCCTGTACTAAGCGGACTGACTGCTTGTGCATCCAAAATCCTTTAAACCAGTTATGCCATATGTGTCCACCATACCTTCCTATACATGGTATTTACCTGCCATTCCTAACGAAGACTTTCATGTACCATCTCGAAATTATTCAAAAAAAGCATTTCTCTTCTGTGCCTCTGTTTTAGCTCATGAGGAAGTAGTAGTTAATTCATGATCTTTTTAAGTTGGACAAGCTTCACCCCGGGATTGCATGTCTAATGTGCAAACCCATAATACGAGAAGGAACTGGCATAGAGTGCGCCCGGCTCATTAAAAAATATACAAACAAACAAACCCTCCTTCACGCTTTGTTCATGAGAAATCAGAAAACTTTGGCAGTGATAAACAAAGGAGATTAAGAGGATGTGATCGTCCTCATTCGGGAGCCGTTCCTCGAAACTTGTCCAGCTCGAGAAGTAATTGAGTTATCTGCTAGCATTCGTTGACGAAATATGCATATTCTAAAAAAATAATAAGTATTACCTCTGTTTTTTAAAACCAAGAGCTCTGGTACATGTTTAGTTTTTGTTTCCGACCACGGGTTTTCAACCTTGCCAACAAAAGCCACGGTTCGAGAGTCTCCACCTTCTTTAAAGCACCAACTATTGAGAGCATGATTGTCATTCTGAGTGTAATGTGCATTGTCCCAAAGTACCATTGTCTTTTGCATGATTATGATATCGTTTATTCTGAAATCATTGTATCTAGTCGTCACTTAAACCTTGGAGGTGCCCCTGCATTTATGTTTTGCTTCACTAAAGGGGGCAAGCGAGATATCACTTTATCATATTTGCACACCATGCTCACTACATATCTATTGAGTGTTTCAGTATCATATTGTAAAACTTTCAGTTCTTTGTGATTTTCTCATGAGGCAACTTAATTACTACAGACTCATTGTCTCAGTAAGCACTTGTCATGTGACTATGAAAAGTCCTTATATGGTTAATAGCATGTCACCACAGAAATTATGCTTGTTATCATTTACCTACTCGAGGACGAGCAGGAATTAAGCTTAGGGATGTTGATACGTCCAAAACGTATCTATAATTTATGCTTGCTCCATGCCTCTTTTGTGTGATATTGCTATGATATTTATACACTTCCATACACTTTTGATCATATTTGGACTAATCTATTAACTCAGTGCACCCTAGTGCCAGTTTCTGTTTTCTGTTGTTTAAGTACTTCAGGTTTTCCCATTACGTAAACTGCCAGAAAAATTCCGAAAAAATTATATAGAAAATCAGCGTTCCGGAAGCTTCCTTGCGGCCAAAGTAGGGCCGGAGGGGGGCCACCAGGGCTCCAGGCGCCCTGGCCACGAGGCCCCCCTCCAGGCCGCGCCGGGGGGGGGGGCGCCTGGGCCCCCCTTAGCTCCCCTGGCGACCCCCTTTGGCATATATTTACACCGCGTCGCAGAAACCCTGATTCCAGACCCCTTTTCTCCAGACGCGATTCTGATCTCCACCGCCATCGCCATCAAGTTTCGGGGGACCAGAATTCCTGTGCCGGCACCCTGCTGGGACGGGGAAGTGCCCCCGGATTCATCTCCATCTACGTTGCTTCCTCCCTCCATGATGCGGGAGTAGTTCCTCCTCGGGGCTGAGGTTTCTACCAGTAGCTATGTGGTCAATTCTCTCTCCCATGATGTGATCTTCGTTGTGATCATAGGCTATGTTAATCTAGGGTGATCCCATGATATTTCCCCTTCCTCTATGTATTGGATTGATGTACTCACTTGTCTTTATCTAGTATAATCCCCGAGACCAAGGTGACAGCGGTCTATTGGACATGGATTAGAAAAATATTTTCATGAGTGATTTCCTCTCTTGTGTGTTGATTGAAGATTGAGAGTCTCTTGGTGCTTGTCTTTGACTATCCTTTAGATATGTTGTGGTGATTGTGGGACTCTCTTTGGATGGCCGCGGTGACATTGGGAAATCCTTAGATTGAGAACTACGAACTTTGAGGTGTGCTTTTGTGGCCCTACATAATTCTCGTCCTCTCTTGACCACGAAGGAATGACCTCCGGGTGCGTCTCCATTGCATGTTTTATGGGAAATATCATGTGATTCGATTATGTTAATGTTGTTGGGAGTTGCCACTAGTGAAAGTATGATCCCTAGGCCTTGTTTCCACCATTGCAATACCATTTGTGCTCACGTTTACCACTTGTTTGCTTGCTGCACTTTTTATTACAGATTTATATTACTTTGTTTTGCCATCCATATCACTTGCCATTTAACATCTCTTCGCCGAACTAGTGCACCTATACATCTAACAAGTGTATTAGGTGTGTTGGGGACACAAGAGACTTCTTGTATCTTAGTTGCAGGGTTGCTTGAGAGAGACCATCTTCAACCTCTACTTCCCTGAGTTCGATAAACCTTAGGTCATCCACTTGAGGGAAATTGATGCTGTCCTACAAACCTCTGCGCTTGAAGGCCCAACATAGTCTACAAGAGTAGAAGCGTGTGTAGACATCAACAAGGCGCTGGGGAGGCCGGAGGGAGCAGGGGCGAAGGACGGCGGCGGCAGTTGCTGGCTCCGGTGAGGAGGACGACCAGGGCGCGCAGGGATCTGCGCTGGAGAGGAGGGTGAGGAGGCAGGGGCGCGGCAGAAGGGAACTGCGGGCTCGGCTTCAGCGGGTGAAGTGGCCGGCTGCGGCCTCGTGGCCTGGAGGCGGCGCTGGACGGCCTTGGCGCGGAGGAGAGTCTTGGGGACGGGGAGGCGCTCGGTAGGGGAGAGCGAGGGCGCTGGGCATCGATGCGGGGGACAGGAGCGCTCCACGGCGGAGGCTAGCGACCCTGGGGCTCCTGGCGCGGAGGAGGGAGGCAGCAGGGGGCGGCGACCCTCGCGGAGACGGTGGGAGGAGCGCTCTGCACTCGCACCTGGAGTATGCGGGGCGGCTCGCAGGCGGAACGAAGAGAGGAGGAGGCGCGGACGGGCGCAGAAGGGAGCTGCTCGGCGTCGGCGATGCGGGGCGATGGAGGCTGCGAGGGAGAGCGGGCCTGGCGATGCGTTGCGGGAGGACTGGGAGGAGATCGAGGGAATACGAGAGTGCGGGGTCGAGCCCTGGCTTGATGGGATCGAGACCGTGCGGCGCTGAGGGGAGAGTGGCGGCGCGCTGAGGGGATGAGGAGGAGCGAGTGGGGTTCGGGGGATCAGGCTAGGGTTACGGGGCATGGGCCTGGAGGCCAGATGGCCGGCTGGGGGGGAGGCTGAGGCCCATATGGCCTAGGAGGGAGGTGGGCCGGACGTGTTAAAGGAGAAGAAGGAGGAAAGAAAAAAAAGGATTCTCCTATTTTTATTTACAGAAAAAGAAAAGGGAAGAAAGGTTGACTAGAAGGGCCAAAAAAAACCCAATTTGAGATGAAAACTGATACATGGCTACTCTGACATAATGTCATAGCTCCACAACTTAAATTGAAGCAAAAAGGATAAGATCAAGGATTTAAATATCTTGGAAAAGAACGAGATTTAAAATGCAAGTTTGTTGTGGTGAATTCCAAATTAATGGAATATTTAATATAGCTCCCTAAATATTGGGAGGATATGTTTTAAAGAGAAATCACACTTCCCTCGATTTAAATGGACCGAAGGTCCACACAATTTATTTAAGTTGAGATGCAAAGATTAATGACATGAGGGCATGATGACATGATGCAAAGCAAAATAAATAACACAAGCACAAAAGAAACACACGGGAGAACCGGGAACATCTGGAATCTCTGGAATCTTCTGGGACGTCGGTCTTCGGGCGTCACAACTCTCCCACACTAACAGAGGATCTCGACCCAAGATCCTAGAGATAGCACCGGGTAGAAACGAAAAAGAAGAGGTAAAACAAAGTTGCTTCTTGGACAAACGAGTGAAACCAAAGAACCTGAGAGGTTAAACAAGTTGAATAAAGAATACAATGGAGATGAACGAAGATGAAAACACTCCGTTAGAAAAGAGGAACCAGGAGCATTATGGGAACCTTGTAGGTTGAAAGACATGAAACAAGAGCTCACGGATGACGAAAGAATTTCAAAACCACTCCGGTTAACCAAGATTGAGAAGGAAAAAGAACGAAATAATTTGGACAACACTCCGTCTGGAAAATGGAAGGAATTAACATGAGTTTGAGGAGAAGGGGTGATACTTGATGAAATCAACAACATATTGCCTCCGAAACAGTTGAAAGAATGACACAAGGGGTAAGAAAGGTTCAGACAGCACTCCGGTTAAAAAGAGAGGCAAAACTTGATAAGATGAGGGAACTTGAATGAGGAATACAATACTCCGGTTAACTGGATAAGCAAATGAAATGATATGCTCTTGATGAAAACGAGAAGATGGTCAAAGAGAGCAATATCACAATGCCTCCGGAATGAAGGAATAGCATATAATCAGTGAAAGAAATGAATGGAGAAGAAAAATGACATCTTCTCCCACAAATGAATTAGGGAAACCTCATTACAAAGAAGGGTTGAACGGAGCATTACAAAAAATCAACAATGAAAACGAATAAGCTTGATGTGGGCTTATGGAAAACATCTCAAAATTAAGAGGTGACAACCAGCCACTTACGAGAACATTTGAATGGATTGAGATCAACAAGGGGACGATAAACTTATTTCACCGGAATGATAAATAAAGAACTTGGGTCAATTATAAGCACCATAATAGCAACAATCCTTAGGGAAAGCTTTAGGTGAAATACAACCCAAGATAACTCCAAGAGATTAAAATGAGGGGTTGAAAGGATCTCCTAAAGAGAAAGAAATGATGGTTTTAAATATCTCATTCTTGATAACTCGTGAATCATGAAACATGAAGGAATTTTCAAAATGACATAACACCATCTCAAACAATAAGGTAGAAGGAATTGCACTTGGAAAGCATGATGAAGAATGCTTGAGCCTCAACAAGAATCTTGATGAAGACTTCGAGGATGAATTAAATGATGATGAACCACCATGAAGAACTCCGGTAATGAAAGCATGAGAAGTGAAAGATGAAAGAATAAGATTCAAGGCCTGCGGTGAATTAGATGGAGCTTGAAATGGTATAATTGAAATAACTTGGAGCTCCGGAAAACAAGATGGAGAACTTGAACCCAAGGATATGATATGATGAACAAGCTCCGGAAATCAGAGATTAATCACTTCGAGGAAATAAGAATAAGATTTACTGTATGCTTATCCTTCACCAATTAAAATTGATGACAACCAAAGGAATTGGCATACTACTTATTCTCGTTGCAAAGAATTAAAGAGAGATCTAGCACAAGCTTGGGAAAGTAATCGACGAATCACCGGTAGGATTATGGAAAGAACAAATGAATTAATACGATAACAACGGAAGAGTAAACTTGAAATAACCACCGTAAAATATGGAGACGAACGAAGAGACATCAATGAAGAATATTTGGAGGACGAAGTTGCAAACAGAGAACGAAGAAATATTCTGAAATGATGGCCTTCGGAGGAACACAAAGAAAAGAATTCATGGAATGCTTCGGATGGGTATAAAAGAATTCCTCACAATCTGAACAATAATGAGGATGGCATTAAGCTAGAACCACGAATCTTCAAGAAGACGGGCCAAGATTTAAGAGAAATACTTCTCCGGTCTTCAAATGCTGAAAATGACAACGAGAACCACCTTGAAGAATTGCGAGATGCTCCGGAAGAATAAAAGATGGAAGGTTTAACCAACCATGAAAAGAATTTGAAAACGATCTTGGAGAAGGCTTGTGGCTCATGGAAATCATTCTCACGTCACACTTTGAAAAGAATTTGAGAATAACTCCGGAAAATTGGAAGAGTGAGGTAAGATCCTGGGAAAAGACCTGTGGGTTAGGGCCCACTGATACGTCCAAAACGTATCTATAATTTCTGCTTGCTCCATGCCTCTTTTGGGTGATATTGCTATGATATTTATACACTTCCATACACTTTTGATCATATTTGGACTAACCTATTAACTCAGTGCACCCCAGTGCCAGTTTCTGTTTTCGGCTGTTTTTGTATTTCAGGTTTTCCCATTACGAGAACTGCCAGAAAAATCCTGAAAAAATTATATAAAAAATCAGCGTTCCAGAAGCTACGAGGCACCCGAAGCACAGCCGGAGGGGGGCCACCAGGGCCCCAGGCGCCCTGGTGGTACCCCCCCCCCTGGGCCGCGCCGGGGGGCGCCTGGGCCCCCCGAGGCTCCGCTGATGCCCCTCTTTGGCATATATTTATACCGTCTCCCGAAACCCTCGAGACGGGAACTCTTTTTCGCGATCTCATCTCTGTTCCGCCGCCGCCGCCGCTTCCAAGAACGGGAGCACCAGGAGAACTCTTCCCGGCACCCTGCCGGAGGGGAGGATCACCACCGGGAGCTTCTCCACCACCATGGACGCCTCCCGGATGAGTTGTGAGTAGTCTCCCTTGGACCATGAGTCCATTACCAGTAGCTATGTGATGTTCTCCTCCCGTTCTTGTGCTTCACTAATTAGTCCTCGTGAGCTGCCCTACATGATCGAGGCACATATGTAATCCTTATGATGTTGCTATGATGAGTTTGCTGGGATCCGATGGATTATGAGATTATGTTCAGATTGTGTTTGAGTAATATATTTGATTCACCTCTTTTATATTTATGTTCGTAAGTAATTCTTGCATGTTCTCCGTTGTTATTTATTGCTTTGGCCAAGTAGTAGGTAGTGACTCCAAGAGGGAACGTTATGCTTGATTGTGGGTTCATGCCCCTCGATGACTAACTTGAGTGACAGAAACATGAGTCTAGGGGATGTGCTGTTGCCACAAGGGGGAAAACAACGGTGCTTGTGCCCGCGGGTGCAAGGATTTTTTACTTTACGCAAAGTTCTTTTAATGCAGTTGTCTGTTGCTTTGAGTTTACACTATGGGTGGGACTCGCAACTTAATACCAGCGAGATGTTCTGGATAGATATCTCAAGGTGGATGATTAGTAGTAGATGCAGATGGATTTCGGTCTACTTACCTCGGCGTACCGCCCATGCTTTGAACCTCTACCTTTCTTGCAACTTAGTCAGCATTGGTTTGCGCACATGGTCCTGTCAATTGCCCAGCTATAATTCGTTTACCTCACATAGCTGTTTTATCGTCTTTTGGGAGAGAGACATCACTAGTTAACATCATGGGACTCTGGTCCATATTACCATCATTGATCACATCCGCTATTTACTTTACGCTTTTACTTACTATTGCAATTATACCTATCACTATTATCACTTGCGTTTGATCCTTTGTAAACTACAAAGCCGGAGGGATTGACAACCTCTCTGTACTCGTTGGGAGCAAAGTTATTTGTATCTGTGTGCAGGTCCACGTTGATTGCTAAATATCTGGCGTCGTTAGCAGTTGACACCTTCTTGTTGAAACTGGGAGTCTCAGGGAAATCGATCCTTGGTATTGCCAAGGGAAAACTTCCGCTACACTGCATCTCACACCTTCCACTTGGGGTAACCAACGAGGGGCGAGAAGCCATCAAGCAAAGTTTTCTGGCGCCGTTGCCGGGGACTCCACTCTTCAGGATAGGGGAGTTGCACGCTATCTTTTACCTTTGCTTTTAGTCTTGTTAGTTTACCTTTCAGTTTTCTTTATGTCTTTTCACTAGTTTTGCTTAATGGAAAACAACAAAAATATGAGAGAGCTTTATAAGCTCTACCTTGCTTTGGGACATGATGTGTTTGAAGAGAAAATTAAAAAAACCTATGGAACTTTATTATTTGCATAACATTCATGATGGTGGTGATGTTATTAGTATGATTTCTTTGAATATCAATATGGCTAATGACATGGAAAGCTCTAAGCTTGGGGATGACACGTTTGATATTTTTAGTCCCCCAACTTTTGAAGAGAAAATTTACTTTGATGATACTTTGCTTCCTATACATGATGATTACAATGATGAATATGATGTTTTCAGTCCACCTACTATTGAGGATAAAATTTATTATGATTATGATATGCCTCCTAAATACAATGATTACCATGATGGTTATGATTGCTTTACTCTCACTATTCCTAATAAGAAAGCTTATATGAAGAGTAATGACACTTTTTTGCATGTGGATCATGGTAACAATGCTTTATGTGATGCTTATATTGTTGAGTTTATTCGTGATCCCACTAAAAATTATTATGAGAAGGGAACATATGCTTATAGATATTTCAATGATATCAAGTTCCCTCTCTTTATGTTGAAGGTTTTGAAGCTACACTTGTTTTGCCTTCCTATGCTTATTGCTTTATGCTTCAATGAATTATTCTATTGCAATATTCCTATGCATAGGAAGAATGTTAGGCTTACATGTGTTTGGTATTTGCTTCTTGATGCTCTCTTTTGTTCTTCAACTCTTATTCCTACGAGAGCATCATTAAAGTCTTATGCCTAGCTTAAAGGCATAAAAGAAAGCGCTTTTGGGAGGCAGCCCACGTGAATAAAAAAAATATTTTGCTTTTGTTGTGTCTTGATGTTGTTACTACAGTAGCATCATCATTGTATCTTTGCTTTTCAACTTTGTGCCAAGTGTAGCCTGTGATTGCAAGAAAGTTCAAAAGTTGTGACGTGCTGTCCAGGAAACAGATTCTGTCCTTGGATAGAAAAATTCGTATAAAATCACCAGATCATCTTTTTGGTCTGAATTTTTTCGACAGCATGCTCTATATAATTGTCTTTCGTGCGTCTGTTTTGAGTTTTTGATTAGAGTTGCAGAAGTACCCCGAAAAAATCATTTACTACCTGCTGTTCTGTTTTTCACAGATTCTGTCCTGTTTTGCCTTTCCTTCATTTTGCAAACCTTGAGCTTGCTTTTTCTTTGCAAAAACCTTTTGGCAATCTTGAGAAACAGTAGACCTTCAAGAATATCTTTATTTCCAGCAAGGAACAATCATTTTATTATGGGTACTAACCTCGCTAATCAGATTATGATGAGTTATGTATGAAGGGAGTTTTCAAGTGTGCGAGGGAAGATGATAAAAAGATTCAGGAGTGTCAAACGCTCAAGCTTGGGGATGCCCCCGTGCACCCCCAAGAAATATTCAAGGAGACTCAAGCGTCTAAGCTTGGGGATGCCCCCGTGCATCCCCTTCTCCATCAACATTATCAGTTCGTCTTTCGTTCCACTATATTTTAATCACTTCATGTGTTATGTGCTATGCTTGGAGCGTCTTGCTTTTAGTTTTCCTTTTTAGTTTTCCTTTTTAGTTTTCCTTAGCTTTTCATAACGAGTCGGAACTCAGCTTTCTTTATGTGGGAGAGAAACACGCTCCACTTCTACCTAGAACATAACATAGAATTTTCATGTCTATCCTTGCTGTGTGTGTTCTTTGTCTTTTAATAGCTACTATCATGCTTAGCTCTTAACTTTCATGCTTATCTTTTTAAAGAGCTTTCGTTTAGTTGGTTGCTTGAACTCTCTTTAGTTATCATGCTTATCTTATTAAGAGAGTTTGCTTCCATTGCATTGGTTGATATGTCTATGATAAAGATGCTACGTGCATAATGGCGCTTAGTAGTTCATGTTTTCTTATGGTTAGTCTCAAATAGCTGGGGGGTTCCCAATGTGTTATTGGAGTACCAACATGATTTGTTTGCCTATGATGTGGTATGGTTTAGTAATATCTTCCTTCAAGAATTTATTTTGATTGACTTGGCGTATGCTCACGCATATTTAAGACTGTAAAGAAAGTCTGTCAAGCCTTGATGATCTTTTGTTTCTGAGTAGCGATATAACTTCCATGCCTGATTCAATGTTGCTTTGTCGCTCTGCATGATTATGACCGTCATTGCTCTCTTAGTTGGTCGCTCCCAGTCTTTTGCTAACCTTCGCCTGTACTAAGCGGACTGACTGCTTGTGCATCCACATTCCTTTATACCAGTTATGCCATGTGAGTCCACCATACCTTCCTACATGGTATTTACCTGCCATTTCTAACGGAGACTTGCTTGTACCATCTCGAAATTATTCAAAGAAAAAGCATTCCTATTTTGTGCCTCTGTTGTAAGTTCATGAGGAAGTAGTAGTTAATTCATGATCTTTTTTTAGTTGGACAAGCTTCACCCCGGGATTGCATGTATAATGTGCAAACCCATAATACGAGAAGGAACTGGCATTGAGTGCGCCCGGCTCAAAAAGATAATATAACAAACAAACCCTCCTTCACGCTTTGTTCATGAGAAATCTGAAAACTTTGGCAGTGATAAACAAAGGAGATTAAGAGGATGTGATCGTCCTCATTCGGGAGCCGTTCCTCGAAACTTGTCCATCTCAAGAAGTGATTGAGTTGTCTGCTAGCATTCGTTGACGAAACATGCATAATCTAAAAAAATAATTATTACCTCTGTTTTAAAACCAAGAGCTCTGGTACATGTTTTGTCTTTGTTTCCGACTACGGGTTTTCAACCTTGCCAACAAAAGCCACGGTTCGAGAGTCTCCACCTTCTTTTAAAAGCACCAACTACTGAGAGCATGATTGTCATTCTGAGTGTAATGTGCATTGTCCCAAAGTAGCATTGTCTTTTGCATGATTGTGATATCGTTTATTTTGAAATCATTGTATCTAGTCATCACTTAAACCTTGGAGGTGCCCCTGCATTTATGTTTTGCTTCACTAAAGGGGGCAAGCGAGATATTACTTTATCATATTTGCACACCATGCTCATTACAAATCTATTTGATGTTTCAGTATCATATTGTAAAACTTTCAGTTCTTTGTGATTTTCTCATGAGGCAACTTAATTACTATAGATTCATTGTCTCAGTAAGCTTTTGTCATGTGACTATGAAAAAGTCCTATATGGTTAATAGCATGTCACCACAGAAATTATTCTTGTTATCATTTACCTACTCGAGGACGAGCAGGAATTAAGCTTGGGGATGTTGATACGTCCAAAACGTATCTATAATTTCTGCTTGCTCCATGCCTCTTTTGGGTGATATTGCTATGATATTTATACACTTCCATACACTTTTGATCATATTTGGACTAACCTATTAACTCAGTGCACCCCAGTGCCAGTTTCTGTTTTCGGCTGTTTTTGTATTTCAGGTTTTCCCATTACGAGAACTGCCAGAAAAATCCCGGAAAAATTATATAAAAAATCAGGGTTCCAGAAGCTACCAGGCACCCGAAGCACAGCCGAAGGGGAGCCACCAGGGCCCCAGGCGCCCTGGTGGCGCCCCCCCCTTGGGCCGCGCCGGGGGGGCGCCTGGGCCCCCCGAGGCTCCGCTGATGCCCCCCTTTGGCATATATTTATACCGTCTCCCGAAACCCTCGAGACGGGAACTCTTTTTCGCGATCTCATCTCTGTTCCGCCGCCGCCGCTGCTTCCAAGATCGGGAGCACCAGGAGAACTCTTCCCGGCACCCTGTCGGAGGGGAGGATCACCACCGGGAGCTTCTCCACCACCATGGACGCCTCCCGGATGAGTTGTGAGTAGTCTCCCTTGGACCATGAGTCCATGACCAGTAGCTATGTGATGTTCTCCTCCGTTCTTGTGCTTCACTAATTAGTCCTCGTGAGCTGCCCTACATGATCGAGGCACATATGTAATCCTTATGCTATTGCTATGATGAGTTTGCTGGGATCCGATGGATTATGAGATTATGTTCAGATTGTGTTTGAGTAATATATTTGATCTACCTCTTTTATATTTATGTTCATAAGTAATTCTTGCATGTTCTCTGTTGTTATTTATTGCTTTGGCCAAGTAGTAGGTAGTGACTCCAAGAGGGAACATTATGCTTGATTGTGGGTTCATGCCCCTCGATGACTAGCTTGAGTGACAGAAACAAGAGTCTAGGGGATGTGCTGTTGCCACAAGGGGGAAAACAACGGTGCTTGTGCCCGCGGGTGCAAGGATTGTTTACTTTACGCAAAGTTCTTTTAATGCAGTTGTCTGTTGCTTTGAGTTTACACTATGGGTGGGACTCGCAACTTAATACCAGCGAGATGTTCTGGATAGATATCTCAAGGTGGATGATTAGTAGTAGATGCAGATGGATTTCGGTCTACTTACCTCGGCATACCGCCCATGCTTTGAACCTCTACCTTTCTTGCAACTTAGTCAGCATTGGTTTGGGCACATGGTCCTGTCAATTGCCCAGCTGTAATTCATTTACCTCACATAGCTGTTTTATCGTCTTTTGGGAGAGAGACATCACTAGTGAACATCATGGGACTCCGGTCCATATTACCATCATTGATCACATCCGCTATTTACTTTACGCTTTTACTTACTATTGCAATTATACCTATCACTATTATCACTTGCGTTTGATCCTTTGTAAACTACAAGGCCGGAGGGATTGACAACCTCTCTGTACTCTTTGGGAGCAAAGTTATTTGTATCTGTGTGCAGGTCCACGTTGTTTGCTAAATATCTGGCGCCGTTAGCAGTTGACACCTTCTTGTTGAAACTGGGAGTCTCAGGGAAATCGATCCTTGGTATTGCCAAGGGAAAACTTCCGCTACACTGCATCTCACACCTTCCACTTGGGGTAACCAACGAGGGGCGAGAAGCCATCACCCACTCAAAAGAAATCACCGTTGAAAAGATTGTTTAAAAGATATTGCACCGGTTGAATTAAATGGCTTGAATAAGATAACAATCCTCAAAATAATTTGAACGGATTAAGAATGGAATTAAGAATCTTCAGCACTCCGGATATGAATAGCAAGAGGAGAATGATTAATTGGTGCACCGGAATAAGAAAGTGTTGTGAAATGAGGAAAAGGATAAGATCAACACCGAAATCTTGAATTACATCCACCAGCAGAATTTGAGAACAAAAGAATGATGAACTTGGAGTTTCCTGAGCATCTTCCTGAGAATCATCGGATAAGAACATTGAAGGAAAAGAATGAAGAAACCTCACATGAATAAAATGGATACTTCATCTGAGAATTTCTCGCTCCGAGAAGAAGAAGGGTGGGAGGGTGGGGAAAACAAGGACAACTTGGGATGAATGAAACATACAAATCGTCGGATTTCTCAACGACGTCCATATGGAATAACTTGAAGAGAAGGCACACCGGTTGAAAAGGATTAACATGAAAATCTCGATGGTCAAGAAGAATTAGCACTCCCATAGAAATATGAGAACACCGATTAGGAAGGTATGGAATCAACACTTGACATCGAAGCAACTCGAATACCAGAATCAAATCAAAAACAACGGATAGATATGTTGCAACATAATCTTCACAATATCATTCGAACGGAGAATTGAACGGATGAATTCCGCAGGTACATCAACTTGTCGAGAAGCCACTTGGAGAACAAAAGGTAAATAAAAAAGGAACAAGGAACAGATAGAACAAATACAAGATAGAAGCTTCGTTCAACAAATTCGTGCTGAAAGCTTATGGAACGTGTTACAAAAGGGTTTTGCAATCCCCGGATCAGCATAGCCAAGGACCCTTTAAGATGCAACTCCCGATCGGAACAAGCCCATAAAACCACTTCACTCAATGTAGAACCCCGAACTCCATATCATGCACTCGTTGGAAGAATGCCTAGAACTACTGGATGAACCCACCTATTAATTTCCGAAAGTTCCTAGTTATGCAATCAGGTGTTGGGGATACAGGGGAAGCACCGCGCACTCAACTCTAAACCTACATCCAGCTGTATCCATCCTTCAACACATAACCAGTTGTTCTCGGAAACCGTTTACCTCGGACCTTCGAAACACATCCACTATACAAGCTATGGCAATACTCCCGAACTACCTCCCCAGTACTGGGTGATGGCGGGGTTATCTTGCCACTAAGCGCATAGGAGAGTTTTCGATGTCGGCCGTCTTAAGTATTCTAGAACTGCCGCGATATATTTGTGACGACAACACCTCGGAGCTCAACTCCCCGGGACACTGCCACAACCCCTAATGACAGGAGGCATCGAGAACAATGTTCTCGTCACAAAGACATCGAAACAATCCAAACAATACTCGCGTGATCCTAAAAAAAATTTGGTGCGATTTTTGAAAGTAGAAGAGGCAAGAGTAATCGTCAGGAGTCCTCACCAGAATGAAAAGGGATGAGGAGCAAAAGAAAACCTACTCCCCGATATAAATATAGGACTCAAAACATTTTCAAGTGTGTGCCTAGACTCAACCGTCAACGATTCGATCAATCAGTGGGGGCTTCTAGGTCGAAGAAGGCTCTGAATACCAACTTGTAATGCCCAGGATGGGACTATACCTCCTACGTGTCGAGGCACGACTTAAAGGTATAAGCCCATTCTAGAATGATCTCAAGTTTGGTATCTTTGCACGACTCATGTAAAAGAGGGATTAAATTGCAAAAGGAGATAGTTGGCTTACACTCGCCAATTCACACAATACAATACATAAGCAATACATCATTCAAAACATCACAACCCGACTACGGGTGAAGATCCAAAAGAAAGATGCCAAAACAACATAAAGCCACAGGTCAAGATCGAATCCTAGTAGAAACCACTACTGATCGTCGAAAACGTCACAAGCAAACGGTCACTCTCTTCATCGAGCTCCCAGTGAAGTAGTTGAACCAGCTCCTGCATCATTCTCGGCTGAACCTGCATCTGGTGTTGTAGTATCTGTGAGCCACGAGGACTCAGCAATCCCATAACCATGGGTATCAAGACTAGCAAAGCTTTATGGGTAGGAAGAGGTAAAGTGGTGAGGTTGCAGCAGCGGCTAAGCATAATATGGTGGCTAACTTACGAGTACAAGAATAAGATGAGCATCTACGCAAACGGTCGCAAATAGAAGTGATCGCTAAAGATCCTGAACTACATACGAGTCAAACATAACCCTACCGTGTTCTCTTCTCAAAGTGAAAAGAGACAGTCACGGTTACTCACACAGTTGTGTGTTTTACTTCGGATCCTCTGTCAAGTTTTCTACAACCGGACATTAACAAATTCCAATCTGCCACATAACCGCGGGCACGGCTTTCGAAAGATTATAACCCTGCAGGGGTGTCCCAACTTAGCCCATCACAAGCTCTCACGATTAGCTGAAGTGATAAATATAATATCATCACCCCTTATCTTAGGGAAATCCGACCAGGCTCGGCATCCCGGTGAACAAGACATTTCGACAATGGTAAAACAAGTCCAGCAAGACCTCCCGGCGTGCCGACACCCTGATAGTAGCCGCGCGTATCTCGTCTCAGGCCACAACCGGATGGGCGATGCTACAGGTAAAACCAAACCTCGAGTTTCCCCGTGGTGGCCCCGCAGGACCCCCGTTTGGGACCAACACCATCAGCACTGGCCCCCCCTGTTATGTAGAATTAAGAACCCGGGGACATGACCCCCTATGCAATTAATTAATTATTTAAGTTGTTATTATGAGCAAATTAAAACCAATGTTGGGCCTTGCTGGAGGAGTTTTATTCAAAGTCGAACTGTCAAGGGGTCCCCATCCACCCATCGTGTAAGGAACTCAAAATCAAGGAACATAATGGCGGTTTATCGGCGTCTAAGGTGGCATGAGTGGAACAAAACACCGAGCAAAAGGCCAAGCCTTCCACCCATGCCCAGTATTGTCACACCCTGCATTTTGTAACATGTTATTTGCATTAATGAAGCATGAAAATTTGGACCAGCAAATTTTTTTGGCATCATTTGGCTTTTATTTGAATTGAGATTTCTTCATGTGCTTTTTCATGTGCTCATTAAAGTCAACTATTACCTCCTATAGAATTCATCTCCATACCCAAAACTTCTGCCCAATGATCATGCCAAGTGTTATATAACAGAATAGTATTTTCTTACAAAATTAATTTGGCCAAAATGTACTTTATAAATTTAGTTTTCCAAAAACCCCTGAATTGAGATTTGCACTGCAAGTACTTGATTTAGGGTGAGAAAATTATTTCAAAAGGTATATTTGAAACCTAGTAGTCATAGGACTCCCAGAAACCACAAAAGTATAATTTTAAAAGTTATTTTCCTATTTTATTTAAAAGCTTTTTCTTAAGGCCAGAAATGGTCTTTAATAGGGAAAAATTATTTAACTATTTCACAAATATTTGCCAAAATTCAAGGAGACTCAGAGGACATATATTGTCCATATATAAGAGTTTCAACACTTGGTCATGTTCAAAATAATGGGCTAATCCCTCTAAAACCCTTTCTGGATATTTCAAGCTTTTGAAATATTTACAAAGGAAATATTCTCCAAAAATTCCAGGGAAATTCTATCATGTCATATATGACATATTTGATGATCTTGCCAAGTCCCATGTCTTGAGAAGCAAGAAAACATCCTCAAAACCCTTCATAACCATTCTGTCCATATTTGAAATTTGAGCAACTCTACATTGCCAAACTTGTCCAAATGCTCTCAAACTTGGTGCACATGCTAGAAATGCCTAATAAGGCATCTAGACCAAATGGCACAAGATTTGGAATAGATCAACTTGATCAGAACACCCCAAAACCCTTTCTGCTCAAATGCAAATTTGAACAACTTTACATTACCAACTTTTTATCTGGAGCTTCAAACTTTGTGGGCATGATCAATACCCCAAATGATGATGCTACACCAAGTGGTACATCAAGGGGAGATGATTAGCTTGACTCAAACAAGATGAAGCTATTTCTGTTGATTTCTAGGGTTCACCAAAGTTACATTGGCTAGTTTCTTGAAATGAGCCCAAATTTGGTGAAGCACCCTATTTTCACATGTCATTCAATCATGTTAAGTATCATGGCAAGTGGAGATCATTTGCTTGACCAAACACTGATCAAACACCTTCTGCAGAATTACCAAAACCCTCTTCTTGACCACTTTCACCTTTTACCTTGGCCTCAACTTTCTTCCACATGTTCAGCCAGTTACTAGCCACCTCCAGTAACTTCCCCAGGACCCCAGCTCCATGATTGAGGGGTAAAAACCCTAGTTCACCCTGCTGGACAGCCATTTCTCACCAAGTTACCAGCTTCCTCTCTCTCTCACAGCATCCTCAGAGCATCCAAGGCCACATGCCATTTCTTTACTCCTCCCTTGACCTTCTAGACAACCTTGGGCACGTTGGACATGACCAGAGCGGCGAGGGCACGAATGTGCCAGCCATTCGGGCGCTCTGGAGCACGCTACAGTGCGCCACCGCACTGTAGCTTCGCCCAATCAGCTGCCCCCGACAGCCTCGGGCCTCCCCCTCGCGCCTCTCAACGCGCCTCGACGTCCGCGACCACCCCGGCGCTGTCCCCCCTCCTCCTGCGCCCTCCAGTGGCCATCGCCGCACGCGCACCGGCCGCCCGCGACGCCCACTCCTCGGGCTCACACGCGCGCACGGCCTGGAAGGTTCCCCGCTCCTCCTCTCACCTCAAATGGACGTAGAGCTCGTCCAGCAATGCCGTGGACTCACTCCCCTCACCTCCCGTGCGCTGTAGCGTCGAGCAGGAGCTCGCCGGCGCACTGGACCACGGGGCTCCGCCGTTCCCCTATATATAGGACCCCCCGAGCCACTCCAACAGCATCAGCAGCTTCACCACACCTCCTTCAATCCCCCAGCACCACCAGTTCTTCCCCAGAAGGCTCCAGTGCTCGGGATCGACCGGAGCTCCGCCGCGTCGGGCCGCCGGCGATCTCACAGTACAGGCCTCCTCCGCCCTTTCTCTCGCTAGATTTGGAACCCCCACACCTCACTGATGCTTTCCCCTCACTTTCCCCTCTCTATTGCAGTCGGAAACGGCCGGAGCGACGACCTCCCGAAACTCCTCCGCCGTCCCACCTCGCCGCCGGCGAACCCGACCTCCCCGGCGTGCCGCACCACCTCCACTACATCCGCCACTCGACGCTGAACCCGACCCTGCCCTCCGTTGCCGTCGCCGTGGCCGGAATCGCCGCCGGTGAGCTCGCCGTCGCCGTGGCCGTGAGGTTGGAGATGACAGGCGGGCCTCGCCTGTCATCCTCACCCCTCTCTCCCCCTCCTCACAGCCACTGACTGCCGGGCCCCGCCTGTCAGGTTTGAAAACCTGACATGCGCGCGCTGGCGCCCGAGCGGCCGGGCTGGATGCCCTGGGCCGTGCACTGTGGCCCCTCTGGCCCAGTTGCACAGGGCATTTTCTCTTTTTCTTTTCTGTAATTATTTCAAACATTTTTACAGAAAAGAATATTGGTCCAAATGAAATGATTCCAACTCCTAAATTCTTGTAATATTCCAACCTATTTAATGGTGTCACTTTCACACACATCCATGAAACTTTTTTGTTCTGTTCAAATTTAAATTCAAATTTGAGCAATAAAACTCATGTTCTAAAATCAATAGATTTCATTCTGTTACCCCAAAACTCCAACTAAGAATTTTCCCCATCTTAGAAATCCCTCTAGTATTTAACAAAAATAAGTTGACATTTTTCTGAGCACTTTGATTTTTCTGTTTTATTTGTGGTCTTATTTTCCCGTTGTTATTATGCGACGTATAGATACCGTATTTGACGAAGTTGCTGAAGAAGGAGAAGGAGAAGGATTTGAAGACTTTGAAGACCAAGCCAATCCAGGCAAGCATCCCTTTGACCATGATACACTTGTTCTTCGAAACCCGTTTGTTTCCGATGCATGATGATAGCAATACGGTGGTGACCTAGATGATCCACCACATGATGCATGCCATGATCTTGATCTTGCTATGTGCTAGATGACATGCTAATAGTTAGTAATGATGCTTAGTGATGCATGTGTGATATGAACCTTTGTGGTTGAAATCTTTGCATGAACCCATCGGGTGCCCCTAATGCCCGAGGGTGATGTTGAGTTAGGTCATCACTTGAGGAAGAAGTGATGTGCCGGTAAAACTTGTGCATGGGTGAAATAATGGATTAGATTTATGTGTGACTACCGTCCCAACCAAACATGTGCAACCACACTACCCCTTATGGGACGGGGCTTTATTGATTACTTAGGTCGATACTAGCATGGTGCCTGCATTACTAGTGACGGGAAGACTTGAGGTCTTTCCCGGGACGGGGTCGTGCTTGGATAGACGGTCATGACTGTTTTTACAGGGCACCGGACACACCGTTGGTCCCTTTGGGTACGCGTGACATTAAAATTAGGGCAAGTCCCGTGATCTATTGTTTGTACTCGAGGGCCGTGTACCAACGAGTGGACTCTATGTTAGTGTCGTCTAAGGAAAGATAATGACCGGGTGCTTACCCCGGGTACTTGAGGTACCGCGGGATCGTGGATGACACGAAAGCTTCCCGGATCTTGTGGGTAAAGTGCGCAACCTCTGCAGAGTGTAAAACTATTCGAATAGCCGTGTCCACGGTCATGGACAGTTGGGTGGTGCTACTTAAACTATGTCCAGAATTTTACTTCATCAGTGAAAGTATGTGTGTGATGAGTCAAGGTGGTGACTTGACTCGATGAGTTGAATCATATTCATGTTGATATCGGTAACCTGTCTTCGAGGTTACGTGAGTTTATTGATGCATAAACTTGTTGGTAGAATATTTATTCTAGCCCATTGCTAGATTGCTCATTATTGTTCAGGTTGCATTATTATTTTGAACCACATCATGGGTTGCTTGCGAGTACATTCAAAGTACTCATTGGCTTGCCACTGGTTATTTAATTGGTAGGCATGGAGGAACATGAATATGGTGAAGAGTTCTTTGGAGACGAACATGTGAACTAGGACGCTATCCTAGTCAGAATGCCTGTAGGGTTAAGGCAGATGGCATGAGTTCTACCTATTATCGAAGACTTCCGCTATTTGAGTTATTTGCTATTCAGCCCGTGAGGCTTTATCTATGTAAGACTTGGCCATAATGGCCATAATTTGTGTAAGACGGTATGTATGGATGTAAGACTCTTGTTATTCAGCTTCTGTGTGTTCAGTGAGCATTGATCTCTGGGATCACTGTACACGTGCATTCGGTGATCTCGACTTCTAAGTCGGGGTCCCCACAAGTATATATGTGTGTTAATAATAATAATAGATATTGTGATATTCCAACAACAAGTTCCCTCCTAGAACGAACTTCATCTTCACCTGCAACTAACAACGCTATAAGAGGGGCTGAGCAAGCGGGTAACATAGCCAAACAGTGGTTTTGCTAGGAAGGTTTCAAAAGTTAGAGGTTTCATGGCAACAAGGAGAGGCTGACATAAAAGATGGGTAGCGCGACATGTAACGATAGCATCGAGACAACTAAGCATGGCAATGGTAGTAAAGGTATCCAAGGGTATGATCATCTTGCCTGGGAATCCACAAGGGAGAAGAACGGGTCCAAGAAGTAGACGGAGCAACAGTCGAGCGAATCCTCACAACTCCGGAACGAAACCGAAGCTATCAAGAGAAGCAACCGGAAAGAAGCAAACAACTCGGTAAACACACAAGCATAGACATGGCATATGATGCACATCCAAGTATGATGTATGTCCGGTTTAATTATGCATGGCATGGCAATGTGCACAAACAAAACTACAAGTTAAGTGGAGCTCAATATGCAACGAGTTGCATATTGACGAAACACCACATTTTATTTATTTAGTTGACTCTCGTTTATTTACAAGACAAGATTAAATGTTTATTAACATAGCAAGAGGTGAAACAAAAGTAAACTACCTATCTAGGCAATTTAAATGAGGCCGGAAAATCAACAACAATTCCGGAAAATCCCCATGAGCATGTTTAGTAATTATAAGCAACAACAATTCACACATTTTAAATGTTGTTAACATGATGCGGATGACATGATCAAGTTTTATGCAAGTTTATTAAAAGGTTGAAAATTAACAAGATATGAAGCTTTTGTCACCGTGGTGGAAGGAAAGGGTGCCACGGCAACGATCCGAAAATGATGCAACGGCAACATCTCAGTTCCGGTAACTCGTTGAGAGACCGGTGCAAAAGATGACGGAGAGCGAGTCGAACGAGATGAAAAAGGTGGGGTGATCCCGTCATCGGGTTCCCACGAGTCGGTGACGAGGCAACCGAGGAACATAACAAAAGACGAAACGGGCACGATGCACACAAGGGAAACATTTCATACAACACACAAGCATTCATCCACGGCATCGTCTCGGGGTTATACCTTCGGAACGTTCGTTCTCGGAGGGGTTCGAGATCGTCGAGGGACGTAGTGGAAGTAGTGGTACCCGGTCGTAGAGGAAGTAGTCGTTTCGTTTCCGAAGAGGTACTTGTCGCGGCATCGGACGTCTTCGGGGCGACGGTAGTGGTACACGGTTCTTCGGCGACGGTCGTGGAAGTAGACATTCTCGGTCATCGGTAGGGGTACTTGACGAATCTGTCATCTCTGGGCGACGGTAGTTGTTCACGGTTCGTTGGCGTTCACGTTCGTAGATGTTCGTGTCCGGTAGTCGTGGTACTTGCCGAAGGGGAACTTGGCGGTCTCGGTCTTTCCGATCTCGATGGTCCAAAACGAAGCAACAACCAGGACGGCCATGGCGTCATCTTGGCCAGGGGAACGTGAAGGTTGCTGCTGGAGGGCTTGGGGAGGCGCTGCTGTCGGGGAGTGGCGGCCGGCACGAGGCGCTGGGGAGGCCGGAGGGAGCAGGGGCGAAGGACGGCGGCGGCAGTTGCTGGCTCCGGTGAGGAGGACGACCGGGGCACGTAGGGATTTGCGCTGGAGAGGAGGGTGAGGAGGCAAGGGCGCGACAGAAGGGAACTGCGGCCTTGGCTTCAGCGGGTGAAGTGGCCGGCTGCGGCCTCGTGGCCTGGAGGCGGCGCTGGACGGCCTTGGCGCGGAGGAGAGTCTTGGGGACGGGGAGGCGCTCGACATGGGAGAGCGAGGGCGCTGGGCGTCGATGCGGGGGACAGGAGCGCTCCACGGCGGAGGCTGGCGACCCTGGGGCTCCTGGCGTGGAGGAGGGAGGCAGCAGGGGGCGGCGACCCTCGCGGAGACGGTGGGAGGAGCGCTGGGCACTCGCGCCTGGAGTATGCGGGGCGGCTCGCGGGCGGAACGAAGAGAGGAGGAGGCGCAGACGGGCGCAGAAGGGAGCTGATCGGCGTCGGCGATGCGGGGCGATGGAGGCTGCGAGGGAGAGCGGGCCTGGCGATGCGCTGCGGGAGGAATGGGAGGAGATCGAGGGAATACGAGAGTGTGGGGTCGAGCCCTGGCTCGATGGGATCGAGACCGAGCGGCGCTGAGGGGAGAGTGGCGGCGCGCTGAGGGGATGAGGAGGAGCGAGGGGGGTTCGGGGGATCGGGCTAGGGTTACGGGGCATGGGCCTGGAGGCCAGATGGCCGGCTGGGGGGGGGGAGGCTGAGGCCCATATGGCCTAGGAGGGAGGTGGGCCGGACGTGTTAAAGGAGAAGAAGGAGGAAAGAAAAAAAAGGATTCTCCTATTTTTATTTACAGAAAAAGAAAAGGGAAGAAAGGTTGACTAGAAGGGCCAAAAAAATCCAATTTGAGATGAAAACTGATACATGGCTACTCTGACATAATGTCATAGCTCCACAACTTAAATTGAAGCAAAAAGGATAAGATCAAGGATTTAAATATCTTGGAAAAGAACGAGATTTAAAATGCAAGTTTGTTGTGGTGAATTCCAAATTAATGGAATATTTAATATAGCTCCCTAAATATTGGGAGGATATGTTTTAAAGAGAAATCACACTTTCCTCGATTTAAATGGACCGAAGGTCCACACAATTTATTTAAGTTGAGATGCAAAGATTCATGATATGAGGGCATGATGACATGATGCAAAGCAAAATAAATAACACAAGCACAAAAGAAACACACGGGAGAACCCGGAACATTTGGAATCTCTGGAATCTTCTGGGACGTCGGTCTTCGGGCGTCACAAACTCTCTCTCACAGATTTGGATATGGTGGAAAGATGATTTGAGTGGAAAGAAACTTGGGGAAGGCTAGAGATCAAGATTCCTGTGGTAGGATTGGAATATCCTGGTCTCAACACACGAGCATGTGGTTCTCTCTCAGAAAATGAGTAGTGGAAGCGTAGGCACGTTCTGATGGCTCTCTCACTGATGGAGATGGGGTGGAGGGGTATATGTAGCATCCACACAAAATTTAACTATTACACACATTTGACCCAACTCGGTCAGACCGAATAGATGAACTCGGTCAGACCGAAGTAGTTCAAAATGTGAACGTTAGGCTTTTCGATGGGACCGACAATATCAACTCGGTGAGACCAATCCGTTAGGGTTAGAGCAAACCTCATCTCGGTGAGACCGATCACATGAACTCGGTGAGACCGATTTCAGTAATGGGTTAACAGAGACTTGGCCAGGCAAACTCGGTGGGACCGATCGCTTATTTCGATGAGACCGAAACATTACAAAAAGGAAACAGAGAGTTTGCATTGCCAACTCAGTGGGACCGATTCGCTCATCTCAGTTAGACCGGAATGTTACCAAGGGAAATAGAGAGTTTGCAATCCCATCTCGGTGAGACCGAGATCCCTACCGGTGAGACCGAACTGATTAGGGTTTGTGGCAGTGGCTATGTCAAGTGAAATAGATGGCGCCGGATAGATCAAATCGGTGAGGCCAAGTTAGACTTTTAGGTTTAGGACATATGTGAAATGAGAAAGTGGTTGAGGGATTTTGGAGCATATCACTAAGCATTTTGAGCAAGTAAGCCATTAAGCAACATCTCATCCCCTTTTAATAGTATTAGATTTTCCTATAGACTCAATGTGATCTTGGATCACTAAAATGAAAATGTAGAGTCTTGAGCTTTTGCCAATCTTTGTCCTTAGCATTTTGAGGGGTCCACATCTCTAATCCATGCCATGTCAATTATTGAACTTCGTGAAATATTTATCTTGAAAGGATATTAGTTCAATGAGCTATATGTTGTTATTAATTATCAGAACCACCCGGGGATTAGTTGCACTTTCATGATGCATCAAGCATCTTCGGTGGGCGTGTGGAGATGTGTCTCCGGTGGATCTGCCTTTGGTGGATTTGCTCGGATCTGCTCATCCCCTGTCTACGTTCATGTCTCTTCAGGTTGGATCCTTCCGATCTACACTACTCTTCATCGGCGATGGTTGTTGTTCTGGTGCGTTGATACCATGAGGCCTTAGCACGACGACTTCCCGTTTGTCTACTACAAAAAGTTTTGCCTGGCTCCAGTGAGGGAGGGACGATGACGACGGCACGCCTTCTGCTCGCTTCAGTGCTTGCAGTCGTCGCTAGATGATATATGAATCTCGATGTAGTTTTTACTATTTCTAGTGTTCATTGTACTGCCATGGTTGAAGATGAATATATCGGATGGTTTCCCGCAAAGAAAAACTATGCCCTTGAAGCCGAGATTGATGCTTTAATGCAAAGTATGTCACTTGTGATCCAATATACTGCTCTTCCCGTCATTGTTTAGTTAGATTATTCGAAGGCTTTAAGGACCGTGTCTAGTACTGATGTGGATCGCTCGGTATATGACTAGCTAGTTTCAAGACCAGGTTTTGATGTGTGATAGGGAGTTTATTTCGCTGAAGATACAAAGGAAACAAAACAGAGTGACAGACCGACTGGCAAATTATAGCTGCACATAGCCTATTATTGCGGTGTGGTTTAACCATAGTCCCATGTATTAGGAAGTTGTGCTTCTTGATTGTAACTCTTTAAACTTTGAATAAATTCCTTTTTCATAAAAAAAAACTTTTTGTACTCCAATTTAGCACCTTTTCAACAGTGAATTTAGCCCTTTTAAACAGAGTTTAGCATTTCTCACCAATTTGCGTGCACCAGACAAGTTCAGTTAGTCAGTGTAGATGAATTTTACGAGTGTAAAACCAAGAGAGGCCTAAAACTTGAACGAAGGAAAAAAAAAAAATTAAAACCCTTAGCCCCCAAGTCGCCACCATGGCCTCCGCCTCTGCTTCCCTCTCCTCCCTCGCTTCCTCCGCCGCCGCCGCGATCTCCTCCTCCCCCGGCTGCCCTCCTTCCAAACCCTTTCACGATCCAAAACCTCTTCATCTGTCCGTCAGACTATTCTCCCGTTTCGCCAAACCTCAATCGCTCTCCTGCTCCGGGCCGCACGCCCCTCGCGCCGCCACCGGCGACGGATCGGGTGCCGGGAACCGTGGGGACGACTCGGGAGGAAACGGTGGAAAAGATGGAGGTGGCAACGATGGCGACGGCGGCGGCGACGACTACGAGGAGGCCGAGTTCGGGCCCCTGCTCGGCTTCAGCGAGGTGGTGCGCCTCGCGGCCGCCCGCGGCGTCACGCTCCCGGCCGACATGATTGAAGCAGCCAAGGACGCCGGCATCCGGGAAGTGATTTTGCTCCGATACTTCGATTTGCAGGTATACCGAATTGCGCAGTTCTTTTACCGAGGCGTTAATCCGGCGGTTTCCTCATCTTCTTTCCATCTGCGCAGGCCGCACCGTGGCCACTCGCCGCGATGATCCGGGCCTTCTCAGTGCTCCGCAACAGAATGCTCGCCGATCCGTCATTTCTCTTCAAAGTTGGCATCGAGGTATGTGCGATTGATCGTTGACTATTTTTGTATCAGAACTCGGAGCTGATGCTTTTATGTTTCAGTCCTATGCTATTTTGAAGTTGGGGTTTCGGACTGAATGCAGGTTGTGATCGACTCCTGCTGTGCAACGCTTGCGGAGGTGCAGAAGAGGGGGGAGGATTTTTGGGCAGAATTTGAGTTATATGCTGCTGACATTTTGATCGGGATTGTTGTTGATGTCGCCCTAGTTGGGATGTTGGCTCCGTATGTGAGATTGGGAAAGGCGTCTTCGTCAACGGGGCTGTTAGGGAGGTTCAACAGGATGGCTGGAGCTTTGCCAAGCAGGTGAAATCATATTTTTCACTATAAGTTGCCACTACTGTTGATAGATAATATGATAATTAAAATAAGGTGCCCAGTTTGTAGTTTCATTTTTCATGACCATCAGATTCTATCCAAGAAATGGAATGAGATGGTGTGGATGGATTCTGTAGTATTCTTCTCAATACATTTTTTTTTTCAGTCCGATATGCTGATTTCATGGCCTCTTACCTGCAGTGTATTTGAAGCTGAAAGGCCAGGCTGCAGATTTACAGTCCAACAAAGAATTGGGACATACTTTTATAAGGTAATGAATGAATCTTACATCAAAAGTATTCACTCTGAATGTAGCATCATTATCCGATATTCTGTTTTGAATTGCTGGAGCACCATTACGTTGTTTGAATCGGGTTGTTTCTATCCCAGGGTGTTTTGTATGGCTCAGTTGGATTTGTCTGTGGTATTATTGGTCAGGGAATTTGCAATATGATAATGAATGCCAAGAGGTAATGCTTGTACCTTTTGTGCTTTTGATACGTAATCATTTTTCTCCCATTATACTATCCTTTTGTAAGGTCTGTCTGCAGGATTTCTTTGTTGTTTGTTCACCACCTCAGTATTGCCAATGAGTATTATTCTAAAATTATGTTTCTCTTATCTTGACTTGTGTGATTTTGCTTGGTTCTGTTCATTTTTCAGGAGTGTCAAAAAAACAGACGAAGATATTCCTGTTCCACCACTTATTAAAAGTGCTGCTCTTTGGGGTATGTATATAGTGTATTTTTTTCATTTTACTACTTATTACTTTGACCACATGTTCAGTAATTGCAAATGTGGGTTTGATGTCCACTAAAGAGATATAACAGCCGAGGCAGATAGACATATGATATGAGCATACTTTAATGTTTAATGTCAGTTTTGCTTAGTTTCATTAAAATCTCTTGAACATTTCTCTAACCATGTTAATTCAAACATTCTCCGACAGTTGGTATATAAAACGATTTCTTTACTTGTTATTCCTGATTTATGTCATTTCTTAGTATTTATGTCATTTTTTCTGCAGCGGGCTTCCTGATTTATGCCCCATACTAGTAGTAGCACATAACATCTCTATGTTCCATTCCTCAACTGACAATCAATGTTAACATGTAGGCGTATTCCTTGCTGTATCATCTAATACACGGTATCAGATCATCAATGGTCTGGAGCGAGTAGTTGAGGCATCACCAGTTGCAAAGGGTGCCCCTCCTGTTGCACTGGCTTTCACCGTTGGTGTTCGCTTTGCCAATAACATCTATGGTGGTATGCAGTTTATCGACTGGGCTCGATGGAGTGGTGTCCAGTAATGGTGAGTTATCCTGTTTTAGTTCATCTTGTCATCAATAGTATGTCACACTATCAGATCCAGGTGATGTCCTACCATTATCTTGCATCATTTGGAAGGATGTCTAACCATTCCATTTTCTTAAAATAATTCTTGCAGACCCCAAGAAAACATCGAGTTTTGCGGTATTCTTCAGGGAGGAATTCAAGCAAGAGACCCATACAAGCTTCGTTGTCAGTTTTTCACCTTTTCTGAGAGGCAAGCTGCAGCTCTGTGGTGAAATTCGATCGTTCGGAGGAAAGCGAAGAAGCAGATGATATTGCAACCTTGCAAGGTTCTCAGACATGAGCTATGAACAGTATCTTTTTTTTCTATTATTTCATTCCTATACCAAGTCGAACACTTCTGTAACGTGTCTAGTGCGTCGTTTAGTTTAATCACATGAGTAATGTGATGTGAGTTGACTACCGAAAATAATGGTGGGAAGTAGGAAGGGTGCCTGCTATATTGGGAAAAAACTGGAGAAAAAAAAATATGGGCATCTGTTTTGTGGGTCCAAATTGTCGGCTGACTTAATAAACGGTTAAACCTTGATAATGACGGATAATGACGGAAGTACATCAGCCGAAAATGACGTGACTGATTCATCCTATACGACTAGTAATCCAATGAAGAAGTCCTAGCATGACAAATCACAAGTGAAGGCGTGCTGCAACTTGCCTAGACCATCCAATCTGAAGTTCTGAACACGCAATGGGCATATACTCGTACGTCTCGTACGCTAACAACTCAGGCCGAAACAGAAGCGAGGCATGTACTAGCAGCACAAGATGGTCTCGAGTCCTGACCGTGGCGGCTATCGCTCTCCTGCCGCTGCTGGTGACGCTTCTGGCCGCACCAGCCATGGCGGCCGCCGCGCCCGTCCGCCGTTGCCCGACGACCTGCGGCCTGATCGATTTAGCTAGTCTGTAAAATCCTTAAGTAAGTCCCTGTGCGTCTAGCATTAGTCATTCCGTCTATGTCCTACTCTTATACTCCCTCCGTCCCATAATATAAGAGCGTTAAGGGAGTAACTCTTAAACAAATGGCTATTTGATGTTCTGATAGAATTTCAGTTAAGAACTTGTATGGTGGAGAATGCTACTTCCTCCGTTCCGAAATATTTGTCTTTCTTGGTATTTCAAATGGACTACAACATACAGATGCATGTAGACATATTTTAGAGTGTAGATTCACTTATTTTGCTTCGTATGTAGTCACTTGTTGAAATCTCTAGAAAGACAATTATTTGGGAACGGAGGGAGTACATTTGATTACGATATATTGTCGATGTCTGCTATATCCAACCAACCTTGAGAACATCTCTTGAGGCCTTGTGATTTCATGTTCATACGGTGATACAAGCAATACAATCCACCAAAGCAGTTAGTAGGATATTACCTCTCTTTGAGGTCCTAAATCCGAGTAAACTTTGTTTCCCATGTGGGCTCATGTAGATGTGCTACACTGCTACGCATACGCTTGCCTCATGTTTGTAGGATCAATACATCAACAATGCTACATTTGATTACGAGATGATGTGGATGTCCGCTATTATTATGTGGACCTTTTATCGATTTAACCTAATACACTTATATTTGTGGGTGCTAGAATTTCATTTGGCACATTGAAACATTGCATTTGTGGTAAGGCTTGACTGTAAGTAAAATTTGATAATTAAATGTTATGTAAAGTTTGAAAATGGTTAGCAATTACCATAGAAGATAATCTGCCATAAAGGAAATAATTTGATCTAACCAAGAAGCGCTTATTGGACACTGATACATGAACCAAGACGTTAAGAGAGAGATGACAGCGTCTCAGTGAGGTTGAATGAATAGCCTTACAAAATATCTAAAGCATGAAAGAAAACAGTAAAGTAGAAGTAGCTTTGTCTGCAGCTAAAAAAAAAGAAATAGCTTTGTCCGAAGGAAAACGTTTGCAAACAGCGCATCGGCCGAAGCTTCGGCCGGTCCCGCGCACGCCGCTCAATCAAGCTGAATCGTGCCTCGTTTTCATCTTTCTTGTGAAACGTTATCCGTCCACACACGCAGCTTTCCATGCGGGCCACCCATCACCGTTTTTCTTTCTGTTGCAATCTTATGCCCACGCGAATGGTGTGAGCCATTGATCCGCTCTTCACATCGACTTTTCTTAGTCTTATTTTCTCCCTATGTTCGTCTGAGTGCTGCCGCATCCACGGTCTCCCTCTTACCTGATTCCACACTGGCAAAATGCGGCCGACGCCTCCGCACGCCCCAAGCGAACCATCCCCTTCCTTTCCCTATTTCCACTCTAGAGCTCCACATCATCACCGGCCATCGACGATGGCTATGAACTGTTGCCCATCAACCCCCCCCCCCCTTCTTTGCCATCGGTCAACACCGACGTTGCCGCCACCGATGCTACGTATACCCTATTTTTGCTGCAAAGATAATCGCGTGGTGCTGGAAGTCCGGCCGTCGGAGCTGCGTGTAGAGTTGATGTTGTAAGGCGTTGACGTGATGCACCGGATGCTGCAACTGGCTACAGTGGAGCTACGACCGGCATGTGGCGGAGCTGCAACCAGTATGCCAATTGCTACAGCTGACGGGGATTTTTGTGTTGGATCCTCGAAAGCAGGTGTTGTGACCGGCGCACAGCGGAGCTTCAACCAGCTGGGCCAAATGCTACTACCGTCGCCATTTTTTGCTGGGATCAGATGAAACAAGGGCAGCGACCGACGAATGAAAGAGTTGCAACCAACATCACAAAAAATGCTACTGTTGGTGGTTGAGAAAGCTACAATTGGCTTCTGGAAAAGCTTCAATCAAAGACGGGGAAGTTGAGGGCTGGCCATTGCGCAACCGGCGACAAGAAAGTTATAGTTGGCTTCTGAAAAAGCCTCAACCATAGACGGCGAAGCTGAGGGCTGGCCATCACGCACCGTAAAAAGCTGCAACCGACGACGAGATAGTTACATCCGGCTTCTGAAAAAGCTTGAACCAAAGACGGGGAAGCTAACAGTGGTGAGCGGTGACGACAGGGCTGCATGGCGGGACACGAGGGTGCTGCAACCGGCACGCTACGACGGTAGCCGGTGGCGACACTGAACAGTGGACCACCGAAGTGGTGCACGCGGCAAGGCATTGACCAATGGTGTCGCAAGCGGGCCTTGACGGGGGGTAACACAAAGGAGGTGTTTGGTTTGGCACTGTAAACGCAAATGTAATCGGTATCAAGTTACACTGGTAATGTAAAGGGAATCGGGTAAAACAGAAACCTGTTTGGTTCGTCTCAGTAATGTAATCACAACGATCCGAGTGACGAATGGATTTTGGCCGCGGGCGCTGCAGTACAAGGGCATCAGCAGAACACAGTAGGCAGCGTAGGTGCAAAAGAAAAGAATGCGGCCACGCCAAGGCTTTGTCTGCTGCAAGAACGACGGATCGGACAGCTCCGACTGCTCCGCGTCGTCATGAGACGGAGACGCGGCGTCCCACAGCGACGACGAAGACGAAGACGAAGACCTCAAGAAGAGAGCTGAGAGCTAGATTGGCTGGAGCACCCCCGTAGCACTACAACAGGAAGCACAAGCAGCAACAGCAGCTGGCCGTGCTGGCGTCGCAGGTCCGGTCACGGTGGACGGCGGCGCTAGGAAGCTGGAGATGGTTCTGAAAATGTCGGCCTGCCTACACCTTCGAGAGACCTCAGGGCCACCGAGTCGAGCATCACATGGAAGGCCGTGCTTGCCGACGGCCCCATGCTGGCCGTCCGGCGAATCAACGAGAGCAGCGGCGCTGATTGAAGGCGCAGGCCCTCAGGCCCCTCACGGCCTCACCAGATTCAAGCACTGCAAAAACCTCCGGCTCCTAGGGGAGAAACAACAACTGTGAGTCTGAGGTCCATGAGCAGCGGGAGGCGGAGGGGTGCTCGAAGGGGATTGGGGAGGCGCCGGCGCCGGACTCGAAGGGGATCGGTGAGGCGGCGACGCTGGTCGAGGAGGAGGCCTGCGGAAGGGGATGGTAGGAGGAGGTGGCGGCAGTAACGCAACCGTTTACGGGGATGGGTGGGTGGTATCGATCTAAAGCAGTCCCGGAGTGGTTTACGGAGGCAGCCGATTACAGCGTACGCGTACCAAACACCGGTAACGTTTTACGTTTACACCGTAAACAGATAACGGGTATTTCTCCGCAAAACAAACACCTCCAAAGGGGCTGCGGCAAGAGGCGCTCTGCGTCACTTACAACGGTGAGGTGACGTGCTGCTAGCCGGTCGGCACTCGTCGGGGACCTTGCAACCTTGGCATCCGCGTGCTTCTGCCACCTGCTAGCATTGTATGCGCGAGGTGAAAACGTGGGACAAAGAAAGAGATGTTTCCGCGTCCGCGAGTCTGACCTCAATCAAACGCGCATATAATAATCTAAATGTAGTGGCTAGCATACGGCCGCCGAGTTTTTGAGCCGGCGCCTAGTATAGTGGCCTTGTCGGAAAGGCAACAGTGACAACCTCACTGCCAGTAGCCATTGGATGGTCGCCCGTTATGAACCTGCATGCGACGACGATGGCCCTTGGATGCAGATCAGACGACTGACTCGAGGAAGCGAAAACAGAGCATCAAACAGTACAAGTGTTGCATTCTTCAGTATCCACAAATAACATGCAAAATTAACAAGTTTGACCTCAACCTGAAAATATCTCACAAACTAAACCGCTTTTGAAAATATTTCATATTGTTGATCCTTTTATGCGACTCCTTACAGCTAGACGCTGCACAGTGTAGTGCAGCTTCTAGCTGTTAGGCGCCGCACATTGTGACGACTAAGTGTTAGGCATTGCACAGTAGAATGCAGCGCCTTAACATCAGGCACTGTACAATAGAGTCATCGAAGTGAAATATTTTTAGACACAATTTAGTTTGTGAAATAGTTTCGTTTTGAGGTCAAATTTGTGCCTTTTGCCCAGATAACAGGGCCTGACACCTACTGCTATCGTCCACCCTACGCACGACGGCCCTTACCGCGCAGTAGGAACAAAGCCACGACAACATCTTTCTCGGGCGGCGGCGGCGGCGGCTGGAAGGTGATGGCAGGCACGGGGCTGCTCTTGACCGCAATGCTGCTTCAGCGCTCCCGACCGCTAGAACGGGGCTGCCATGGCAGGCACGGCCGGAGTGCACCATGCAGGTGGCGCCTAGGTGCAGGCTACTCTTGCTCGGACGCAGATGAGATCAACGTCATGATGCTCGTCGGCTCGATGGCCGACTCGGCGAGGTCGAGGTGGCTCACGCAAGATGTTTGACGCAATGTCCACGCCGAGACGAGCAAGATGGCACCACGAGGCAGAGAGCTGAGTGGGATGGCGATTGGCGGGTGTTCCAGACAGGGAACTCATCCGAGCTGCAATCGATCCGAACTCCTCTTCCTGAGGTACGCACGTCTGAGTAAATTTAGCACTACTGCCTACTGGCACTCTTTTCAGCTAATTTTTGTTAATGAAAATTTTGAGAGACTATTAGCCCGATATTTTGCAGTCTTATGTGCAGCATTTGAAGCGAATCTGGATAAAATGCCTTGCTGCAATTCCCGCCCCACTATTCATTGTACACACACTAGGGAAAATCAAATCGGAAAAGATTCACCAAACAATTAAATTTCAGAAGAGCAAAGAACAATACACTTGCCGTTCATCTCTTTGTGCATAGTTTTATATCTAGTTATATCAACTACACTGGCTTGTTTTTCCGAATAAATGGACAAATGCAAATTTCATACATGTCTGGCATCAATCTGAATCTTTGATTGACAACAGTGACGAACATTCTACGATAATGTCGCGATGAAAGCATCCACCTTGGCGTTCACCCCTCTTGACAGGAACTTCATGCAGATTGGAGGTTTCACCTTGGCAAGAGCAAGCATCGACTGGGGCAAAACCCACAACCCATCACCACATATCAAGCCGGACGCAACTGCAGGTGCATATGTGTCTGATTTGACTCTGTCCAGCCTTTGCCAGACAAAAAGGATCACTGTCCCGATGAACATATCGATGCCGAAATATGGTCCTAGGTAGAACGGTATCGCCATCGCCATTGGGATTGGTATAAATCTCGATACCTTCTTGGGAACAAGATCCCTTATCAAGTTGTAAGCGATTGCTCCAACAAAGAATACGTAGCAGAGAGTAAGGCAGTTTTTTGGCAGCGATGAGAAGCCATCGACACCTAGTATTGCCATGCTGCGGAAGATAGCAGCATTTGGTGCAGGGTACTCACTTCCACTGATCCCAACGTCTTCAAAGGCCTTGTAAAAAAGCCAGAAAACACAGGGAGCAATGACGCAACCCATTGCAGTGCCTATGATCTGGCTGATGAACATTGACCTTGGTGAGGCCAGTGTCAGGTATCCTGTTTTGAAGTCCTGCATCAGATCACAAGCTGTAGCAACAATACTCATCATCACACCACAGGCAGCCAGACCGGCAAGAACACCTCCATTTGAAGCACCCGTCCATGCACCGAAAGCAAAGATTGCAAGCTTCCCATAAGTTGTAACAAGGGACCAATCAGTGAGGCCAGCTCCATAGGCATTGCAGAAGGCAAGTACTGGTGCTACCATATAGGCTACCAATATTTGGTACCACTTCAGCTGAGGGAATATTTGCGGGACTGTGCCAATAGATACAGCGGCAACAGCAACGTAACCTCCATATGCAATGTACCAGGGGATTTGATCCTTGAGAAATAGTTCTTTGCGCCGCTGCTCATCATATGAGATAGCTGCAGTACCGTTACTTGTTTCATCATCGGAGACAGGAAATGGACTAGCGTTGCCCGTCTTGAGTCGAGATCTTAATGAGTAGACCGTCAGAATGAGCATCTTGAGAAAGTGATAGAGGCCATCGCCAAGAATCAAGGCAATGGCTATGAAGACCTGTCATACCCATCAGAATTTAGTAGGGGGGAAACAAAAAGGATAACTCGAGATTCAAGAAAGAGTGTAATTCTTACCCGGTAACCTTGCATTCCACGGAGACTACTCTCAGGGAGATCGGCAGAGAACCAACTGCCTCTTTTATTGGCTATAAGAGGCCACATTATTCCCCACGAGAGGATGCCTCCCAATAGAATAGATATGTTGACAATATGTGGGCAAATCATTCCAACTCCGACATAGGTAGAAGAGAAGTCAAAGTAAAACCTTGCAAAAAAAAAAGTTCGATTAAGGTGAATGTTGGAATGGGTGCGCTTTGCAAATTTGAAGGAACCTTCAAAGTCAGAAACCGAATGGAGAGATTTGATTGGAGACGTCCTTTTCAGGGTGCAATCTTTACCTGTTGTTGAAAGCTTGCAGCCCTAATGATGGGAATTTCTGGAATCCACACTCATCAGTGGCTGTGTAGAACCACTGAAAGAAACCCCATAAGAAGCTGAGAGCCAAGAATTTACCCAGTTTCTTCACTTGCTTCCTGTAAAACGGCGCAAACCAAATCAAAACTGGGTAATCTCATCGTGCGGGCATCCGACTAGCACAGAAATGGAAATGGTTGCAGTATTTACTCTGCAATCTTGGCACCATGGGGTGTGTGAAAGCCGTTTATGAGATAGGCAGTTGCAGTGCCACTTGGATAGGTCAGCTTGTAGTCAATGATCATAATCTGAAGTGCAGTGCTAAGTTAGTTAAACTGGCATCTGACACGACAGGTTCAGAAAATATTGGAACAAAATTTTTCTCAAATACCGAAAATATTGGAACATAGAAATCCTTTTACCTTTCTCAGTGGCACAAGACCGAAGAGCCCAATGAAGCTGACCAGGAAGAGGAAGCCAATTATCCAGCCAAGATGTGGATTCTTGATATTTTGAGGGTTATTTGCCTCTGTTGCCTGCGAAGCGATTCTATCGCTCATGGCCAACAGGTAATTACCAAATCCCCCTGAAATAAATTTTGAGTTAATCGTGAAATAAGGATACCCAGCTCGTGCTTTAGTGAGTTTTTACTCTTTCCTACTATCATTCACGAATAGCTATGTTAAAAAAGGCGTCTAGGTGCAGTTGTCATGTACTACGAGCATGCCAGTAATTATTCGCAAAAAAAAGAGAGCATGCAAGTGACTAAAAACGGGATCGATAAACCAGTGAATGACAAGAATTACCGCTGTAGGGGATGCCGTAGGCGGCGACGACGCAGGTCTGGATGACGGTGTTCTCCTGGCGCGTGAAGGGCTGCTTGAGGAACCCCATCCTCTCGATGGCCGACGTCCAGAGGCGGACGAAGAAGAAGCCGAGGAGGCCGGCGGAGACGTTGAGCGACGGGATGACGCCGATGGTGAGGTTGAGCTTCATGACGATGATGTTGAACATGACGGCCAGGAAGAAGCTCGCCACGAAGGCGCGCACCGTGAGCTGCTCACGCCACGGCGGCACGCGCTGGTCCGCGAACACGCGCTCCAACGACGCCGACTGGTCACCCCGAGGGACGTCGCTGGGGTGCCACTCTCCCCAGTCGCCGGGCGGCGACACACGGTCGCCCGGCCTGGTCCGCCGCCGGATCTCGCTCGCCTCCACCATCTCCACGTCAACCACGGACGCGTCCGAGCCGGCAGTGTGCGGCACAGCGGTGTCCATGTGGCCGGTGGCTGCGGCGGACGGAGCAAGAGCACGCACCACGGACGCTACCCTTCTGCTCTCAACAAGGTGGCCAGCCCGGAGTCCTTGGGTTATATGCAGGGGCACTTCCACTCCGATGACTAGAACGATGGATCAAGGGGACTCCGGGCAACGATGGACCGCGTGACGGCTGGTGGTTTGACTGTGCCAGTCCTGTAGGCGTTGGCATCCAGTCAATACGGGGTAATACAGGTTTCTACAGATCCCTTCCTAACTAACTAAACATGCCCCCCCTCTGATTTTCAGATGGATGGGACCCCTCCCATCCCTTTGTCCAATCACAATTTGCCACCTTAAACGAACCCTGTAAAACCCTGTAAGGCTCCGTCGATGTAGCATCTCTGCCATCCAGTGTATGGTTTTCACAATGGACATGCTACGACGTCCTACTCCGTAAAGGCGCTATTAGTGTCGTTGAAACGGTTTGCATGCAACTTACCGGGGGTAAAATGGGAAGAATCAGGCGTTTCCCCCAATATGCCCTCTACTTCGGGGTAAGGAGGAGAACATTAGGTGAACGGAGGGGATACAGGTAAAGAAGGCATAACTGGCGCGTAGGGCCAATATACCCAAACAAGGAAGCAAATAAAACGTCATAAAGACACAAGATATGGAAAGATATGACAATGGATTAATGGCAATTAATATTGCTATATATGGGGCGCTGCTACGCGTCGGACGACGGATCTTTTTAAAAGATTCGCCGCCTCATGAGCGGTCGGATCTGATGGATTGAGCGGTCGAGGTACCTTCTACCAGTGCAACACATGCTGTGTTGCAAAATAAATCCGCAACACAGATTATGTTGTGGAATATTTTGCAACATAGGTCAAGTAGAAGATTAGTTTTGCAGCAAATGTATTTAAAAAAAATTTGGCAACAAAAGTCTTGTTGCAATTTTTTTTGGCAACTAATGTCTCGTTGAAATTTATTTTGTTTTGTAAAGAGATCTTGTTGCTTTTTTTTTTTGCAACAGAGACCTTGTTGCAGAAATTCGTTGTAGCGAACAGCAAGTAGCGACCACGTCGGCCGAAAGAAAGGCCAATGCTCCCTCGGGACGATAGGGTAACGATGGGCACAACTCCTCGTGGTGGACGCGGATGCGGATGCTTCCCTAGGACGGCGGATGCAAATTGAGTTCGGGCGAAACGCGACGGCCAACGTTCACGGTAGAGGCGGGCGGCCGACGATGCCCACGCCGGCGAGGGTGGGGAGCGTCGGTGGCGACGGTCCAAGCAGCGCGAGGAGGCGTCGCCTTGACGGGGAGCTCGGGTGACCACACCTCTCGTGAGGATCCAGATCCAGGTCCCGCAACACACCAGTTGTTGCGGTGGGGGAAATTGCAACAACGAGTCGGTTGTGAAACCTAGTCTAGGTAATATGTTGCTCCTAGCCATCTGATTAAAATCATATCCAACAGTGACGGAGGCGGTGGACGCACGCGTCGTTATCCGTTGGATGATCCCGATCATTTCCCATTTGGAAATTATTGTGAACATTGTTTTATTTATATTTTTACCTTTATTTAGAAGCATACACTCACACGTCTCTAACTGAAGATCGGATTCGTGGAGCTTCAAGTGTGTTATAATGTTTGATCACGAATTAAGTGTGTATTACTGTTGATGATGTATGTATGATTAATGGAGATAACTTAACCAAGTGATTCTCAGGAGATACTCCTTCGGTCCTGAATTAGTTGTCTTAGATTTGTCTAGATACAAATGTGTATCTAGACACATTTTAGTGTCAAATACATATGTATTTAGACAAATACAAGACAACTAGTTTGAGACGGAGATAATATGTCCCAAGTGATAAGAAGGATGGAGGTGAGAGCCCACCTCAACCACCCATCCATCTAAACTAGTATCGAAAAGGACATGTGTTTTCTCACTGGGTGCCCCGGAGCGTTGGGTTCCAGTAACTCAGATCTTCCGGGTCCAAATGTCATCTCCTCTAGATACCTTGTGTAGGATCGAAAGTAGGTCTAGAGGGGGGGGGTGATTAGACTACTTGACAATATAAAAAATCTGCCTTTAGATCATGCAAAGTTTTTGGCAGTTTCACAAACAAGATCAAATCAAGTAACACCCTACACATGCAATTCTAGAGTATATGCAGCGGAAAGTAAATTGCACATGTAAAAAGGAGATGGAGAAGATCAAACGCAGTTTGTTGACACGGAGATTTTTGTCGTGGTTCCGATAGGTGGTGCTATCGTACATCCACGTTGATGGAGACTTCAACCCACGGAGGGTAACGGCTGCGCGAGTCCACGGAGGGCTCCACCCACGAAGGGTCCACGAAGAAGCAACCTTGTCTATTCCATCATGGCCTACGCCCACGGAGGACTAGCCTTACTCGGGGTAGATCTTCACGAAGTAGGCGATCTCCTTGCCCTTACAAACTTCTTGGTTCAACTCCACATCATCAAGACGGAGGCTCCCAAGCGACACCTAACCAATCTAGGAGGCACCACCCCCCAAAAGGTAATAGACGGTGTTGATGATGATGAACTCCTTGCTCTTGTGTTTCAAATGATAAACTCCCCAACACTCAACTCTCCTCACTGATATGGCTGTGGTGGAAGAAAGATTTGAGTGGAAAGCAACTTGGGAAGGCTAGAGATCAAGTTTCATATGGTAGGAATGGAATGGCTTGATCTCAACACAAGGGTAGGTGGTTCACTTCTCAGAAAGTGTATGGTAGGAATGGTGGTACTTTCTGATGGCTCTCCTCACGAATGAGGAGGGGGTGGAGGGGTATTTATAGCCTCCACACAAAATCCAACCGTTACACACACATTTGACCAATCTCGGTCAGACCGAAGTGAAAACTCGGTCAGACCGAAAGTTCAAATATAGTGAACGTTGGGATTTTCGGTGGGACCGAAAATACCATTTCGGTGAGACCGAAGTGAGTCAAAGGTTAGGGTTTGCCATTTCGGTGAGACCGAAAATATAAACTCGGATATTCCGAATTGATGTCAACTGATCACAGAAGGTTGGCAGCCCTTTTTCGGTGAGACCGAAACTCAGAATCGGTTTGACCGAGAAGCTAGGGTTTGGAGAAACAACTGAAGAGGTTCATCTCGGTGGGACTGAGTTGGAGAAATTGGTGTGACCGAGATGTTAGGGTTTGTGTTAAGTAGTGAATAGTGCTGATAGTTGAGGGAGTTAGATCACCAAGCACTTGAGCAACAAGAACATTAACACAACCTCATCCCCTTTTAATAGTATTGGCTTTTCCTATGGACTCAATTGTTGGAAATATGCCCTAGAGGCAATAATAAATTGGTTATTATTATATTTCCTTGTTCACGATAATCGTTTATTATCCATGCTAGAATTGTATTGAAAGGAAACTCAGATACATGTGTGGATACATAGACAAACACCATGTCCCTAGTGAGCCTCTAGACAACTAGCTCGTTGATCAATAGATGGTTACGGTTTCCTAACCATGGACATTGGATGTCGTTGATAACGGGATCACATCATTAGGAGAATGATGTGATGGACAAGACCCAATCCTAAGCCTAGCACAGATCGTGTAGTTCGTATGCTAAAGCTTTTCTATATGTCAAGTATCTTTTCCTTAGACCATGAGATTGTGCAACTCCCAGATACCGTAGGAATGCTTTGGGTGTACCAAACGTCACAACGTAACTGGGTGGCTATAAAGGTGCACAACAGGCATCTCCGAAAGTGTCTGTTGGGTTGGCACGAATCGAGACTGGGATTTGTCACTCCGTATGACGGAGAGGTATCTCTGGGCCCACTCGGTAGGACATCATCATAATGTGCACAATATGTGATCAAGGAGTTGATCACGGGATGATGTGTTACGGAACGAGTAAAGAGACTTGCCGGTAACGAGATTGAGCAAGGTATCGGTATACCGACGATCGAATCTCGGGCAAGTGCTATACCGATAGACAAAGGGAATCGTATACGGGATTGATTGAATCCTTGACATCGTGGTTCATCCGACGAGATCATCGTGGAACATGTGGGAGCCAACATGGGTATCCAGATCCCGCTGTTGGTTATTGGCCGGAGAGTTGTCTCGGTCATGTCTACATGGTTCCCGAGCCCGTAGGGTCTACACACTTAAGGTTCGATGACGCTAGGGTTATAGGGAAAGTATGTACGCGGTTACCGAATGTTGTTCGAAGTCCCGGATGAGATCCCGGACGTCACGAGGAGTTCCGGAATGGTCCGGAGGTAAAGATTCATATATGGGAAGTCCTGCTTTGGTCACCGGAAAAGTTTCGGGCGATATCGGTAATGTACCGGGACCACCGGGAGGGTCCCGGGGGTCCACCAGGTGGGGCCACCAGCCCCAGAAGGCTACGTGGGCTAAGTGTGGGAGGGGACCAGCCCCAAGGGGGCTGGTGCGCCCCCCCACCAAGTCCCAGGGCGCCTCCAAGAGGGGAGGGGGGCAAACCCTAATGCAGTTGGGCCCTAGGGCCCAATAGTGGTGCGCCTCCCCCTCTCTCCCCCTTGGCCGCCCCCCTAGATGGGATCTAGGGCTGGCCGCACCCTAGGGGAGGGAAACCCTAAAGGGGGGCGCAGCCCTCCCTCCCCCCTATATATATGTGAGGTTTTAGGGCTGTTTGACGGACGAGAAAGTCTCCCTCTTGGCGCAGCCCTACCCCTCTCCCTCCTCGTCTCTTGCAGCGCTTGGCGAAGCCCTGCTGGAGTCCCGCGCTCCTCCACCACCACCACGCCGTCGTGCTGCTGTTGGATGGAGTCTTCCCCAACCTCTCCCTCTCTCCTTGCTGGATCAAGGCGTGGGAGACGTCACCGGGCTGCACGTGTGAAGAACGCGGAGGCACCGTTGCTTCGGTGCTAGGATCTTCGGCGATCTGAATCGCGGCGAGTACGACTCCATCAACCGCGTTCTTGAACGCTTCCGCTTAGCGATCTACAAGGGTATGTGGATCCAACTCTCCTCTCGTAGATGCATCTCCTAGATTGATCTTGGTGAACGTAGGAAAATTTTTGTTTCCCATGCGACGTTCCCCAACAGTGGCATCATGAGCTAGGATCTTGCGTAGATGTTTTCACGAGTAGAACACAAAGGGGTTTGTGGGCGTTGATGTTTAGATTGCTTCCCTCTTTGGTCTTTCTTGATTCAGCGGCATTATGGGATGAAGCGGCCCGGACCAACTTTACATGTCCACGTACATGAGACCGGTTCCATCGACAGACATGCGACTTTTGTTGCATAAGATGGCTGGTGGGTGTCTGTCTCTCCTATCTTAGTTGAATCGGATTCGACGAAGGCGGTCCTTGTAGAAGGTTAAATAGCAACTTAAATATCACCGTTGTGGCTTTGCGTAGGTAAGAAGCGTTCTTGCTAGATACCCATAGCAGCCACGTAAAACATGCAACAACAAATTAGAGGACGTCTAACTTGTTTTTGCAGGGTATGTATGTGATATGATATGGCCAAAGACATGATGAGATATATTTGATGTATGAGATGATCATGTTGTAATAGTTAATATCGACTTGCATGTCGATGTATACGGCAACCGGCAGGAGCCATAGGGTTGTCTTTAATTTTTGTATGACCTGTGTGTCAATCATTAAGCGCTATGTAATGCTTTACTTTATCGCTAAACGGTAGCAATAGTAGTAAGAGCATGGTGGGCGCGCGACAACCCCGATGGCGACATGATGATGGAGATCATGATGATGGGGATCATGGTGTTACGCCGGTGACGATGGAGATCATGCCGGTGCTTTGGAGATGGAGATCAAAAGCACGAGTTGATGGCCATATCATGTCACTTATGATTTGCATGTGATGTTAATCCTTTTATGCATCTTATTTTGCTTAGGACGGCGGTAGCATTATAATCCCTCACTAAAATTTCAAGATGAAATTGTGTTCCCCCCGAGTGTGCGCCGTTGCGAAGGTTCGTCGTTTCGAAGCACCATGTGATGATCGGGTGTGATAGACTCTACGTTCGCATACAACGGGTGCAAGCCAGTTTTGCACATGCAGAACACTCGGGTTAGACTTGACGAGCCTAGCATGTACAGACATGGCCTCGGAACACGGAAGACCGAAAGGTCGAGCATGAGTCATATAGTAGATATGATCAACATGAAGATGTTCACCATTGACACCACCTCATCTCACGTGATGATCGGACTTGGGTTGGTGGATTTGGATCATGTCACGCTCGGATGACCAGAGGGATGTCAATTTGAGTGGGAGTTATAAGTAATTTGATTAGTTAAACTCACTTATCATGAACAATAGTCTAAGTTGCCTTTGCAAATTATGTTGTAGATCAATAGCTTGCGTTGTAGCTCCCTGTTTAAATACGATCCTAGAGAAAGACTAAGTTGAAAGATATTGTAAGCAAGGATGCAGACTGAGTCCGTAGTCCGAGGAGTGTCCTCACTGCTGCACAGAAAGCTTACGTCTTTGATGCACCGCTCAATGTGCAAACCCCTACAACGTTGTCTGTGGATGTTGTGAACACCTGAGAGACACGTCCTGATGACTACTTGATAGTTTAGTGCACCATACTTTATGGCTTAGAATCGGGATTCCAATGACGTTTTGAACGCCATGGAACATATGAGATGTTCTAAGAGCTGAAATTGGGATTTCAGCCTCATGCCCGTGTTGAGAGGTATGAGACCTCTGACAAGTTCCTTTGCCAAAAAGGTGGAGGAGAATAGCTCAACTAGTGAGCACGTGCTCAGAATGTCTGGGTGCTAAAACCACTTGAACCAAGTGGGAGTTAATCTTCCAGGTGAGATAGTGGTTGACAGAATTCTCTAGACACTATCACCAAGCTACTAGAACTTCGTGATGAACTATGACATGCAAAGGATGGAGATGATCCCGGTGCTGTCAGCGGTTCTTAGTACCGCAAAAGTAGAGATCAAGAAGGAGCATCAAGTGTTGATGGTTTAACAAGACCACTGGTTTCAAAAGGGTAAGGGCTAGAAGAGAAACTTCATGAATGGCAAACCTGTTGTCGCTCTGATGAAGGAACCCATGGTTGAACCCAAACCTCGAGACTAAGTGCTTCTATTGTAAGGGGAACGGTCACATGGTAGCGGAACCACCCCAAATACATGGTAGATATGATAGCTGGCAACTTCAACAAAGTATATTTGATGTACGTGTTATTGATGTGTACCTTAGTAGTGCTCCTTGTAGCACCTGGGTATTGGATACCGGTTCAGTTACTATTATTAGTGACTTGAAGCAAAAGCTACGCACTGAACGGAGACTAGCTAAGGGCGAGGTGACGATGTGTGTTGGAAGTATTTCCAAGGTTGATAAGATCACCATCGCACACTTCCTCTATTTTCGAGATTAGTGTTGAACCTAGATAAATGTTATCAGGTGTCTACGTTGAGCATGAAAATGATTAGATCATGTTCATCGCAATACGGTTATTCATTTGAGTTAGAGAATAATGGTTATTCTGTTTACATGAATAATACCTTTATGGTCATGCACCCAATGGTTCGTTGAATCTCGATCATGGTAATACACATAATGATAATATTAATGCCAAAAGATGTAGAGTTAATAATGATAGTACCACTTTCTTGTGGCACTGCCGCTTAGGTCATTTTGGCATAAAATGCATGAAGAAACTCCATGCTGATGGACGTTTGGAGTCACTTGATTTTGAATCGCTTGACACATGCGAGCCATGCCTCATGGGCAGGATGACTGAGATCTCGTTTTCAGGTACAATGAAACGGGTAAGTGACTTATTGGAAATCATACATGCTGATGTATGTGATCCAATGAGAATTAAGGCGTGTGGTGGATATCGTTATTTTCTCATCTTCACTGACGATTTGAGTAGATATGGTATATTTACTTAATGAAGCAAAAGTCTGAAACGTTTGAAAGGTTCAAAAATTTCAGAGTGAAGATTAAGAATCATCATAACAAGAAGATCATGTTCCTACGATCTGATCAAGGGGATATTATCTTAATTATGAGTTTGGCAATTACTTAAGACATTGTGGAATTGTTTCGCAGTTGAAGTCCCCTGGAACACCACAGCGTGATGGTGTGTCCGGACATCGTAATCGAACCTTATGAGATATGGTGCGATCTATGGTATGTCTTACCGATCTACCGCTATTATTTCGAGGTTATGCATTAGAGACAGCTGCATTCACTTTATATAGGGCACCATCTAAGTCCGTTGAGACGACGTCGTATGGTTTGGCAAGAAACCAAAGTTGTCGTTTTCTTAAAAGTTTGGGGCTGCGATGCTTATGGCTTCAGCCGGGAAAAGCTCGAACCCAAAGCGGACAAATACATCTTCATATGATACCCAAAGGTAACAGTTGGGTATACCTCCTATCACAGATCCAAGGGAAAAATTGTTTGTCCCTAAGAACGGGTCCTTTCTCGAGAAGGAGTTTCTCTCGAAAGAATTGAGTGGGAGGAAGATAGAACTTGATGAGGTCGTCGAACCCTCACTTCAACCGGAGAGTAGTGCAACACAGAAAGATGTTTCTGTGGAACCTACGACGTTGAAGAGGAAACTAATGATAGTGATCATGAAGCTCCAGATCAAGTTGCTATCGAACCTCGTAGGTCGACAAGGATATGTACTACTCCTGAGTGGTACGGTGATCCTGTCTTAGAGGTCATGTTGTTGGACAACGATGAACCTACGAACTATGGAGAAGCGATGGTGGGCCCATATTCCGACAAATGGTTAGAAGCCGATAAATCCGAGATAGGATCCATGTATCAAAACAAAGTATGGACTTTGGTGGACTTGCCCTGTGATCGGCAAGCCATTGAGACAAATGGATCTTTAAGACTAAGACGGACGTGGACGGTAATGTCACCGTCTATGAAGCTCGACTTGTGGCGAAGAGTTTTCCACAAGTTCAAGGAGTTGACTACGATGAGATTTTCTCACCCGTAGCGATGCTTAAAGTCCGTCGGAATCATGTTAGCATTAGCTGCATTTATGAAATCTGGCAGATGGAGGACAAAACAAGTTTCCTTACCAGTTTTCGTAAGGAAAGGTTGTATGTGATACAATCAGAAAGGATTTGTCGATCCTAAAGATGCTAAAAGGATATGCTAGCTCCAGCGATCCTTCCATGGACTAGAGCAAGCATCTCGGAGTCGGAATATACACTTTGATGGAGTGATCAAAGTTTTTGGGTATACAAAGTTTGTTGGAAACTTGTATTTGCAATAAAGTGAGTGGGAGCACTACAACATTTCTGATAAGTATATGTGAATGACATATTGTTGATCCGAAATGATGTAGAATTTCTAGAAAGCATAAAGGGTTGTTTGAAATGAGTTTTTCAAAGGAAGACCTGGATAAAGCTGCTTACATATTGGGCATCAAGATCTATACAGATAGATCAAGACGCCTGATGATACTTTCAAAAGAACACACACCTTTGACATGATTTTGAAGGAGTTCAAAATAGATCAGTCAAAGAAGGAGTTCTTACCTGAGTTGTAAGGTGTGAAGTTGAGTAAGACTGAAAACTTGACCACGGCAGAAGGAAGAGGAAGGACGAAGGTCGTCCCCTATGCTTTTTTCATAGGCTCTGTACGGTATGCCATGCTAAGTACCGCACCTGATGTGTGCCTTGCCACATGTCTGGCAAGAGGGTACAAAGGTGATCCAGGAGTGGATTACTAGATAGTGGTCAAAATTATCCTTAGAGGAGTAAGGAAATGTTTCTCGGTTATGGAGGTGATAAAGAGTACGCCGTAAAGAGTTACGTCGATGCAAGCTTAACACCTATCCGGAAAACTCTAAGTGGAGATACCGGATACGTATAATGGAGCAACAGTTTGGAATAGCTCCAAGTGGAACGTGATAGCAGCATCTACGATATGACATAAGGTTTTGCGAAGAACATAGGGATCTGAATGTTGCAGACCCGTTGACTACAACCTCTCTCACAAGCATAACATGATCAAACACAGAACTCATTGAGTGTTAATCACATATTGATGTGAACTAGATTACTGACTCTAGTGAACTCTTTGGATGTTGGTCACATGGCGATGTGACCTGTGAGTGTTAATCACATGGCGATGTGAACTAGATTATTGACTCTAGTGCAAGTGGGAGACTGTTGGAAATATGCCCTAGAGGCAATAATAAATTGGTTATTATTATATTTCCTTGTTCACGATAATCGTTTATTATCCATGCTAGAATTGTATTGAAAGGAAACTCAGATACATGTGTGGATACATAGACAAACACCATGTCCCTAGTGAGCCTCTAGACAACTAGCTCGTTGATCAATAGATGGTTACGGTTTCCTAACCATGGACATTGGATGTCGTTGATAACGGGATCACATCATTAGGAGAATGATGTGATGGACAAGGCCCAATCCTAAGCCTAGCACAGATCGTGTAGTTCGTATGCTAAAGCTTTTCTATATGTCAAGTGTCTTTTCCTTAGACCATGAGATTGTGCAACTCCCAGATACCGTAGGAATGCTTTGGGTGTACCAAACGTCACAACGTAACTGGGTGGCTATAAAGGTGCACAACAGGTATCTCCGAAAGTGTCTGTTGGGTTGGCACGAATCGAGACTGGGATTTGTCACTCCGTATGACGGAGAGGTATCTCTGGGCCCACTCGGTAGGACATCATCATAATGTGCACAATATGTGATCAAGGAGTTGATCACGGGATGATGTGTTACGGAACGAGTAAAGAGACTTGCCGGTAACGAGATTGAGCAAGGTATCGGTATACCGACGATCGAATCTCGGGCAAGTGCTATACCGATAGACAAAGGGAATCGTATACGGGATTGATTGAATCCTTGACATCGTGGTTCATCCGATGAGATCATCGTGGAACATGTGGGAGCCAACATGGGTATCCAGATCCCGCTGTTGGTTATTGGCCGGAGAGTTGTCTCGGTCATGTCTACATGGTTCCCGAGCCCGTATGGTCTACACACTTAAGGTTCGATGACGCTAGGGTTATAGGGAAAGTATGTACGCGGTTACCGAATGTTGTTCGGAGTCCCGGATGAGATCCCGGACGTCACGAGGAGTTCCGGAATGGTCCGGAGGTAAAGATTCATATATGGGAAGTCCTGTTTTGGTCACCGGAAAAGTTTCGGGCGATATCGGTAATGTACCGGGACCACCGGGAGGGTCCCGGGGGTCCACCAGGTGGGGCCACCAGCCCCAGAAGGCTACGTGGGCTAAGTGTGGGAGGGGACCAGCCCCAAGGGGGCTGGTGCGCCCCCCCACCAAGTCCCAGGGCGCCTCCAAGAGGGGAGGGGGGCAAACCCTAATGCAGTTGGGCCCTAGGGCCCAATAGTGGTGCGCCTCCCCCTCTCTCCCCCTTGGCCGCCCCCCTAGATGGGATCTAGGGCTGGCCGCACCCTAGGGGAGGGAAACCCTAAAGGGGGGCGCAGCCCTCCCTTCCCCCTATATATATGTGAGGTTTTAGGGCTGTTTGACGGACGAGAAAGTCTCCCTCTTGGCGCAGCCCTACCCCTCTCCCTCCTCGTCTCTTGCAGCGCTTGGCGAAGCCCTGCTGGAGTCCCGCGCTCCTCCACCACCACCACGCCGTCGTGCTGCTGTTGGATGGAGTCTTCCCCAACCTCTCCCTCTCTCCTTGCTGGATCAAGGCGTGGGAGACGTCACCGGGCTGCACGTGTGAAGAACGCGGAGGCACCGTTGCTTCGGTGCTAGGATCTTCGGCGATCTGAATCGCGGCGAGTACGACTCCATCAACCGCGTTCTTGAACGCTTCCGCTTAGCGATCTACAAGGGTATGTGGATCCAACTCTCCTCTCGTAGATGCATCTCCTAGATTGATCTTGGTGAACGTAGGAAAATTTTTGTTTCCCATGCGACGTTCCCCAACAGTGGCATCATGAGCTAGGATCTTGCGTAGATGCTTTCTCGAGTAGAACACAAAAGGGTTTGTGGGCGTTGATGTTTAAATTGCTGCCCTCCTTAGTCTTTCTTGATTCAGCGGTATTATGGGATGAAGCGGCCCGGACCAACTTTACATGTCCACGTACATGAGACCGGTTCCATCGACAGACATGTGACTTTTGTTGCATAAGATGGCTGGCGGGTGTCTGTCTCTCCTATCTTAGTTGAATCGGAATAGAACAAGGCGGTCCTTGTAGAAGGTTAAATAGCAACTTGAATATCACCGTTGTGGCGTTGCGTAGGTAAGAAGCGTTCTTGCTAGATACCCATAGCAGCCACGTAAAACATGCAACAACAAATTAGAGGACGTCTAACTTGTTTTTGCAGGGTATGTATGTGATATGATATGGCCAATGACATGATGAAATATATTTGATGTATGAGATGATCATGTTGTAATAGTTAATATCGACTTGCATGTCGATGCATACGGCAACCGGCAGGAGCCATAGGGTTGTCTTTAATTTTTGTATGACCTGCGTGTCAATCATTAAGCGCTTTGTAATGCTTTACTTTATCGCTAAACGGTAGCAATAGTAGTAAGAGCATGGTGGGCGCGCGACAACCCCGATGGCGACACGATGATGGAGATCATGGTGTGGCGCCGGTGACGATGGAGATCATGCCGGTGCTTTGGAGATGGAGATCAAAAGCACGAGTTGATGGCCATATCATGTCACTTATGATTTGCATGTGATGTTAATCCTTTTATGCATCTTATTTTGCTTAGGACGGCGGTAGCATTATAAGATGATCCCTCACTAAAATTTCAAGATGAAATTGTGTTCCCCCCGAGTGTGCGCCGTTGCGAAGGTTCGTCGTTTCGAAGCACCACGTGATGATCGGGTGTGATAGACTCTACGTTCGCATACAACGGGTGCAAGCCAGTTTTGCACATGCAGAACACTCGGGTTAGACTTGACGAGCCTAGCATGTACAGACATGGCCTCGGAACACGGAAGACCGAAAGGTCGAGCATGAGTCATATAGTAGATATGATCAACATGAAGATGTTCACCATTGACACCACCTCATCTCACGTGATGATCGGACTTGGGTTAGTGGATTGGGATCATGTCACGCTCGGATGACCAGAGGGATGTCAATTTGAGTGGGAGTTATAAGTAATTTGATTAGTTAAAACTCACTTGTCATGAACAATAGTCTAAGTTGTCTTTGCAAATTATGTTGTAGACCAATAACTGCTTTGTAGCTCACTGTTTAATACGATCCTGTAGGATCGAAAGTAGGTCTAGAGGGGGGGTGATTAGACTACTTGACAATATAAAAAATCTGCCTTTAGATCATGCAATATTTTTGGCAGTTTCACAAACAAGATCAGTTCAAGTAACACCCTACACATGCAATTCTAGAGTTTATGCAGCGGAAAGTAAATTGCACATGTAAAAGAGAGGTGGAGAAGATCAAACGCAGTTTGGTGACACGGAGATTTTTGTCGTGGTTCCGATAGGTGGTGCTATCGTACATCCACGTTGATGGAGACTTCAACCCACGGAGGGTAACGGCTGCGCGAGTCCACGGAGGGCTCCACCCACGAAGGGTCCACGAAGAAGCAACCTTGTCTATTCCATCACGGCCTACGCCCACGGAGGACTAGCCTTACTCGGGGTAGATCTTCACGAAGTAGGCGATCTCCTTGCCCTTACAAACTTCTTGGTTCAACTCCACATCACGACGGAGGCTCCCAAGCGACACCTAACCAATCTAGGAGGCACCACCCCCCAAAAGGTAATAGACGGTGTTGATGGTGATGAACTCCTTGCTCTTGTGCTTCAAATGATAAACTCCCCAACACTCAACTCTCCTCACTGATATGACTGTGGTGGAAGAAAGATTTGAGTGGAAAGCAACTTGGGAAGGCTAGAGATCAAGTTTCATATGGTAGGAATGGAATGGCTTGATCTCAACACAAGGGTAGGTGGTTCACTTCTCAGAAAGTGTATGGTAGAAGTGGTGGTACTTTCTGATGGCTCTCCTCACGAATGAGGAGGGGGTGGAGGGGTATATATAGCCTCCATACAAAATCCAACCGTTACACACACATTTGACCAATCTCGGTGAGACCGAAGTGAAAACTCGGTCAGACCGAAAGTTCAAATATAGTGAACGTTGGGATTTTCGGTGGGACCGAAAATACCATCTCGGTGAGACCGAAGTGAGTCAAAGGTTAGGGTTTGCCATTTCGGTGAGACCGAAAATATAAACTCGGATATTCCGAATTGATGTCAACTGATCACAGAAGGTTGGCAGCCCTTTTTCGGTGAGACCGAAACTCAGAATCGGTTTGACCGAGAAGCTAGGGTTTGGAGAAACAACTGAAGTGGTTCATCTCGGTGGGACTGAGTTGGAGAAATCGGTGTGACCGAGATTACTTATGGGTGTGTGTTAAGTAGTGAATAGTGCTGATAGTTGAGGGAGTTAGATCACCAAGCACTTGAGCAACAAGAACATTAACACAACCTCATCCCCTTTTAATAGTATTGGCTTTCCTATGGACTCAATGTGATCTTTGATCACTAAACCAAAAAAGGAGTCTTGAGCTTTTGCCAATGCTTGTCTTAGCATTTTGAGGGGTCCACTTCTTCAGACATTTCCATACCCACATCATCGAACTTTTCTGAAATGATTCTCAGGATAATATTAGTTCAATGATATATATGTTGTTATTAATTACCAAAACCACCCGGGGATTAGTTGCACTTTCAATCTCCCCCTTTTTGGTAATTGATGACAACATATAGATCAAAGCTTCGACAAGAGATATAATCAAAGAATAATATCGTCGCTTTGAGAAGTATGTGATAAACAAGAGCTCCCCCTAAATTTGTGCATTATTTAAAATTTGCGTTTGAATGCAAATGCACAATCGATTAGGATTATGGGTCACTCTTCCATGTCACATACATCTTGGTGGAGCGCACAAAATGATAAGAATGAATAACATGCACTCAATCACCAAGACAAGAGTAAATAGCCATACAATAAGAAATAGCATATGATAAGCAATAAGCACACATTAAGGCATAGTATGACTAAGCACTCATTAAGGTAGCATCAAACGTAGTAGCAAGCACACATAAAGTATCTGGAACCAAAAGAAACCAATGTATCTCAAGGAAAACCGGCAAAAGAACGAAAAGACGAAAGAGCACTCTCTCTCTCGAAGCCCTATGATCTATAACAATTTCTCCCCCTTTGGCAACAAGTTACCAAAAAGTTCGAAAAGGTATAGAGCTAAACGTCACTGCGGGCTCGGCTGGCTGCTCCCGTCTGGGTCGATGTCGGTGTAGAGATAGCTGCATCTGCGAAGACCTCTGCTGATGTCTGCGGCGGAGGAGTGGATGCTGGAGCTGTAGGAACTGCTGGAGCTGTAGCTGGTGCTGAAGTGGTAGCCCTGGAGTCTGTCACTGGGATAGCTGCAGATCTGGATCCTCTGGGAACCTGAGCAGTCTGACGATGAGAGTCCTGGACTAGATCATCCTGCATAAGCTCTGCTCTCTCCTGCCTAGTCTCCTCCATGTCTGCCTCAAGCTTGTTGACAGACACCTGAATCTCAGTCAGCTTCACGTCTAGAGCGTGGATCTTGTCCTCGACAATCCTCTCAAGGCTCTCCTGAGATTGCTCAATGCTGGCCAGGCGTTGTTCAATTCTCTGGGTTGCTTCAAGAATCTGATCTCCAAAGCTCTTTGGTTTAGCTGCTGCTGCTGCCTCTTTGTCAGCTTTGGCTTTCTTTGCAGCTTCGATCTTGGCTTGCCCTTCAACTGAGGTGGGATCCTCTTCATCCATCACAACTACGTTGTCCTCATGCTCTGGCTGCAGTGGCAAGTGCTTCCTATCCAACATGAATTTGCCCGTGCCAAACTTGGCGTTGATGAGCATCTGTATCTGCGGAGCAAACCCACATGACCTCTTTTGGTCAGCTGCAGTCCTCTTAATGGTTTCTACCATCAAGTCCATCACCTTAAAAGGTGCCTTCTCATCGAGAATGTGCAGCATGTTGATAGAATAGCCTCGTATCATCCGGTGGTCACCTGACTTAGGCATCAAAGTATGCCTCAGAATAGTGTTAGTGGTGGTCAGACCAGCCTGGAGATAATACACTGAGCCGAGCTTCCATCCCTCCAAATCAGCAGCTGGGATCTCCTTGTACATATTCTTCATAGAATCATGACTCTTCTTAGGAATCCCATAGACATCAATGTCGTCCTCTCTCTGCACAGGAGCGTTCAGAAGTTCTGCCCATTCTGCAACAGTTGAAGAAAACCTTTGACCTTCAGTCATCCAGGTGATCTTGCCATCAGGGTAGAAATGGGCTGTGGCATAGAACTGCATGATCATCTCGTCATTCCATGCTGTCAGTTCTTGACCCACAAAATCAGCAACTCCACATGCAGTAAAGCTCTCATGCACATGGGGAAAGAAGTCCCGGTGCTCTCTACTGTCAATGTACTTCCAGTCAACATACCTGGTGTCAGCAACAATGGGCTTCTTATCCATTAGCACAGTCTCATAGAAATCCTGCTGCTCTCTGGTGTGGAATCTGGGGTCCACAGCAGTCCTTCTTCTTACGGCATATGGATCAGACTGTCTCCATAGCCTGAGACCTTTGTCCTTCCTTGCCTTCATGTCCTCAGCTTGAGGATGAGCATCATTGTGGAGTGGCAACTTGGGACGGAGCTTGAGCAACACATGCTCTTCATCTGACTCAGAAGGTGGCATCTCACCTTTGTTCTTCTCAGAAGCTGGAATGCTTCTGGTTGTCCTCTTGGGCTTCGCTGGAGCTGGCTTCTTGGGCTTGGAGGAGGCTTGAGCCCGAATAGCATCACCCATGAACTTAGCTTTCTGAGGAGGAGGCTGGGGTGCATCTTCTTCTTCTTCTTCTTCAGCATCAACTTGAGGTTCAGCATAAACAACTCTCTTCCTCTTGGAAGTCTTCTTCACCTTGCTTGGAGCAGGCTCTTCCAAGTTGAGCTTCTTGGCAACTGCAGACTGTTTTACCTTGCTTGTACCTTTCCTTGGCTGCTGCCCTTGGTGCTCTTTGGCAACCACATTCCTCTTGGGCTTGGAGGTAACTTCCTCAGCAACAAAGTCGGAATCCTCATCATCAGAAGTTCTCTTCTTCCTGGTTCTCGTAGCTGCGGGAGGCAGACCACTAGGGGTGCTCCTCTCACCATCATCACTAGAGCTGCTTGCAGGACTTGTATCTGCCTCTGGAATTTCAGCAAACGGTGATTCAGACCTGTTCTGGCTGTCACTGACATCTGACATGGCTGAAAGACCTGTGAAAAGATAAGGTATAGGCAGAATGGAAGAGTTATCACAACTGCAGAAGTTTTTGCAAAAAAAATGAGTTAAAAAACTTAGTTTTGAGTTTTCACAGAATGTATTTCGGTCAAACCGATTTCAAGTTTCGGTGTAACCGAAGTGTTCAACAGAACCTACACACCACTTTCGGTCAGACCGAAATGGGTTTCGGTCCTACCGAAAACTTAGGGTTTCACAGAAACTTCAATTCGGACATTCCGATTTTCACAACTCAGTCAGACCGAACTATGTAGTGCAATGGTCAGAGACCAAATCGGTCAGTCCGAGTTTCAGGAATCGGCTTCACCGAGATGCATTCCGTGGAAACCTAAACCTAAGAATTTTCCTCGAAACTAGAAGATCTTAACAATGTATTGGGATCATATCAAACTTGGATTGAATCAGGGCAGTCCTATCATGCAAGAATCAGAAGTGGAGCATGAAAGGGATCGGGACACACCCTAACTTGGTGGTGTCCCTCTACGGCGGCAACGGCGGAGAAGATTACCGTTGACGGCGGCGGAGACCTGCGGCGAGGGCGCACAGGTGATGAAGGCGACGATCCGTAGACCAGGGCGGCGGCAGCAGGGGTCTTGGAGGGCGAACGTTTGAAAGGAATAGATCGCGCGCAGCCCTCAGTATATATAACCCCGTGCTGTCGGTGGGACCGAGTTGAAAAACTCGGTGTCACCGAGATGCATAATTGCAGTGCAGTTACGCATATCGGTCAGACCGAGATTTTGAACTCGGTTTCACCGAGATGAAACCTAGATCAATCTAAGTGTTTCGGTTGGACCGAGATTGGGAAGCCGGTCAGACCGAAATGGACTTAGAAGGTTTTGGAAGTCAGCCTTAGACGAATCGGTGGTTCCGAGTGCTCCTCACTCGGACTGTCCGAAAAAGACTTGTTCAATGTTGTGATATAAGCATGAATAGAATTTGAGACAAGATAGCATAGATAGCTAGGGAAGGTGCTTAGGCATTCTTGTCCATCCATTTGGCCAGAAAAAGAAACCAAAACAATCAAAACTACAAATGGATGTCCTTGAATGAATAGAATCATGCATTCAACATGCTCACACAATAAGATAGCAACTGAAATATGTGTCAAACATGCACAACCAAAACTCTAGCTACTAGCACACAAATTGTCGATGACTAGGTCATCTATATATGAGTATATTGACTTAGGAGCCAAATGAGAACATTTGATCATAGGTCATACTCATCGTTTAAGCACAAGTGGGGTTACCACTTTTACATAAAGCATTTATGTGTTCACATCATTTGAAGATGCTTTAGCTCAATTTTTAGAGCAAAGCTCCCCCTAGATGTGAGAACCCCTTTTAAAGGGTCAAACTAACCTTGGGTTGTCGTAGAAGACTTCATGTAGATGTTGAAGATGTGGATGCTCAATGTTGATGTAGACCATCAAGAGTTGGGAGCAATCCTTTGGATTAGGGCACTTTCAATACCTACATGGGTTAGTCCCACAAGGAACAAACAAGAATATCCATGGACATAGAGTGAAGTACACAAAAGATGATGTCCATGAAAGCAATGATTACCTTGTCCCTTGACTTACCAACAAGAGGGTTTGTGACTCCATGAACAAGTGCATGATGTGGAAGTTGATTGCACAAGTTCTTGCCAAAATGAATATGAGTGAAGTTTGTTGGCGGAGTCACCCTCAAGAACCTACTAGTTCTTCTTCTTTGGGATCCACATCATCTTGATGGGAATCCTTGGTGTTGTAGTTGAGCTTGACGAAGTAGAACTTGATGTGTCCTTGGGAACCCACTTGACCATGGCTTGAGGTGCTTCAATGAATGCATCAATCTCTTCTTGAAGCTTGTCCTTGGCCTTGAAGAATATCTAGCTTTGATTCCTTCACAGATTCAGTACCCTCGTGCATTTCAACCAAAGTATCCCAAATCTCTTTAGCATTCTCAAGACGGCTGATTTTGTTGAACTCTTCGGGACACAAAGCATTGAAGAGAATGTCACAAGCTTGAGCATTGTTTTGCAACATCTTCAGTTCTTCGGGTGTAGCTTCGCGATCCGGAACTTTTCCTTCTTCAAAGAAGTCACCTTGCATGCCAACACAAATAATGCCCCATGCGGCTGGGTTATGACCAAGAATATGCATTTTCATTTTATGCTTCCAACTAGCAAAATTTGTACCATCAAAGTAAGGACCTCTACGATAATTACCCTCACTAGACGCCATACTCTCCTAGGTTGTGAAACCAAGCTTATGGAGTCCAATGCAATGGAAACCAAGGCAATGGAGACCAAAGCTCTGATACCACTTGTAGGATCGAAGTAGGTCTAGAGGGGGGGTGATTAGACTACTTGACAAGATAAAAAATCTGCCTTTAGGTCATGCAATGTTTTTGGCAGTTTCACAAACAAGATCAGTTCAAGTAACACCCTACACATGCAATTCTAGAGTTTATGCAGCGGAAAGTAAATTGCACATGTAAAAGAGAGGTGGAGAAGATCAAACGCAGTTTGGTGACACGGAGATTTTTGTCGTGGTTCCGATAGGTGGTGCTATCGTACATCCACGTTGATGGAGACTTCAACCCACGGAGGGTAACGGCTGCGCGAGTCCACGGAGGGCTCCACCCACGAAGGGTCCACGAAGAAGCAACCTTGTCTATTCCATCACGGCCTACGCCCACGGAGGACTAGCCTTACTCGGGGTAGATCTTCACGAAGTAGGCGATCTCCTTGCCCTTACAAACTTCTTGGTTCAACTCCACATCATCAAGACGGAGGCTCCCAAGCGACACCTAACCAATCTAGGAGGCACCACCCCCCAAAAGGTAATAGACGGTGTTGATGATGATGAACTCCTTGCTCTTGTGCTTCAAGTGATAAACTCCCCAACACTCAAATCTCCTCACTGATATGGCTGTGGTGGAAGAAAGATTTGAGTGGAAAGCAACTTGGGAAGGCTAGAGATCAAGTTTCATATGGTAGGAATGGAATGGCTTGATCTCAACACAAGGGTAGGTGGTTCACTTCTCAGAAAGTGTATGGTAGGAATGGTAGTACTTTCTGATGGCTCTCCTCACGAATGAGGAGGGGGTGGAGGGGTATATATAGCCTCCACACAAAATCCAACCGTTACACACACATTTGACCAATCTCGGTCAGACCGAAGTTAAAACTCGGTTAGACCGAAAGTTCAAATATAGTGAACGTTGGGATTTTCGGTGGGACCGAAAATACCATCTCGGTGAGACCGAAGTGAGTCAAAGGTTAGGGTTTGCCATTTCGGTGAGACCGAAAATATAAACTCGGATATTCCGAATTGATGTCAACTGATCACAGAAGGTTGGCAACCCTTTTTCGGTGAGACCGAAACTCAGAATCGGTTTGACCGAGAAGCTAGGGTTTGGAGAAACAACTGAAGAGGTTCATCTCGGTGGGACTGAGTTGGAGAAATCGGTGTGACCGAGATGTTAGGGTTTGTGTAAAGTAGTGAATAGTGCTGATAGTTGAGGGAGTTAGATCACCAAGCACTTGAGCAACAAGAACATTAACACAACCTCATCCCCTTTTAATAGTATTGGCTTTTCCTATGGACTCAATGTGATCTTTGATCACTAAACCAAAAATGGAGTCTTGAGCTTTTGTCAATGCTTGTCTTAGCATTTTGAGGGGTCCACTTCTTCAGACATTTCCATACCCATATCATCGAACTTCTCTGAAATGATTCTCAAGATAATATTAGTTCAATGATATATATGTTGTTATTAATTACCAAACCCACCCGGGGATTAGTTGCACTTTCAATCTCCCCCTTTTTGGTAATTGATGACAACATATAGATCAAAGCTTCGACAAAAGATATAATCAATGAATAATATCGTCGCTTTGAGAAGTATGTGATAAACAAGAGCTCCCCCTAAATTTGTGCATTATTAAAATTTGCGTTTGAATGCAAATGCACAATCGATTAGGATTATGGGTCACTCTTCCATGTCACATACATCTTGGTGGAGCGCACAAAATGATAAGAATGAATAACATGCACTTAATCACCAAGACAAGAGTAAATAGCCATACAATAAGGAATAGCATAGGATAAGCAATAAGCACACATTAAAGCATAGTATGGCTAAGCACTCATTAAGGTAGCATCAAACGTAGTAGCAAGCACACTTAAAGTATCTGGAACCAAAAGAAACCAATGTATCTTAAGGAAAACCGGCAAAAGAACGAAAAGACGAAAGAGCACTCTCTCTCTCGAAGCCCTATGATCTATAACAATTTCTCCCCCTTTGGCAACAAGTTACCAAAAAGTTCGAAAAGGTATAGAGCTAAACGTCACTGCGGGCTCGGCTGGCTGCTCCCGTCTGGGTCGATGTCGGTGTAGAGATAGCTGCATCTGCGAAGACCTCTGCTGATGTCTGCGGTGGAGGAGTGGATGCTGGAGCTGTAGGAACTGCTGGAGCTGTAGCTGGTGCTGAAGTGGTAGCCCTGGAGTCTGTCACTGGGATAGCTGCAGATCTGGATCCTCTGGGAACCTGAGCAGCCTGGCGATGAGAGTCCTGGACTAGATCATCCTTCATAAGCTCTGCTCTCTCCTGCCTAGTCTCCTCCATGTCTGCCTCAAGCTTGTTGACAGACACCTGAATCTCAGTCAGCTTCACGTCTAGAGCGTGGATCTTGTCCTCGACAATCCTCTCAAGGCTCTCCTGAGATTGTTCAATGCTGGCCAGGCGTTGTTCAATTCTCCGAGTTGCTTCAAGAATCTGATCTCCAAAGCTCTTTGGCTTAGCTGCTGCTGCTGCTGCCTCTTTGTCAGCTTTGGCTTTCTTTGCAGCTTCGATCTTGGCTTGCCCTTCAACTGAGGTGGGATCCTCTTCATCCATCACAACTACGTTGTCCTCATGCTCTGGCTGCAGTGGCAAGTGCTTCCTATCCAACATGAATTTGCCCGTGCCAAACTTGGCGTTGATGAGCATCTGTATCTGCGGAGCAAACCCACACGACCTCTTCTGGTCAGCTGCAGTCCTCTTAATGGTTTCTACCATCAAGTCCATCACCTTAAAAGGTGCCTTCTCATCGAGAATGTGCAGCATGTTGATAGAATAGCCTCGTATCATCCGGTGGTCACCTGACTTAGGCATCAAAGTATGCCTCAGAATAGTGTTAGTGGTGGTCAGACCTGCCTGGAGATAATACACTGAGCCGAGCTTCCATCCCTCCAAATCAGCAGCTGGGATCTCCTTGTACATATTCTTCATGGAATCATGACTCTTCTTAGGAATCCCATAGACATCAATGTCGTCCTCTCTCTGCACAGGAGCGTTCAGAAGTTCTGCCCATTCTTCAACAGTTGAAGAAAACCTTTGACCTTCAGTCATCCAGGTGATCTTGCCATCAGGATAGAAGTGGGCTGTGGCATAGAACTGCATGATCATCTCGTCATTCCATGCTGTCAGTTCTTGACCCACAAAATCAGCAACTCCACATGCAGTAAAGCTCTCATGCACATGGGGAAAGAAGTCCCGGTGCTCTTCACTGTCAATGTACTCCCAGTCAACATACCTGGTGTCAGCAACAATGGGCTTCTTATCCATTAGCACGGTCTCATAGAAATCCTGCTGCTCTCTGGTGTGGAATCTGGGGTCCACATCAGTCCTTCTTCTTACGGCATATGGATCAGACTGTCTCCATAGCCTGAGACCTTTGTCCTTCCTTGCCTTCATGTCCTCAGCTTGAGGATGAGCATCATTGTGGAGTGGCAACTTGGGACGGAGCTTGAGCAACACATGCTCTTCATCTGACTCAGAAGGTGGCATCTCACCTTTGTTCTTCTCAGAAGCTGGAATGCTTCTGGTTGTCCTCTTGGGCTTCGCTGGAGCTGCCTTAGCTGGAGCAGGCTTCTTGGGCTTGGAGGAGGCTTGAGCCCGAATAGCATCACCCATGAACTTAGCTTTCTGAGGAGGAGGCTGGGGTGCATCTTCTTCTTCTTCTTCTTCAGCAGCATCAACTTGAGGTTCAGCATAAACAACTCTCTTCCTCTTGGAAGTCTTCTTCACTTTGCTTGGAGCTGGCTCTTCCAAGTTGAGCTTCTTAGCAACTGCAGACTGTTTCACTTTACTTGTGCCTTTCTTTGGCTGCTGCCCTTGGTGCTCTTTGGCAACCACATTCCTCTTGGGTTTGGAGGTAACTTCCTCAGCAACAAAGTCGGAATCCTCATCATCAGAGGTTCTCTTCTTCCTGGTTCTCGTAGCTGCAGGAGGCAGACCACTAGGGGTGCTCCTCTCACCATCATCACTAGAGCTGCTTGCAGGACTTGTATCTGCCTCTGGAATTTCAGCAAATGGTGATTCAGACCTGTTCTGGCTGTCACTGACATCTGACATGGCTGAAAGACCTGTGAAAAGATAAGGTATAGGCAGAGTAGAAGAGTTATCACAACTGCAGAAGTTTTTGCAAAGAAAAATGAGTTAAAAAAACTTAGTTTTGAGTTTTCACAGAATGTATTTCGGTCAAACCGATTTCAAGTTTCGGTGTAACCGAAGTGTTCAACAGAACCTACACACCACTTTCGGTCAGACCGAAATGGGTTTCGGTCCTACCGAAAACTTAGGGTTTCACAGAAACTTCAATTCGGACATTCCGATTTCCACAACTCGGTCAGACCGAACTGTGTAGTGCAATGGTCAGAGACCAAATCGGTCAGTCCGATTTTCAGGAATCGGCTTCACCGAGATGCATTCCGTGGAAACCTAAACCTAAGGATTTTCCTCGAAACTAGAAGATCTGAATAATGTATAGGGATCATATCAAACGTGGATTGAATCAGGGCAGTCCTATCATGCAAGAATCAGAAGTGGAGCATGAAAGGGATCGGGACACACCCTAACTTGGTGGTGTCCCTCTACGGCGGCAACGGCGGAGAAGATTACCGTTGACGGCGGCGGAGACCTGCGGCGAGGGCGCACAGGTGATGAAGGCGACGATCCGTAGACCAGGGCGGCGGCAGCAGGGGTCTTGGAGGGCGAACGTTTGAAAGGAATAGATCGCGCGCAGCCCTCAGTATATATAACCCCGTGCTGTCGGTGGGACCGAGTTGAAAAACTCGGTGTCACCGAGATGCATAATTGCAGTGCAGTTACGCATATCGGTCAGACCGAGATTTTGAACTCGGTTTCACCGAGATGAAACCTAGATCAATCTAAGTGTTTCGGTTGGACCGAGATTGGGAAGCCGGTCAGACCGAAATGGACTTAGAAGGTTTTGGAAGTCAGCCTTAGACGAATCGGTGGTTCCGAGTGCTCCTCACTCGGACTGTCCGAAAAAGACTTGTTCAAAGTTGTGATATAAGCATGAATAGAATTTGAGACAAGATAGCATAGATAGCTAGGGAAGGTGCTTAGGCATTCTTGTCCATCCATTTGGCCAGAAAAAGAGACCAAAACAATCAAAACCACAAATGGATGTCCTTGAATGAATAGAATCATGCATTCAACATGCTCACACAATAAGATAGCAACTGAAATATGTGTCAAACATGCACAACCAATCACTCTAGCTACTAGCACACAATTTGTCGATGACTAGGTCATCTATATATGAGTATATTGACTTAGGAGCCAAATGAGAACATTTGATCATAGGTCATACTCATCGTTTAAGCACAAGTGGGGTTACCACTTTTACATAAAGCATTTATGTGTTCACATCATTTGGAGATGCTTTAGCTCAATTTTTAGAGCAAAGCTCCCCCTAGATGTGAGAACCCCTTTTAAAGGGTCAAACTAACCTTGGGTTGTCGTAGAAGACTTCATGTAGATGTTGAAGATGTGGATGCTCAATGTTGATGCAGATCATCAAAAGTTGGGAGCAATCCTTTGGATTAGGGCACTTTCAATACCTACATGGGTTAGTCCCACAAGGAACAAACAAGAATATCCATAGACATAGAGTGAGGTACACAAAAGATAATGTCCATGAAAGCAATGATTACCTTGTCCCTTGACTTACCAACAAGAGGGTTTGTGACTCCATGAACAAGTGCATGATGTGGAAGTTGATTGCACAAGTTCTTGCCAAAATGAATATGAGTGAAGTTTGTTGGCGGAGTCACCCTCAAGAACCTACTAGTTCTTCTTCTTTGGGATCCACATCATCTTGATGGGAATCCTTGGTGTTGTAGTTGAGCTTGATGAAGTAGAACTTGATGTGTCCTTGGGAACCCACTTGACCATGGCTTGAGGTGCTTCAATGAATGCATCAATCTCCTCTTGAAGCTTGTCCTTGGCCTTTAGCTTGTGGTCTTGTGGTGGAAGATCATCTTGAGCTTGTTCCACATTGGAAGAAGTAGGATCATACTTCTCCTTTTGTGAAACAAACTGTGGAGTAGGGTATTGACCTTCTTCCCACTCAACACCTTCGGCGTTGAACTTTCGCTCAAAACCAATTCCTTGATTCTTCCGGTGTCTTCCTTGTTTGCGAACAATCTCCTCAAAGTTCTTGCTTCCGGCAAGACTCTTGTAGACACCTTTCTCTATGATTTCCTTCAATAAGCTATTTTCTTGCTCAAGTGTAACTTGGCTTGAAACATTGTTAGTGGAATCAAGAGAACTACTAGAAGCGACAATATTGGATTTAACATTGTTATTGTTACTACTAGAGGAAGAATTTTTCTTATGCTTGTCATGCTTAGTCTTAATAGGTGGCAAGAAATTAGACAAGAGAAGTCGTTTGGCAAGATATGAAGAACTCTTCTTTCGAAGATCGTCATTGATCGCTTTTAGAAACTCATGTTCTTGCTCTAGAGTGAGCTTCTCGAAGCGTAGCTTCTCATGAGATCTTAGGAGCTCTCTATGATCTTCTTGAGTTGTTTCATGAGCTAACTTAAGAGTGTTTAGTTCTTTAGTTAGACGCTCAATCTCCTTCATAGTATTGTCATTCGACTCTTCTCGACTATAAAGACTACTAGCATTTTCATCATTACTAAGCTCACTAGATTTATCATGCAAGAGCTCATCTTCACCAAGTAAGTCATCCTCATCACTATCAAAGTCAATGAATTCAGGGTGTGTTACCTTGGGGCCTTTAGCCATGAAGCATCTTCCAATTCCCTCGCTTCGTGAATCAAATAAGTCGTAGGAGTTGGAGTTGGAGGATACGAGTGCAAGTCCGGCAACACCTTCATCTTGACTATAGTCGGAGTCGGAGTGATAGCTTCCATCGGATTGACTGTCAGAGTCGGAGCCGGAGACCCATTCACCAACATGAGCTTGATGTCTTCTTCTTGTGTAGCTCCTTGATGACTTGTCTTTCCTCTCCGAATCCTTGCTTCTCCGAGAGGGTCTTCGTTCATAACGATCATCTCTACTCCTTCTCTCTCTCCGAGGTGACTCATCTCTTGCTCTTCTTCTTGGAGATTCTTCTCTTCTCTTGTGGGGAGCCGTACACTCATTTGAGAAGTGTCCGGGTCTTCCACAATTGTAGCAGTTTCGATCACGACTAGAAGATCTCTTTCCATCATATGATCTAGACTTTGAGCTTCTTTCTTTGCCTCTATTCTTGTAGAACTTGTTGAAGTTCTTGACCATTAGGCTTATCTCTTCATTGGAAATTAGCTTGTCACTTGAGGTAGTAGGAGCATCACTTGAAGCTTTGTAAGCACCACTTGACTTGTTGTGAAGCTCTTCCTTATCCTTAAGTGTCATCTCATGAGCAACAATTCTTCCAATGACTTCAGTTGGCTTTAGAGTCTTGTAGTTTGGCATCATTTGGATCAAAGTGCACACGGTGTCATACTTTCCATCCAAAGCTCTGAGAATCTTCTTAATGATGAATCGGTCGGTCATTTCTTCGCTTCCTAAGCCAGCAATCTCATTTGTGATGAGAGCAAGCCTAGAGTACATTTCAGCGACTCCTTCACCATCCTTCATCTTGAACTTGTCAAGTTGACCTTGAAGAATATCTAGCTTTGATTCCTTCACAGATTCAGTACCTTCGTGCATTTCAACCAAAGTATCCCAAATCTCTTTAGCATTCTCAAGACGGCTGATTTTGTTGAACTCTTCGGGACACAAAGCATTGAAGAGAATGTCACAAGCTTGAGCATTGTTTTGCAACATCCGCAACTCTTCGGGTGTAGCTTCGCGATCCGGAACTTTTCCTTCTTCAAAGAAATCACCTTGCATGCCAACACAAATAATGCCTCATGCGGCAGGATTATGACCAAGAATATGCATTTTCATTTTATGCTTCCAACTAGCAAAATTTGTACCATCAAAGTAAGGACCTCTACGATAATTACCCTCACTAGACGCCATACTCTCCTAGGTTGTGAAACCAAGCTTATGGAGTCCAATGCAATGGAAACCAAGGCAATGGAGACCAAAGCTCTGATACCACTTGTAGGATCGAAAGTAGGTCTAGAGGGGGGGTGATTAGACTACTTGACAATATAAAAAATCTGCCTTTAGATCATGCAAAGTTTTTGGCAGTTTCACAAACAAGATCAAATCAAGTAACACCCTACACATGCAATTCTAGAGTATATGCAGCGGAAAGTAAATTGCACATGTAAAAAGGAGATGGAGAAGATCAAACGCAGTTTGTTGACACGGAGATTTTTGTCGTGGTTCCGATAGGTGGTGCTATCATACATCCACGTTGATGGAGACTTCAACCCACGGAGGGTAACGGCTGCGCGAGTCCACGGAGGGCTCCACCCACGAAGGGTCCATGAAGAAGCAACCTTGTCTATTCCATCATGGCCTACGCCCACGGAGGACTAGCCTTACTCGGGGTAGATCTTCACGAAGTAGGCGATCTCCTTGCCCTTACAAACTTCTTGGTTCAACTCCACATCATCAAGACGGAGGCTCCCAAGCGACACCTAACCAATCTAGGAGGCACCACCCCCCAAAAGGTAATAGACGGTGTTGATGATGATGAACTCCTTGCTCTTGTGCTTCAAATGATAAACTCCCCAACACTCAACTCTCCTCACTGATATGGCTGTGGTGGAAGAAAGATTTGAGTGGAAAGCAACTTGGGAAGGCTAGAGATCAAGTTTCATATGGTAGGAATGGAATGGCTTGATCTCAACACAAGGGTAGGTGGTTCACTTCTCAGAAAGTGTATGGTAGAAGTGGTGGTACTTTCTGATGGCTCTCCTCACGAATGAGAAGGGGGTGGAGGGGTATATATAGCCTCCACACAAAATCCAACCGTTACACACACATTTGACCAATCTCGGTCAGACCGAAGTGAAAACTCGGTTAGACCGAAAGTTCAAATATAGTGAACGTTGGGATTTTTGGTGGGACCGAAAATACCATCTCGGTGAGACCGAAGTGAGTCAAAGGTTAGGGTTTGCCATCTCGGTGAGACCGAAAATATAAACTCGGATATTCCGAATTGATGTCAACTGATCACAGAAGGTTGGCAGCCCTTTTTCGGTGAGACCGAAACTCAGAATCGGTTTGACCGAGAAGCTAGGGTTTGGAGAAACAACTGAAGAGGTTCATCTCGGTGGGACTGAGTTGGAGAAATCGGTGTGACCGAGATGTTAGGGTTTGTGTTAAGTAGTGAATAGTGCTGATAGTTGAGGGAGTTAGATCACCAAGCACTTGAGCAACAAGAACATTAACACAACCTCATCCCCTTTTAATAGTATTGGCTTTTCCTATGGACTCAATGTGATCTTTGATCACTAAACCAAAAATGGAGTCTTGAGCTTTTGCCAATGCTTGTCTTAGCATTTTGAGGGGTCCATTTCTTCAGACATTTCCATACCCATATCATCGAACTTCTCTGAAATGATTCTCAAGATAATATTAGTTCAATGATATATATGTTGTTATTAATTACCAAAACCACCCGGGGATTAGTTGCACTTTCACCTTGGTTCTCCGAGGCCCTGGCCCCTTGATCTTCATGGCCAGTTGGCATCTCCTCTTGACAACCCGTGTCTCCAGAGTACTCAACGCTACCTTTTTGGATGGTCGAATCTCCGGGTACCAAGTGGGTCCTCCTCTAGATGGGTTGGATCTTCGAGTATATGCTACAAGTGAGAATAATAGTTGGATTTGTAGGGAGCTATAAAAGTCACCTTTCTTCTATATCTACACCTAATCCTCCAAATCTGAGTTGCCCCCATCGCTAACCTTGAAAAGGCTCACCCCATACGATTGATTCCTTCAACCAAAATCCACCAAACTTTGAGGATTCAAAGAGGAACCCTAGATCTACACTTCCTCCAAAGAAATGTGTGCCCCCTGCTTGTGCTATATCAAACTTGTTACTCATTGGAGCTTTGAGGCTCCTACGTCATAGGATTCATTCCTGGAAGCTTCATTCGAGAAGAGATCATTAGGGGTGTATGATCAGATAGCTCCCTGGCGAGAGTAGAGACACATTTTTTAGAACAAAGATGTCAGAGGCATCCGACTTTAAATTAATAAAGCCACAACATGGCAGAGTGACAAGGTGCCGATGTTCTAGGTTCCACTTAGGGATAAAATGCAAAAGCCAACCCGAGCACGCAGACTCATAGCACAACCAAAACCCTTAGAGCATCTCCAATGGAAGATGCAAATTTGGAGATGTAAAATAGGAGTAGTAAAAATTTACATCTTCAAAAAGTGCTTTTTCCATCTCAAAAAAGGGCCAACTCCAACAGATGATGCAAAATGGACATGTAAAAGAGCAACTCCAATAAAAGATGCAAACTAGAGATGCACAACCGGCCACAGTATCTACTGTGTGGCTATTGTAAAACCGTTGTTCAACCCTTCTTCAACCACACAAATTGAAATAAAATATCCAACAATCAACTTTAAAATTGCACATGTCCACAATATAAAATTATTACATAGTTCACCAAATCCACAAGATCAAATGCAACACACATACAACATAGTTTTGCACAATACAACAAGCAAATAAATAAAACTAGGCGCCTCTTTCGCCATGATATTTCTAGTACTCCTCCAACATGTCCTTCTGAAGTCGATCGTGCGCATCAGAGTCTATAATTTCATTGTACACCTTCATGAAGCATTTGATATGCTCATCTCTTCTTATCGGCATAACGCGTATGCCCATCAAATGATAGAAGGTGTAATTTAAACCTTGTCCACGCTCATTCTCAATGATCATGTTATGCATGATCATGCAAGAAGTCATGATATACCAAAGGGTTTTTTGTCCCAAAATCTAGATGGTCCTCGCACAATAGCAAATTGGGATTGCAAAATCCCAAAAGCCCTCTCAACATCTTTCCTAGCCACCGCTTGTGATTGTGAAAGATGAGTTTAATTTTACCTTGGGGTTTTGCAATTGGCTTGACAAAAGTACTCAACCTCGGGTAGATCCCATCCGCAAGATAGTACTCGTAGTTATAGTGCGGCCATTTGCCTCGAAGGTCATGGGTGGTGCTTCTCCATTTGCTAACTTGGCAATAAGAGGTGACCGGTCGAGCACGTTGTTGTCATTGCAAGATCGAGGAATCCCAAAATATGAATGCCAAAACCATGTTTCTTGATCGGCAACGGTCTTAAGAATGATAGTGGCATCCTTACCACGTCCCTTGAATTTTCCATGACATGCTCTTGGGCAATTTTTCCACTTCCAATGCCTGCAATCGACGGACCCTAGCATACCTGGAAACCCACGAGCTTTGTTCATCTCCAACATCCTCTGAGTGTCCTGAGCATTGGGAGCTCTCAAGTACTCTACACCAAACACTTCTACCATAGTCTTTGCAAATTATTTGACATAGAAGATAGAAGTGCTCTGTGTCATTGTCAAGTTGCCATCAATGTAGTCTACCGGAACATTGTAGGGCATCATGCAAAACGCGGCAGTGACCTTCTGTTTGGTGTTATATCAAAGAAGCCCTGCAAAATTCCTCCTCTGCTAGAAGGATCGATCATGATGCTTCGCGGAATTGCCAATGTGGATGAACAAGTCTTTGGACATTCTAAACCGGCGTCGGAAGTACCTCTCCGTACAAACGGGTGGTGAACCAAAATAGTTGCGCATCAACCTCTTGTGCACGTTAACCCGTTCTCTCTGAATGAACGCAATGCCATACACATAACTGTCGTGCTTCGGCTTCTTCCCCTTATTCATCACCACCAGCATAGCAATGTCCTCTTCATTCAAGTCAACCTCCTTATCCGAAGAGGAATCTTTCATGAAAGAGGAGTCACACGAGCTCATCTACAATGCGGCAAATCACCGCCAAACTAATGCTCCAATCCCAACACAAAAACTATCAAGTTTCATCGTTTTTTACCTTCAGTAATTTCGTCAAACACCTTGCTTGCAGTGTGGACGAATTCGGACGGCTATGGGTTGGGCAGCCGTTCGGCGCCTCGGATGCGGGCGAAGGTGACTGCTTAGTAGAGGAGATGGTTGTAGTTCGGGAGAGAAGAAGGCAGGAGCTCGGCACGACGGCTGGCCGGCTTCGCACGGCCGGAAGAACGATAGAGGCTCGCGGTCGTCGGGCAGGCGGCGTGGCGCGCCTCCTCTAACTCTGGCCGGGGTCTAGGTTAGGAAGAAGCCTCTTGTATACCTCACCGGGGAAGGCATTAATCTAGTCGCGGCCGTTGGAGATGCTTTGATTTGGTGGTTGTAGGCGGTGGGCCAGCGAGGTAGGCGGTGGGGTGCGGGAGGCAAAGTTGCGGCGGGCTCGGCGGTCGTCGGGCGGGCGAGCGGCGGCGGCGATTTTGTGCAAATTCGGCCAAAAGCGACCATGGTAGCACCCCAACACATGTCCACATAACTCTACTAGCCTGGCCTCTCAGGGAAGCCAGGCACGAAAGGAGATCACCCCCGACGAAGGGTTCCAATCAAGCCCGACCGTAGCTTGCACGACACTCCAAGCGAAAAACAGGAAGATGGCATCGAAAAAGGGCATGATTTGCGTCCTCCAAAGCGCCACACACTGAGAAGTTTCCACCGAGTAGAGACACGTGCTAGGGGAAAATGTTCCTCCCAAGCAGGTAACACCAACACTCTATATAAAAGCTCATAGTAGAGTTCTCCTGGTTATTGCATCAAGTTTACATCATACCAGAAAGGATAATTTCCATGAGATCACCATGTTCAGTGACAACATTGAATAGAGGGCTCCATCTGTTCAAGCCTCCTGGTTTGTTTTTGTCACTGTTCCATCTAGTCATGTTAAAGTCACCTGCAATGATTATAGGATATGGAGATATCTTAATGACATGTACCAGTTCTACCAGAAATTTGGCTTTGCCATCTTGCTGGCGATCCCCATAGACCACTACTCCATTCCAAGTGAAATATAGAGTTACTACCTAGCAGGCTAGAAACACCTTAACAAAATGGTCTCCATTCTGTTTACCAAGAACGTCAAAAGAGTCATTATTTATTCCAAACACTCTAGAGGATGGTGTTTTCATCCTGCCGTTGTCTGACATATCTCATGAACAATACATGTAATTTTGGGTAGCACAAACGGTACCTAGTTAGGGCAATTCGAACCGATCCCCTAAAACATAGTGGAGTAAAAGGCTTAGTGGAGTATATATACTCCACTAAGTTTTGGCCGGACCTAGACGATCCCCTAAATATAACAGAGTAAATTTTGTTTTTCTAAACTTTGCAATTCTAGTATAAATTGCAACTACATATTGGCACACATATATAAACTAAACATAAATTCGAACGTTCAACCAAATTATGAATATAGTTTACAAACCGAATTCAAAGTTTACAAACCTAATTTAAACACGCCAAATGGTTCAAATTTAGCAAATATCATTTCATAGAATAACTAGGGCTCTCTTAGACGTTGCCAATGATGCTCAACAAAATCTTGTTGGAGTTGAGTGTGAACTTGACAGTTCTCGATCTTGTGATGCCCTTGAAGGAATGTCAAGATCATGTATGTATCATACTCTGGCTCAACCGGAGTCCCGTTCGTGATGTACTGAAAGTTCTCAGGCATATCACTCCTGTATTCAATGATCATGTTATGGAATATGATGCAACAAGTCATGACTCGCCATAGAAACTTGGAGTTCTAGTACTCAGTGGGGACACAAGCAATTGTGAAGCGCTTCTGAAGCGCACCGAAGGCTCTTTCCACATCTTTCCTTGCAGCTTCTTTACATTGGGTAAAGTGAGTGTTTTTGTTACCTTTTGGATGCGGAATTGTTTTGATCAAGGTCACATGTGATGGATCGATGTCATCTGAAGGTAGTAACCCATTGAGTGGTTGTGCCCGTTGACCGAGTACTCACAAGCGGGAGCTTCACCTTGTATAAGGCTAGAAAACAGAGGTGATCTTGATAGCACATTCAACTCATTGTGAGAGCCAGGCAGACCTAATAATGAATGCCATATCCAAAGATCATTCGATGCAACTGCCTTAATAATGATCATTGGATTGTTTACGTGGCCTTTGCACTAACCCTTCCAACCTGCAGGACAATTCTTCCATCTCTAGTGCATACAATCAAGTGATACAAGCATCCCTGGCCATCCTCTTGCTTCACTATCAGTCATCAGCCTCTGGGTGTCTTCCTTGTTGGTGCTCTAAAGTACTCTGGGCCAAAGACAATAATCACTGCTTTGGTGAACCTTCGAATAACCTCCAAGATTGTGCCTTCGCCAATGAGTACATACTTACAACTCAAGTGACTTCGCCGATGAGTACATACTACAAGTATTCTTTACCTTCAACCCAAATTTATTGATGCAACACAAGAGGAGCCAAAGAATACTTGTAAGTATTAGCAGTTGAGTTGTCAATTCGGCCACACCTGGAGACTCAATATCTATAGTAGCATGATCAGTAGCACAATACTATGATAGTTTGATAGCAGTAGTGACGATAGCAATAGTAACTGTAACAGCAGTGGCACAAGTTTTATAGCAATTGTAACAGTAACATCAATAGTAGTAACTTAGCAAAGATCAATATGTGAAAAGCTCGTAGGTATTGGATCGGTGATAACGTTGGGTAATATTCATCATATAAGAGTCATAACGTAGGGCGGCACAAAACTAGTTCCAATTCATAAATGTAATCTAGGCATGTATTTCGTAAATGGTCATACGTGCTTATGGAAAAGAACTTTCATGACATCTTTTGACCCCCCCCCCACGGCAGCGTGGTCCGTAAGGAGACTAAGGGGTATTAAGGCCTCCTTTTGATAGAGAACCGGAACAAAGCATTAACACATAGTGAATACATGAACTCCTCAAACTACGGTAATCACCGGAAAGAATCCCAATTGTTGTCACCTTGGGGTATGCGGATCATAACATGTAGCAGGTGCATACAACTTGCATGGTAGGATCAACAACACAAATATATTGGTGAAAACATAAATGGTTCAGATCTGCAATCATGGCACTCGGGACCTAATGAAAAGCATTAAGCATAGCAAAGTCATAGCAACATCAATCTCAGAACATAGTGGATACTAGGGATCAAGCTCTAACAAATCTAACTTGATTACATGATGAATCTCTTCCGTCCCATCACCGTCCAGTAAGCCTACGAAGGAATTACTCACTCCCGACGGTGAGTATCATGAAATTGGTTGTCGGAGATATAGACCACGGGTACCCCCGGCGCCTACCCTTGGTATTTTAAGACAAATGACAGCCGCTTGGTCCGCTGCAGCCGTCTGCTCCTCGAGCCGTCTCCTATGGTAGCCTTCCCTAGGAGCCGGCTGCCAGCAGGCGGCAAGGACCCAGCAGGCAGCGACACCAACACCGCCAGCCAGCAGACGGCCCCGCACTCCTTCCTCAGAGAACACGCTGAGGGGGCCCCAGCGGGGCGGGGGCGTGGCTACAGGAGAACATGTCCTTAGAAGATCCGTAAGGGTGTGGCTATAGTGGCCGTGTACCTTATAAATATCCATTAAGCGGCGGGTCACTGTAGCCACGAGGCTCGTGACCAAGCTGCGGTCAGAGGAGGCATGATCCCACTACCCGCAAACGGCGGGGCCATCGGGCGGCTGGCCCCATCGGTCAGTGGGCGAGCTCACGAACAAACCGCCCCTGGCAGGCGGCCAGGGGAGACGGCCGTCTGGTAGCAGGCGGCGAGCCCACCATAGAAGCTAGGGCCTCATCAAGATGACGGGACGGGACGAGGCGGCAGCGTACTGCGAGGGACGATGGCACTGTAGCCATCTCCTTCCCAACGAGGCTGTCGTCAGCAAAAGCACCCCCACAGTGAAAGACAATCACGAGGGGGCCGTAGGCGGCGGGCCCCAGCAGACAGGCGGTGAAGCCGGCGCCAGAAGACACTGACGACCGGGGCCACACCATCGAGTTTACCATTGTACCTCTGGGGGGTAGGCCTATATAAACGCCCAGGGTCCTCCATGAGGAGGGGATGGTTGGATAGTTAGCCATTAGAAGATCACAAGACAAAACCCTAGAGGGAGAGGAGGTGAGCTAGCCTTGTTCATCCTCTTCCCTTAGACCTCACAGCTCAAGGAGCAATCTTGTAGCTACACTAGTGCTATCAGTCATGACGCGGAGCCCCCGCAGAGCAGGACTAGGGGTGTTATCTCCTCGGAGAGCCCCGAACTTGGGTAAGATTCGTAGGCATCCTAAGTATCGCTTTATCCCGCTTCCCGAGCCCGGCGATGTTCTTTTGACCCCATGCATGATAAGCCATCCGTTGGCATATGTCGTCCCAAAACCCCGACATTTGGCGCCCACCGTGGGGCTAGGTGCACCGTCATCCGGAGACATGTTCTGGACGGGAACCTTGTTCCTTCCTGGCGAGAGTAGCCAGCCCGGCACGCCCGCTGGCGTCGAGACCGGGATGCTTCGCAGCGCTGAGGCTGCATGCGTCGTGAGCGGGCTCGCCGATCTGCTCGGCGCCGCCCGTATCTGCGACGAACCCTCTCCGGCGGCCGAGCCAGTGGTGCCGGAGAGCTTCCTCGTCGAGCTCCTCGACAAGCTCCACCTCGTCGACGAGCGCGCCTCTGACGTGGAGTCAGTAGGGTCTTCTGAACCACCAATAGACATGATCGTCGACCACGACGCAGGGCCGGACGACTCCTTCCCCGAGCACGTGGAGGTCGTCAATGACCCTCTTCCCGTTCTTCCGATCCGCGGCACCATCGGCATCGTCACGCAGGTGCTCGTCACCGACCACGGCGAACCATCGTGCTGAACGGGTCCAGACCCGCTCGAGGCCGCTCTGCAGCACCTCGCCGCCCCTGTCGCGGCGGGGCAGACGGCACGGAGTTGGAGGCACTCCGTGTTTCGCTCCTTGACAGCGCAAACAAACTGGCCGCCTCCGACGCCTCACTGAAGCTTACCGTCGCGAAATGGACCGCGCCATCTGTGGCACGCCGGCTGCTGGCGAGCCTAGCCGAGACGGCGCCGTCCGCGATCGCGGCGGGCTGCTAGCAGACATGCTAGGGGCCCCGCGGCCTGTGTACCTCACTCCATCGGAGAACCTAAGGGCTGCCCAGGCGGCAGTCGATGAGATGGGCCACTTAGAGGGAGACGAACTCCGTTGCATGACCCAGCATGCCCGCCAGCTCCTCGACGCTGCTGCTACGCAGCAGGAGGCCCGTCACCGGGCATCAGAGGTGGTTGCACACGCCGACAACCGCCCTCTTCGGCGGGAGCAGGGAGCCACGTCCCGCTCTCCAACAGTCGGCGCCACCAACCGGCGAGACTCAGAGCCCGCTGCCAGCCGCAGCCGGCAGACGCGCTTCACCATCGAGCGCGACGAAGACGACCGCCCAAGGGCCGTAGAACGACGAGGGGAGCAGCCGCCTCCTCCCGGGCGGGAGAGGCGCCTGTCTCCTCCGCCTGTTGGCCACCCCTCTCTGGCAGGCCGCCTGGGCCACCGCGAGGGGGTCGGGGAGAACGACGCCCGCCACCGCCTCGACCGTCTGGCTCGCTCCCAGGCGGTTGAAGAAGAAGATGACCTCGGCCCGGCCTGCTTCGGCCCTCGCATCCGCGACGAGCCTTTCCCCAAGGGCTTCTCGCTCCCCAGAGACACCCCCAAGTACAACGGATCAGTGAAACCAGAGGACTGGCTGGTGGACTACTCCATGGCTGTCAGCATAGCCACCGGCAACAGGCGTGTCGCGGTGAAGTACGTGCCTCTCATGCTCCAGGGCACGGCTCGGACGTGGCTGAACAGCCTCAAGCCCAACAGCATCAACGGCTAGCTAGACTTCACCGACGCCTTCACACACAACTTCACCAGCACCTACAAGCGCCCTCCCAAGCCGCGTCAGCTCTCCCTGTGTGTCCAAGGCCCGGACGAGTCGGCTCGTGACTATCTGACGCGTTGGGCGGAGCTGCGAAACTCATGTGTGGGAGTGCACAAGGTACAAGCCATCGAATATTTCACGGACGGGTGCAGAGAAGGCACCTTGCTCAAGCACCGGCTCTTGTGCGACGAGCTGGCCACGTTGGATGAACTGCTGAGCATAGCGGACAAGTACGCCACCGCTGACTCCTCCATGAAGACCGAGCTGCAAGTGAATGCTTCTGGCAAGATGACCCCTCCAACTTCCAAGACGCGGGCAGGAGAATCCAGCCGGCGCCAGCAGACCAACGACCAGAAGCGCAAGGCCCAGGCGCCGGCTGCCAACAGCCGGCTGGTGGCAGCGGTCGACGGGCAGCAGCCAGAAGCTCAAACAGGGCCCAAGCGCCAGAAGGGCGGCAAACCAGTGTGACAGCCGGCCTTCTCCTTTGATCAAGCCTTGGACGCCCCCTACAAGTTCCACAACGGCGCGAAGCCCTCCGACCACACCACACGAAAATGTCACTGGCTCACGAGGATCGTGATGGGAGAAGCTCTGCCTCCGCCGCCTGCTGGACAGCCGGCTCCGCCTCCTAATCCGCCGGCTGCTCGTCCTGGCGGCCAGGTCCAGGATGAATTCCCAGAAGAAAATGGAGCCTATGTCGTCTTCACCAGCCAGACAGATGATAGGCACAGCCGGCGCCAGCAGCGCAGAGAAGTCAACACTGTTGCCGTCAAAAGCCCAGAGTTCATGCACTGGTCTGAAAGGCCTGTCAGCTGGAGCCGAGAGGATCACCCGGCTGTCATGCCATCTCCAGGGGCCTATGCCTTGGTCCTGGACGCTACTCTCTCCACTGACAGGCGGGCCTGCCGTTTCTCCCGAGCTCTGGTAGACGGCGACAGCAACATCAACATCATGTATCGAGACACCATGGAGAAGTTGGGCATCAAAGAGAAGCAGCTTCAGCCCACCAGGACCGTGTTCCATGGCATTGTGCCAGGCCTCTCTTGTTCACCAATCGGCAAGGCCAGGGTCGATTTCTTGTTTGGTGATAAGACGCACTTCCGGAGGGAGCCGGTCTGGTTTGAAGTGGTAAATCTGGAAAGTCCCTATCACGTGATCTTGGCCCGGCCCGCTCTTGCAAAGTTCATGGCAGTCCCCCATTAAGCCTACCTCAAGATGAAGATGCCTGGTCCCAAGGGAATAATCACCATAACCGGGGACTATGAGAAGTCCATTGCATGTGCGACGGCCAGCAGTCGCCTGGCAGAAACCCCCGTTGTGGCCGAGGAGAAGCGTCGTTTGGAGCGGCTGGTGGCAATGGCTGGTGAGCAGCCGGCCATACCAGCCGATCCCAAGGAGGCGGAGCCACAAGGCTCGTTCCAGCCCTCCAAGGACACAAAGAAGATTGCCTTGGACCCATCTCACCCGGAGCGATTTGCTGTCATAGGGTCAAGCCTAGACATCAAATAGGAAAGCGAGCTCGTCGATTTACTCCGTGAGAATCGGGACATCTTTGCATGGTCCCCCAAGAACATGCGTGGTGTCCCGACGGAATTCGCCAAGCACAAGCTACACGTGAGAGAAGACGCAAAGCCTGTCAGGCAGCCGCTGCGCCGCCTGTCAAAAGAGAAGAGAACAGTGGTTGGGGAGGAGGTCGCCCGCCTGCTAGCAGCCGGCTTCATCATGGAAGCCTTTTATCCCGAGTGGCTGGTGAATCCAGTCCTGGTACTGAAGAAGAACAATAAATGGCGCATGTGCATTGATTACACCAGCCTGAACAAAGCTTGCCCCAAAGATCCGTTTGCTCTGCCACGAATAGATCAAGTGATTGACTCCACAGCCGGATGCGAGCTGCTGTCTTTCCTTGATGCCTATTCGGGGTACCACCAAATCAAGCTTGATCCAGCCGACCGTCTGAAGACTGCCTTCCTCACGCCGTTTGGGGCCTTCTGCTACCTGACCATGACGTTCGGCTTGAGAAATGCTGGCGCCACCTTTCAGCGTTGCATGTAGAAGTGTCTCCTCAAGCAGCTCGGCAGGAATGCTCATGTTTACGTGGATGATATTATGGTGAAGACGGAGAAGAGAGGAACCCTTTTGGAGGATCTCCAAGAAACATTTGAGAATCTGTGCCGCTTTCGGATTAAGCTAAACCCGGAGAAATGCGTCTTTGGGGTACCAGCAGGCCAGCTCCTTGGCTTCCTGGTGTCCGAACGCGGCCTCGAGTGCAACCCCGCGAAGATCAAAGCCACCGAGAGGATGGAACGACCGACCCGTGTGCGAGATGTCCAGAGGTTCACGGGGTGCCTGTCATCTCTCAACCGCTTCGTCAGCCGGCTGGGAGAAAAGGCACTCGTCCTGTACCAACTGATGAAGAAGACCACTTGCTTCGAGTGGAACGACCAGGCGGACGAAGCCTTCCAGCAGCTCAAGCGACTGCTGTCCACCCTGCATGTCCTAGCGGCGCCAGCAGACAAGGAACCCATGTTCCTTTACATAGCTGCCACCAGCCGGGTGGTCAGCACTGTCGTTGTGGTCGAGTGCCCAGAAGACGGCAGAGCCTTGCCCGTCCAGCGGCCCGTCTACTACTTGAGCGAAGTGCTATCAGCGTCCAAGCAGAATTACACCCATTACCAGAAGATGTGCCACGGCGTGTACTTCACCGCCAAGAAACTCAAGCAGTACTTCCAAGAGCATTCTGTCACGGTCGTCTGCACGGCCCCGCTTGCTAAAATCATGGGGAACAGAGATGCCTCAGGAAGAGTGGCCAAGTGGGCCATCGAGCTGGCCCCCTTCACCATCTTCTACCAGCCGCGCACCAGCATCAAGTCGCAAGCATTGGCCGACTTCCTCGTCGATTGGGCCGAAACTCAATACCTGCCGCCTGTGCCAGACTCAACCCATTGGCGGATGCACTTTGATGGGTCAAAAATGCGCACCTGCCTGGGGGCCGGCGTCGTCCTCACCTCCCCCAAAGGCGATAAGCTCAAGTATACCCTGCAGATCCACTTTGCCGCCTCCAACAACGTGGCGGAATATGAGGCACTTATCCACGGGCTCCGGATGGCCAAGGAGATTGGCATCCGCTGAGTGCTGTGCTACGGTGACTTAGACTTGGTTGTCCAACAGTCGTCTGGGGTCTGGGACGCCAAGGATGCAAATATGGCAAGCTACCGCTTCCATGTCCAGCAGATCAGTGGACACTTTGATGGCTACGAGTTCCTCCACGTGCCACGAGCTGATAACATGCAAGCTGACACCTTGGCACGAATCGGTTCCACCCGCCAAGCAATACCAGCCGGCGTATCTCTCCAATGCCTGCGCAAACCGTCTATCAAGCCTTCACCAGAGTCAGAGTCGATCTTCATACCAGCCGACCCCGGGGCAGGCGGCCCCGCGGTTTCGGCTGCTGGCCCAGAGACTGCCCCAGCAGGCGGCCACGACACTCCAACTCCAACAGACGGATCACCTACAGCCGCGCCAGCTCCTAGGCCGGGGACTGCTCCAGTAGACGGCCAGGAGGCGCCGGCTCCAGCAGACGGCTCGGGGACTTCCGGGACACAGCAGGCGGCTCAGCCCAGCCCACCACCTCCCAGCCCAACCACCCTGGTCTCTCTGGCCGAAACAACTGGAGTCTCAACGCCGTCTTGGGCACAACCAATCCTCACATTCCTACTCAAAGGAGAGCTGCCAGGAGAAGAAACTTTGGCGCGTCAAGTTCAACGCCGAGCCTCAGCTTACACCATTGTAAACAAAGAGCTCATCAGAAGGAGTGCGACGGGCGTCTTCCAACGCTGTGTAGAAGCAACAAAAGGGCTGGCCATCCTGAAGGACATTCATCAAGGAGAGTGCGGCCACCACGCGGCCTCAAGATCTCTTGTAGCCAAAGCTTTCCGCCACGGTTTCTTCTGGCCGACTGCTTTGGACGATGCCAAAGATTTGGTAAAGAAGTGCAACGGCTGCCAACGCTTCAGCTCCAAGCAACACTTGCCAGCTTCTGCACTCAAGACTATTCCGATCACTTGGCCATTTGCCGTCTGGGGTCTGGATATGGTGGGACCTTTCAAGACTGTCAGAGGAGGCCTGACACACTAACTTGTGGCAATAGATAAATTCACCAAGTGGATCGAAGCCAAGCCAATCAAGAAACTCAATGGCCCAACTACCGTGACATTCATTGCAGACATCACAGTCCGGTATGGTATACCGCACAACATCATCACCGACAACGGCACAAATTTTGCCAAAGACGCACTTGCCCGTTTCTGTGCAACTCAGGGCATCCGGCTGGACCTAGCATCCGTTGCCCACCCAGAGTCTAACAGCCAAGTCGAGTGCGCCAACGGCCTCATCCTATCTGGCATCAAGCCCCGGCTGGTTGAACCTTTGGAGCGGTCGGCCGGCTGCTGGATCAAAGAACCGCAGTCTATCCTATGGAGCCTCAGAACCACTCCGAACAAATCCATCGGCTTCACCCCTTTCTTCCTCGTCTACGGGGCCGAGGCCGTCATCCCAACAGACGTTGAGTTTGACTCGCCTCGTGTCACCATGTACACGGAAGCTGAAGCCAAAGAAGCACGCGAAGACGGCGTGGACTTGCTGGAGGAGGCCCGACAGGTAGCACTCAGCCGCTCCGCCATCTACCAGCAGGGTCTCCGCCGCTATCACAGCCCGCGAGTGAAGCCACGCTCCTTCCGCGAGGGAGACCTTGTGCTCCGGCTGATCCAGCGAACAGCCGGCCAGCACAAGCTCTCGGCTCCTTGGGAAGGACCGTTCATCATTAGCAAGGTACTGGGCAACGACGCCTACTACCTCATCGACGCCCAGAAGCCAAGAGCGCGCAAGAGAGACGACTCAGGCAAGGAGTCAGAGCGCCCATGGAACGCAAACCTTCTTCGTCGCTTTTATAGCTGAAAGACAGTATGTATCGTGCTATCTAAAGTTATTTTGAGAATCAGTGGGAACCCCGAGGTGGTCTCGGGGACTGCCCAACCCTTTATCTATATGATAAGAATTATGCCTGTGAATGATTGTTGTTCACTCCTTCGTCCGGCACCGGAGCCTACCAGACGGCCCGGGGACTGGCCGCCTGGCCCTATGTCTAGAGAATTCTCCTTAAAAAGTCACACAAGTAATGTGATGGCACCCAAGCCCTCTCCTGCATCAAGTCATAGACTCGCAGAACGTGGTTGTCCGACTGGCAGGAGCTAAAGGCAAGAAGTGGTGCCCACATGAAAAACGGCTAAGGAACAAAGACATAGGGGCAGCCGGCCCTTAAGATTAACAACCGGCTGCCGAGCAGCCGGCCAGCCGGTTCTAGGCTTGGCCAGACCGTCTTCTAGAGGGCGAGATACTTGCCCACCCCGAAAACAGCCAAGTCCCTGACCTAGCCACAGAACCACGGAGTGGCCGTCTAGCTGGCAGGGCGGCAGTACAAAGGGTTGGCAAGGAGAAAATCGCCACAAGGAACTAGGGCAAGGCTAATCCTAGGACTCGACACAGTTGCATAAAAACAATGCTGCATGAAAAAGAATATTTACATCCAAAAGGCCTTAAGAGCCGCCTTGTAGCAATAACTTACTAAATACACCCAATGGGGGGAATTGTTCGAATTAACCCTCGAGTCTTACAGGAAGACATATGGTACAAATGAAAATCCTAAGGAGCAGCAGGCTAGGCAGGTGGCACGATGGAGCCGGCTTCTGGGGAGGCCGCCTGGCGGGTCTCGGTCTGGCCGTCTCCTGCAGCAGGCGGGGCCGTCACTCCTGGCCCGCTTGTTGAGGACTGGTCAGGCTGGCGACTATCTGCTGGGTCCGCCTCCTGGGAGCTGGTCTCCTCGTCGCTGCCTTCCTCGTCCTCATCGCCTTCGCTGGAGGCGATCTCCTCGTCCGGCTCTTCCGACGCCGCCAAGTCCAGCCCGAAGTTGCCAGGCGGCACTACATGGCCCCTGTCATCCAGCTCCGGGATGAAGAGGGAGGTGTCGGCGTATTCAGCGAGGGCGGCAAGTCGCTGGACGAGCTCCCTCTGCTCCGCAGCCAGCTCCGGCTGGGCCTCCGCGCGGAACGTCTCCAGCTGCTCAAGGCTCAGGCCTGGATACCAACTCTTGGCGAACTCCAGGGCGGTCCGTGCGCCAGCCCTTGCCGCGGATCCCTTCCAGGCCTCGAAGTGTTGGCCGGCCGCCTCCAGCCAGGCGGTCGTCCGGCTGGGGGTGCGGAGCATTGGCACACCTGGCCAGAGGGCGGCCAGGACTTGGGCGCCGGCACGCTGCAGACGTCGGAGAAGATGGCGGAGTGGTAAAAGACGCACCCGTCTGGCGAGAAGCTCCTCGGCCGGGGTCCTAGGCGCGTTGGGTGCGATTTCCCGGCCCGCCTGGCGCCTCGCGGCACGCTCGGCCTCGATGGCCTGGGTGGCGGCCACAGAGTAGCCCGGGAAGAATTTTGCCAAGACTAGAACAAGTATCAGAAGAAAAGCAAGACGGCTGCTGCAAACGATGAAAATAGAATGAGAAGGTAGATGTCTCACCGTCGACCATGTCTAAAATGGTACGTAGCCGTCTTGGAGAGCCGCCTCCTTCTCGGCCCAATTCGAGCGCTCAGTCTCGAATTCGGCCCGCAGAAGGGACTCGGCGTCAGACATTTTGCCGAGCTCAGCCTTGTGGGCTGCCGCCTGGTCCGCCAGCTCCTTAGCCAGGCGATCGCGGTCTTGGGCAGCGAGGGCACGCTCCTGCTCCTTTGCGGCCAGCTCCGTCTGGGCCTCGCCCAGCTGGCTGCGACCGCTGGCAAGGGAGAAAGAAAAAGAGCAAGGGTCAGCAGCAGAAGACATAACCTTGGAGTTCCAAGCCGCTTGCTCAGTAGCCGGCTCGGAACTCGGGGACTACACCCATCGGGTGCGCTGACGTGCCCCCGCAAGGAGAAGAAGAGACACTCACCTCGGCTGTCTGCCAGGGCAGTCTGCAGCTGCGCCAGCTCCTGGCGATGCGCGTTGTAGGAGGCCACGCGGTGATTGTGGTACTCATGCAACAAGAAGCAAGATCAGATTTGGATATACACTTTGGAGTTCCAAGCCGCCTGCTCAGCAGCTGGCTCGGAACTCGGGGACTACACCCAGTGGGTGCGCTGACGCGCCCCCATGGAAAAAATTGAAGGAATAAAAGAAGAAATGAAACACACTTACCCGAACGGAGGACCGTGTGGTGATGAACTCCTGCATCGCCGTCTGCACGACGTTGCCCGAGGAGTTCATACGGTCCAGGACATCCCGCGACGCAACGATCCACGCGCCGCCTCCTTCGGATCTCCAGCTCGATGGCGCCTGATACGTCTAAAACGTATCTATAATTTCTGCTTGCTCCATGCCTCTTTTGGGTGATATTGCTATGTTATTTATACACTTCCATACACTTTTGATCATATTTGGACTAACCTATTAACTCAGTGCACCCCAGTGCCAGTTTCTGTTTTCTGCTGTTTTTGTATTTCAGGTTTTTCCGTCACGAAAACTGCCAGAAAAATCCCGGAAAAATTATATAAAAAATCAGTGTTCCGGAAGCTTCCACACGGCCGAAGTAGGGCCGGAGGGGGGCCACCAGGGCTCCAGGCGCCCTGGTGGCGCGGCCCCCCTCCTAGCCGCGCCGGGGTGTGCCTGGGCCCCCCAGGCCTCCGCTGATGCCCCCCTTTGGCATATATTTAACACGCGTCTGAAACCCTCGAGGACGGAACCCTTTTTCGCGATCTCATCTCTGTTCCGCTGCCGCCGCGCTTCCAAGATCGGGAGCACCAGGAGAACTCTTCCCGGCACCCTGCCGGAGGGGAGGATCACCACCGGGAGCCTCTCCACCACCATGGACGCCTCCCGGATGAGTTGTGAGTAGTCTCCCTTGGACCATGGGTCCATGACCAGTAGCTATGTGATGTTCTCCTCCCCTTCTTGTGCTTCACTAATTAGACCTCGTGAGCTGCCCTACATGATCGAGGCATATATGTAATCCTTATGCTGTTGCTATGTTGAGTTTGCTGGGATCCGATGGATTGTGAGATTATGTTCAGATTGTGTTTGAGTAATATATTTGATTTACCTCTTTTATATTTATGTTCTTAAGTAATTCTTGTATGTTCTCCGTTGCTATTTATTGCTTTGGCCAAGTAGTAGGTAGTGACTCCAAGAGGGAACGTTATGCTTGATTGTGGGTTCATGCCCCTCGATGACTAGCTTGAGTGACAGAAACATGAGTCTAGGGGATGTGCTGTTGCCACAAGGGGGAAAACAACGGTGCTTGTACTCGCGGGTGCAAGGATTGTTTTCTTTACGCAAAGTTCTTTTAATGCAGTTGTCTGTTGCTTTGAGTTTACACTATGGGTGGGACTCGCAACTTAATACCAGCGAGATGTTCTGGATAGATATCTCAAGGTGGATGATTAGTAGTAGATGCAGATGGATTTCGGTCTACTTGCCTTGGCGTACCGCCCATGCTTTGAACCTTTACCTTTCTTGCAACATAGTTAGCATTGGTTTGCGCACATAATTCTATCAATTGCCCAGCTGTAATTCGTTTACCTCACATAGCTGTTTTATCATCTTTTGGGAGAGAGACATCACTAGTGAACATCATGGGACCCCGGTCCATATTACCATCACTGATCACATCCTCTATTTACTTTCTGTTTTTACTTACTAGTTGCAGCAATACCTATCACTATTATCTCTTGCGTTTGATCCTTTGTAAACGACAAGGCCGGAGGGATTGACAACCTCTCTGTACTCGTTGGGAGCAAAGTTATTTGTATCTGTCTACAGGTCCAAGTTGATTGCTAAGTATCTGGCGCCGTTAGTAGTTGACACCTTCTTGTTGAACCTTGGAGTCTCAGGGGAAATCGATCCTTGGTATCTTTGCCAAGGGAAAACTTCCGCTACACTACATCTCAAACGTTCCACTTGGGGTAACCAACGAGGGACGAGAAGCCATCAGCGCCGCGCTGGTCGCCTCATTCTCCGGCGCGGACGAGCTGGCCCCGCCGACTTCCACCTGCTGGGGCATAGAAGCCGTCCTCGCAAGGCGCTGGCGGGCTGGGCTTCGGGGGGGGGGGGCAGTTGCGGGCCAATCACCAGCGCGCCCCCAACCGGCGGCACCTCCGTCCCCGCCGGCCGGCTGCCCTGCTCCCCAGCAGGCGGCGCGGGGGGTGGTGGCGGCGTCTTCAAGATAACGCATTTGTCACCTCCATCGCGTGGAGCCGGCTGCTCGTCAGCAGCCGGCGCCTGGGCAGACGGCTCCTGAGCCCCTGACGCCGGGCGGACGACGTGGCCCGCTGGCTGCTGGGTGCCCTTCCCCCGCTCACGGACGCGGGCGGCGTCTGCCTCGGCCTTCTTGGCCGCCGCTCGCTCACGCTCCGCGGCCTCGCGCTCCACGCGCACCTCGCGGGCGTTCCTCTCTGTCGCCTCCTGGAGCACGGCGGCAGGATCCACGCGAGGGGGCACAGGAGGGGCATCTGTGCCTCCCACCACGGAGCCCGCTAGCACCCGCGAGACGGAAAGCGGTGCACTGTACGGATGTCCAGAGGAAACAAAGAATCAAGCAAGAAGGGATTAGCTTAGGAAAAACAATAAGACGCAAAGAAGGAGTAAAGGATCTTACCCAGACACGACCGGCCTGGCCTTGGGCTTCTTCGGCAGGTTCGCCCTGGCGGCCGCCTCCTGACGCCTCGTGGCGGCGGTTGACAGCCGACGCTTCTTGGGCGGGGCGCCAATCGGCCCTGACGAGGACCGCCGTTTCCCGCCGCCGGCTGCGCCAGACGGCCCCGCCTGCTGGCTGGCGCGGACGGGTGCCTCCTCCATACCCTCGTCGTTGTCCGGCCAGTTCTCTAGGGCGCCTTCTGGCTGCGCACCCGACGACTGGTCCTCGCCTCCTGTCACCTCTTCCTCCTCCATGACGGCGGCGGCCCCAAGTTCGGGGTCGCTCGTATCGCTCTGGGAGCGATCCGGCTCTAGGGGGCGGCCCCGTTGGTTGGAGCCCGGCGCCGGCTGGCTTGGGAAGATCTGAGCCGGGTGTCAGCACCAGACGGCTACAGCGGCCGGACAAAGAAGAAAGAAAAGAGAAGGACGAAAAACTTACTGCGGGTGGCTGGTTGTTGCGGCTGTACGGAGCCTTGCTGAAGGCCCAGCCGGAGTCGGAGACCTGGCAGCTGGAGATGTGGTTCACCAGCCGGGCCACCTCCCCGGAGGGCAGGGGCTTGGTGCATGTCCGGCTGTGGTCCCGGCGCCCGCTCATATCACAGATGAGGTGGGGCCGGCGCTGCAGCGACAACACCCGGCGCTCGGCGAACGTCAGCAGCAGATCTGCAAACTCTAGGCCCTCGTCGTCTCTCAGCTCCCGGAGACGGCGCACGGCGACGGAGGCGCCTTCAGTCAGGGCGACGGGCCGGGTCCTCGAGGAGTCCCGAGGCTCAGCAGGCGGCCCCGGCACCCACTCCGGCAGGCAGATAAAATCTTCCTTGGGGTCGACATTGGAGACGTAAAAATACGTCTTCTGCCACAGCTTCACCGATCCAACGAGTTTTGCGCCGGGAAGAAGTTTCTCGCCCCGGTGCGCTTCACGGCGATGCATCCCCCGCACTGGGCGGCCATGTTCTGGACGGCGGTGCCCAACTTCACATAGAAGAGCTCCGTCCAGAGCTCGACGGTGGGGAGGATGCCAAGATAGGCCTCGCAGAGGACGACGAAGGATGAGATGGTCGTCGCCGTGTTTTGCGTGAGGTGATGCGGTTGGATGTGGAAGAAGTCGAGGAAGGAGCGGAAGAAGCCGCTCGCCGGCAGGCCGAACCCGCACTGAAAGTGCGAGCGGAAGATAACCGCTCGCCTTGTTGCGGGGCCGGCCTGACCTCCGTCACCGGCGCCAGGCGCACGGCGACCCTGTCGGCCGGCAGCAGCTTCCGCGACCGGCGGAGAACGTCTATGTGTTCTTGCAAGACGTCGCTGCCGTCCCATTGGCCGTGGCGTCGGGGAGGCGCTGGACCGGCCATGGCTCGGGCGGTGGTTCGCTGTAACTACGGCGAGGAGGAGCAAGGAAGAAGATAAAGGACGGGGGAGAGTGAGCGCGAGAGCTGCGCCAGCCCTCTCCCCCGGCCTATATATAGGCCCAGGCGACGAAGCCGAGGGGGTGGGCATGGGCTTAACCACCCCACGTCCCGCACGACCCCCGATTTTCTCGCGCCTAATCCGCACGCATTAAATGCGCGTGGGAGGGTAATCGATTACCTCGCCACTGTGGATCCGCGCGGGGCCCGAGGTCCTTAGTGGCGGGCCACGGCCCACTGCTATGTCCTGTCATGCGCGTGGGCTGGCAGGCCGATGCGACAGGACGGTGACGCGTGGGCGCTGCCAACGGTCCGCGGGCCTATTCGACTGCCCGCTGACCAGGCGGCGCCTTCTCGCCGAAGATTCCGAGATGGCGATACAGCTGCCAGAGGCCGGCTCCAGCAGCGCAGAGCCGGCTGTCTGCAGACGGATTCCTTTAGCAGACAAGTGACAGACGATAGGCATGCCTGAGGGGAGAAGCTACTGGAACCCCTGAGCATCTCCAGCATTCGAATCGGAGTTCCACCAGCTTCGGGGACTACTGTCGGAGATATTGACCACGGGTACCCCCGGCGCCTACCCTTGGTATTTTAAGACAAATGACAGCCGCTTGGTCCGTTGCAGCCGTCTGCTCCTCGAGCCGTCTCCTATGGTAGCCTTCCCTAGGAGCCGGCTGCCAGCAGGCGGCAAGGACCCAGCAGGCGGCGACACCAACACCGCCACCCAGCAGACGGCCCCGCACTCCTTCCTTAGAGAACACGCTGAGGGGGCCCCAACGGGGCGGGGGCGTGGCTACAGGAGAACATGTCCTTAGAAGATCCGTAAGGGTGTGGCTATAGTGGCCGTGTACCTTATAGATATCCATTAAGCGGCGGGCCACTATAGCCACGAGGCTCGTGACCAAGCTGCAGTCAGAGGAGGCACGATCCCACTACCCACAAACGGCAGGGCCAGTGGGTGGCTGGCCCCATCGGTCAGTGGGCGAGCTCACGAACAAGCCGCCCCTGGCAGGCGGCCAGGGGAGACGGCCGGCTGGTAGCAGGCGGCGAGCCCACCACAAAAGCCTGGGCCTCATCAAGACAACGGGACGGGACGAGGCGGCAGCGTATGGCAAGGGACGATGGCACTATAGCCATCTCCTTCCCAACGAGGCTGTCGTTAGCAAAAGCACCCCCACAGTGAAAGACAATCACGAGGGGCCCGCAGGCGGCGGGCCCTAGCAGACAGGCGGCGAAGCCGGCGCCAAAAGACACTGACGACCGGGGGCCACACCGTCGAGTTTACCATTGTACCCCTGGGGTGTAGGCCTATATAAACCCCCTAGGGTCCTCCATGAGGAGGGGCTGGTTGGATAGTTAGCCATTAGAAGATCACAAGACAAAACCCTAGAGGGAGAGGAGGTGAGCTAGCCTTGTTCATCCTCTTCCCTTAGACCTCACAGCTCAAGAAGCAATCTTGTAGCTACACTAGTGCTATCAGTCATGACGCGGAGCCCCCGTAGAGCAGGACTAGGGGTGTTATCTCCTCGGAGAGCCCCGAACCTCGGTAAGATTCGTAGGCGTCCTAAGTATCGCTTTATCCCGCTTCCCGAGCCCGGCGACGTTCTTTTGACCCCATGCATGATAAGCCATCCATTGGCATATGTCGTCCCAAAACCCCGACATTGGTGATGGAGGATGGTTAATGGTGACGAAGAGGGAATATGCCCCTCTCCAAAGCCCGGACGGACTCCAGATCTAGCCTCTCGATGAAGAACAGGAGGTGGCGGCGGCTCCGTATCATAAAATGCGATGAAACTACCTCTCTGATTTTTTCTCGAGAAATCGGAATTTATAGTATCCAGATTAGGGTCAGCGGAGCCTTGATGGGCCCACTACCCACCAGGGCGACTAGTGGGCAGCATAGGCCCCCCCTCTAGTGGGTCTTTGCTCCAGTATTTTTCTTGTATTCAAAATAAATCTCCAAAAAGTTTCATTCAATTCCGAGAACTTTTAGTCCTGCACAAAACAACACCATGGTAGTTCTGCTGAAAACAGCGTCAGTCTGGGTTAGTTTCATTCAAATCATGCAAATTTGAGTCCAAAACAAGAGCAAAACTGTTTGGAAAAGTAGATACAACGGAGACGTATCAACTCCCCCAAGTTTAACTCATTGCTTGTCCTCAACCAATTCAGTTGACAAACTGAAAGTGACCAAGAAAAACTTTTACGAACTCTTTTGTTCTTGTCCATATATATGCTTAAATAACACCTAGTTTTTCAGTAAAGATTATAACTAACCATGAAAATAATAACTCTTAGAAATAATATTCACCGATATCAATGACATAATCAACTAGTCAGCAATAATAAAATAGTTCAAATCCCAACACTTTGTCAAAACAATCATGATATAATATGGCAATAATGGTATCTCGCTAGCCCTTTGTGAGGCCGCAAAACATAAATGAAGAGCACCTCCAAAGTTCAAGTAGCGACTAAACATTGTAATTCATGGTAGAAGAGATCCAGTCATGATGCACACAACATTAACTATACACAATGCATGAGAATGACAATAGTGCTCTCAGGACTGGTGCTTGTTTGAGAAGGTGATGACTCAACAATAAAAGTAAAATAACATGAAAGGAAATGGATAGGCCCTTCGTAGAGGTAAGCAGGGATTTGCAAAGGTGCCAGAGCTCAAAGCTTAAATCTAAGATAAATATAATTTGGGAGGTATACCTTTCTTGTCAACGTTACGACCGAGAGTTATCAATATCTTCCATGCTAAACAAATTAGCGGCGATTACAAAGCGGTAAAATTAAAGTTTACTCCCCCTCCACCAACAAACACAAGACATGGCAAGCCGAATCTCGGGTGCCCTCCATACGAACAACAGTCTAGGGAGTTTGTTTTATTATTATTGCAATTTTGATCATGGGACTGGGCATCCCGATTACCGGACCCTCTCGTGCAAGGATGATCAAATAAAACTCATTATGAGAATAACCCGCTTAGCATGGAAGATATCGATCGCCCCTGTCGCTCCATGCGCGGTATGGGCAAACAAAATAGATGTTCATTTGAATATTTAGAGGTGGCACATGCAAATTTACTTGGGACGACAGAGTAATACCGTGTATAGGCAGATATAGTGGACTCATCTGGAATAACTTTGGTTTAAGGAGTTTGATGCACAAGCAGCTTTCTCGCTTAGTACATGCGAAGGCTAGAGAATAGGTTGAGAAGCGACCAACTGGAGAGCGAAAACGGTCATTATCATGCATTATGAATAATCAACATTGAGTACTAGCACGAGTAGGATATAAACACTATGTACATAAATATTGTGGAGGCTATGTTGGTTTTGAATCAACTACATGTGTGAACATGTGCCAAGTCAAGACACTCGAAACATTCATAGGAGGATACCATATCAGCATAGTACATCACAATCATTTTAATGCATGTTGACACCCAAGATAGAGCATTATCCATTCCTAGCTACTTAAGCAATTCATGACCAATTATAATCTCTAATTGTTATCATAAGCATGTTTGATCGTAACATGTTGAATCATGGATAGTGAGTTAAACATATTTACAAGAACAAAAACAAGTTTCGTTCATACTCGCTTTTCCTTGCCACAATCACTTCATCAAATATCATCATTACTGCCTTTCACTTGCATGACCGAACAATGTGAAAATAATAAAAGTGCAAGAGTGTTGTGGACTAAGCTGGAACCTATAAACATTTTATTAAAATGAGAAGACAAGGTAAAATGGGCTCTTTATTAGATCAACAATAACACATATGAGAGCTACTCAACACATTTTCATCATGGTCTTCTCCTCACAATGACTCAACGAAAGAAAATAATTTCAGAGAAACACACTGAAATATTTTTGGAGTTTTTGAAAAGAAAACTTGGAGAAAATAATTAAAGGAGAAACAAAAATGAGAAAAACTATTTACACGGGAAAGATCCCAACAAGTAATAAATGAAACGGGAAATCTTTTTGGCTTTTCTTTTGATACAACAACTAATTTAAACTAGAGAGAAAAACCAAAAAGAAGCGAGAAATATTTTTTTATTTTCTCAAAGTTTTTCAAACACACTAGAAGAAAGCAAGAAAATAAAAACTAACATGGATTATACAATGAAAAATATGAACACCGACAACTGGAAAGAAGTGTGTGAACATGAATGTAATATCGGTGGAAAATATGTACTCCCCCAAGCTTAGGCTTCACTTAACATGGTAATCACCATACGTAGTAGCCATTCGGTCACATGTGAATGTGCTGAGGCGGGGCACTTGAGCGTCCCACTCCTGGGAATCCTCCTCTGCTGTTGGCTATGCGTTCTGGTAGGCGACAATGTTCTCTGGTAGGATGGTGTGTCTGTTTCTGGCATAAGAGTCCAACAGAATAGGTGCAGACAACAGAATAATATCACGAGTTTCCTTGCTAAAAACCAAGTTATAATGAATGTGGTGAGGAGGCACATGGTTATCAATAAAATGGTGGTCGATCATAGATCAGTGATCTAAGTAGACCCTAGGCAATAAATAATCATGGGGGCGTATGGCAACATGGAAACGCCTAGCCAAGCAAGTAGCATAAATACCACCATCAATTTTACCCTTAGTTCTATTACTGTGCAGGCGGTGTGCAATGATAGACCCTAGGTTATAGGCGTGATCATTATGAAGTGCACGGCGTAAAATGCCAAGGTCAGGGGCACTGAGTATACTGGCTTGCTCTCTAGCAGCCAAACATTTCCCTATGAATTAAGCAAAGTAATGCACAAAAGGAAATTGTAAACTAGTGGTTGTGGCTTTCGATATGCCCCTTTCCTCTCCCATGGTTAAGGTATAGAGGAAACCATCAAACTCAACTGGTCTAGGCTCTCTTAATTCCCCATTAAAAGGAATCAAACATATCTCGCAGAATACAACAAGTGGTCTCTGATGATGTTTATAATGTAAATCAAGCGCACCTCACGGGGTTCGAGCCTATTTAGGAAATGAAAATGTTGCACAAAAGAATCTGTGAGGATGTGGTGTTGGTCACACTCATCTGCGAGGAAGTCGGTAAGTCCAGCATTTGCAAAAAATTACGTGAATTCTTGGTAGAACCCGGCTTCGTTCATGAAGGCATTGTGCGGCCATTCGCACGGCCGGACCTCCGTCCTTCGCGGAGTGTTGAGGTCGCTGTCAGAGGATTCCCAAAAGACTCCCTTGGCATTTCTTTTGGAGGAACTCCTCCGGAAGTGAAAGTGCAGTATATCGACTAGAGGGGGGGGGGTGAATAGGCGATTTTTAGGAAAGTCTTCAAAACATGAAGTTTCAAAGACAAACGATAAAAACCAATCCTATTTATATGCAGCGGAAGGTAGACTACACTAGACAAGCCATAGTCAAGTATTCAATGAAGTGAAAGCATGAAGACTAATAGCAGCTAGGCAATATGGATCAAGATGGAAGATTGTATGAGGCCAAACATAACAAGTAGTCACACAGTGAAGTCAAACAGATAAGGCAAGCAGACAATGACTTCACAATGAAAGACAGTAAGTAAAGAGAAGGAAAGGATAGAACCAGTATCTCGGGGAAGACAGTGATTTGTTAGACCAGTTCTAGTTGCTGTGACAACTGTACGTCTGGTTAGGGAGGCTGAGATTTAACTCAGAAGACCGCGTCTTCACCTTATTCCCCTTGAGCTAAGGACACCTAGTCCTCGCCCAATCACTCTGGTAAGTCTTCAAGGTAGACTTCCAAACCTTCACAGACTTCGTTCACCAGCAATCCACAATGACTCTTGGATGCTCAGAACGCGATGCCTAACTAGCTGGAGGAAACACAGTCCTCAAGTGTAACAAGTCTTCAGGTCACACAGACAGAAAGACTTTAGTGATGCCTAACACTCTTTGGCTCTGGGTGTTTGGGCTTTGTCCTCGCAAGGATCTCTCTCTCAAATGCTTCGGGGGTGGGTTGCTCTCAAACGACAAAAGCCGTGTAATAACTCTGAGCAGCCACCAATTTATGGTGTAGGGGGTGGGCTATTTATAGCCACTGGGCAACTCAACCTGATTTGTCCGAAGTGACCCTGGGTCACTAAGGAACTGACACGTGTTCCAACGGTCAGATTTCAAACACACACGGCAACTTTACTTGGGCTACAAGCAAAGCTGACTCATCCAGCTCTGGATAAGTTTTGCTCTCATTGTCTTTGCTCGAAGACATAGGATTTGGTTGAGCTTCACTTCAGTCACTCTGACTTTGTTCTCTTGGACCCCACTTAATAGTACGATGGTTCCTATGACTCAACAAATAAGAAAAGGAAATAACGAAACGTCTAAGTCTTCGCACTCCATAGTCTTCACGCAATGTCTTCTCTCGTCATAGTCTTCAATATGATTATCTACATATACCACCATTGTCGTCAATGTCTTCATACATTTTTAGGGGTCATCTCCGGTAGGTAAACCGAATCAATGAGGGACTACTACCTGTGTTATCCTGCAATTCTCACAAACACATTAGTCCCTCAACCAGGTTTGTCGTCAATACTCCAAAACCAACTAGGGGTGGCACTAGATGCACTTACAACCTCCCCCTTTTTGGTGATTGATGACAAACTGGTTGAAGTTTTCAACGGGGATAAAAGTATGTGAAATTGTTAAGGATAAATGTATTGTCTTCATAAGTAGCAAAAGGCTCCCCCTGAAGATGTGCATATAGTTGATTTGCTTTTGAATGCAAATGCACATGGCAGGTTGTACTTGTGGAGATCCTCTTCAACTTGTGAAGACAATTCTGTTGGGGAACGTTGCATGGGAAACAAAATTTTTTCCTACGTTCACCAAGATCAATCTAGGAGATGCATCTACGAGGGGAGAGTTGGATCCACATACCCTTGTAGATCGCTAAGCGGAAGCGTTCAAGAACGCGGTTGATGGAGTCGTACTCGCCGCGATTCAGATCGCCGAAGATCCTAGCACCGAAACAACGGTGCCTCCGCGTTCTTCACACGTACAGCTCGGGGACGTCTCCTCCTTCTTGATCTAGCAAGGGGGAAGGAGAGGTTGATGGAGACACCGGCAGCACGACGGCGTGGTGGAGATGGTGGTGGAGGATTCCTGCAGGGCTTCGCCAAGCACTGAGGAGTTCGCGAAGATGGATGTGGGAGAGGGAGGGCAGCGCCGAGGCACGAACGTGTGTGGCTGCCCTCCCTCTGCCTCTCTTTATATAGGGGGAGTAGAGGGGAGGGGGCGCCCTAGGGTTTACCCCTAGGGGCGGCGGCCAAGGGGAGGTGGGAGGGGGCGGCGCCCCAGGGTTAGGGTTCCCCCCC
>LR738710.1:710373517-710383575 GCA_902687465.1 Secale cereale | reverse complement strand
CCAAGCACTGAGGAGTTCGCGAAGATGGATGTGGGAGAGGGAGGGCAGCGCCGAGGCACGAACGTGTGTGGCTGCCCTCCCTCTGCCTCTCTTTATATAGGGGGAGTAGAGGGGAGGGGGCGCCCTAGGGTTTACCCCTAGGGGCGGCGGCCAAGGGGAGGTGGGAGGGGGCGGCGCCCCAGGGTTAGGGTCCCCCCCCCCCAAGTGCCTTGCCCCCCAAGCCTAGGGGGTTGCGGCAGCCCTAGGGGGGGCCAGCCCCCTTGGCGCATGAGGAGAGGGCCCAGGGGGGGGGGGGGCGCACAGCCCTATGAGGGCTGTTGTGTCCCCCTTTGTGGCCCATTAGGCCCGAAACTCTTTCCGGGATCCCGAAAACCCTTTTCGGTCATCCGCCGTCTTCCCGATACTCCCCGGAACACTTCCGGACTCTGAACACTCTCATCTTATATATCAATCTTCGTCCCCGGACCATTCCGGAGACCCTCGTCACGTCCGGGATCTCATCCGGGACTCCGAACAACCTTCGGTAACCATGCACTGTTCTCACTAACAACCCTAGCGTCACCGAACCTTAAGTGTGTAGACCCTCCGGGTTCGGAAACTATGCAGACATGACCGAGACACTCCCAGGTCAATAACCAATAGCGGGATCTGGATACCCATATTGGTTCCCACACGTTCCTCGATGATCTCATCGAATGAACCACGATGTCAAGGATTCAGGCAATCCCGTATACAGTTCCCTTTGTCTCGTCGGTATGTTACTTCCCCGAGATTCGATCGTCGGTATCTCTATACCTAGTTCAATCTCGTTACCGGCAAGTCTCTTTACTCGTTACCGTAATACATAATCCCGTGACTAACTACTTAATCACTTTGAGCTCATTGAGATGATGTATTACCGAGTGGGCCCGGAGATACCTCTCCGTCACACGGAGTGACAAATCCCAGTCTCGATCCATGTCAACTCAACAGACACCTTCGGAGATACCTGTAGAGTACCTTTATAGTCACCCAGTTACGTTGCGACGTTTGGCACACACAAAGCACTCCTACGGTGTCAGTGAGTTACATGATCTCATGGTCATAGGAACTTATACTTGACATGCAGAAAACTATAGCGATAACTGATACGATCAAAAGCTATGTTTAACGTTTGGGTCTCGTCCATCACATCATTCTCCTAATGATGTGATCCCGTTATCAAATGACAACTCATGTCTATGACCTGGAAACCGCGGTAATCTTTGATCAACGAGCTAGTCCTGAAGAGGCTTACTAGGGACACAAAGTTTGTCTATTTATCCACACATGTATTTGAGTTTCCAATCAATACAGTTATAGCATGGATAATAAACGATTATCATGAACAAGGAAATATAATAATAACTCTTTTATTATTGCCTCTAGGGCATATTTCCAACAGTCTCCCACTTGCACTAGAGTCAATAATCTAGCATTACAAGGTAATGAATCTAACACCCATAGAGTCTTGGTGTTGATCATGCTTAGCCCGTGGAAGAGGCTTAGTCAACGGATCTGCAACATTCAAATCCGTGTGTACTTTGCAAATGCTTATGTCCTCCTCCTTGACTGAATCGCGGATGGAATTGAAGCGTCGCTTTATGTGTCTGGTGCTCTTGTGAAACCTTGGTTCCTTGGCTAGAGCAATGGCACCAGTGTTGTCACAAAACAGAGTCATTGGGTTCAATGCACTAGGCACAACTCCAAGATCTGTCATGAACTCCTTCATCCAGACACCTTCCTTTGCCGCCTCCGAGGCAGCTATGTACTCCGCTTCGCATGTAGAATCGGCTACCACGCTTTGCTTGGAACTACACCAGCTTACCGCTCCCCCGTTGAGAATATATACGTATCCGGTTTGAGACTTAGAGTCATCCGGATCAGTGTCAAAGCTTGCATCGACGTAACCCTTTACGACGAGCTCTTGATCACCTCCATAAACGAGAAACATCTCCTTAGTCCTTTTCAGGTACTTTAGGATATTCTTGACCGCTGTCCAGTGATCCATACCAGGATTACTTTGAAACCTTCCCGCCATACTTATGGCAAGGCTGACATCTGGTCTTGTGCACAGCATTGCATACATGATAGAGCCTATGGCTGAAGCATAGGGGACGACACTCATCTTTTCTCTATCTTCTGCAGTCACTGGGCATTGAGTCTTACTCAACTTCGTACCTTGCAATACCGGCAAGAACCCCTTCTTGGATTGATCCATTTTGAACTTCTTCAAAACTTTATCAAGGTATGTACTTTGTGAAAGTCCTATCAAGCGTCTTGATCTATCTCTATAGATCTTGATGCCTAATATGAAAGCAGCTTCACCGAGATCCTTCATCGAAAAACTCTTATTCAAATACCCCTTCACGCTATCCAAAAATTCTATATTGTTTCCAATCAGCAATATGTCATCCACATATAATATTAGAAACGCTATAGAGCTCCCACTCACTTTCTTGTAAATACAAGCTTCATTGTAAACTTGTACAAACCCAAACGCTTTGATCACCTCATCAAAGCGAAGATTCCAACTCCGAGATGCTTGCACCAGCCCATAAATGGAACGCTGGAGCTTGCATACTTTGTTAGCATTCTCTGGATCGACAAAACCTTCCGGTTGCATCATATACAACTCTTCCTTAAGAAAACCGTTAAGGAACGCTGTTTTGACATCCATCTGCCAAATTTCATAATCGAAATATGCAGCTATTGCTAACATGATTCGGACGGATTTGAGCATCGCTACGGGTGAGAAAGTCTCATCGTAGTCAATCCCTTGAACTTGTGAAAAACCCTTTGCCACAAGTCGAGCTTTATACACGGTGACATTTCCGTCAGCGTCCGTCTTCCTCTTAAAAATCCATTTGTTCTGAATGGCCTTCCGCCCTTCAGGTAATACTTCCAAAGTCCATACTTTGTTTTCATACATGGATCCCATCTCGGATTTCATGGCCTCTAACCATTTGTCGGAATCTGGGCCCACCATCGCTTCTCCATAGCTCGTAGGTTCACCGTTGTCTAACAACATGACCTCCAAGACAGGGTTACCATACCACTCAGGTGCAGTGCGTACCCTTGTCGACCTACGAGGTTCGGTAGTAACTTGATCAGAAGCTTCTTGATCATCATCATTGGCTTCCTCTTCAACCTCTGCAGGCTCCACAAAAACATCTTTCTGTGCTGCGCTACTCTCTGGTTGAAGCAGAGGTTCAATAACCTCATCAAGTTCTACCTTCCTCCCACTCAATTCTTTCGAGAGAAACTCTTTCTCGAGAAAGGACCCGTTCTTAGCGACAAACACTTTGCCTTCGGATCTGAGATAGAAGGCGTACCCAACAGTTTCTTTTGGGTATCCTATGAAGACACATTTGTCCGCTTTGGGTTCGAGCTTTTCTGGCTGAAGCCTTTTGACATAAGCATCGCAACCCCAAACCTTGAGAAAACACAACTTAGGTTTCTTACCAAACCATAGTTCATACGGTGTTGTCTCAACGGACTTGGATGGAGCCCTATTTAAAGTGAATGCAGCTGTCTCTAACGCATATCCCCAAAACGATAGTGGCAAATCGGCAAGAGACATCATAGAACGCACCATATCTAATAGGGTTCGATTACGATGTTCGGACACACCATTACGCTGTGGTGTTCCAGGTGGCGTCAACTGTGAAACGATTCCACATTTTCTTAAGTGATTGCCAAACTCATAACTCAGATACTCTCCCCCTCGATCAGATCGTAGGAACTTGATCTTCTTGTTACGATGATTTTCAACTTCACTCTGAAATTGCTTGAACTTTTCAAAAGTTTCAGACTTATGCTTCATTAAGTAAATATACCCATATCTACTTAAGTCGTCAGTGAAGGTGAGAAAATAACGATATCCACCGCGCGCCGTAACACTCATCGGACCACACACATCAGTATGTATGATTTCCAATAAGTCACTTGCCCGTTCCATTGTCCCTGAAAACGGGGTCCTCGTCATCTTGCCCATGAGGCACGGCTCGCATGTGTCAAGTGATTCAAAATCAAGAGACTCCAAAAGTCCATCAGCATGGAGCTTCCTCATGCGTTTTACGCCGATATGACCCAGACGGCAGTGCCACAAGAAAGTGGTACTATCGCTAACTACTCTACATCTTTTGGCATCAATGTTATGAACATGTGTATCATCACTATCGAGATTCAATAAGAATAAACCCCTCACTTCGGGTGCATGACCATAAAAGATATTACCCATATAAATAGAACAACCTTTATTCTCTGATTTAAATGAGTAACCGTCTCGCAATAAACAAGATCCAGATATAATGTTCATGCTCAACGCAGGCACTAAATAACAATTATTCAGGTTCATAACTAATCCCGATGGTAATCGAAGAGCGAGCGTGCCGACGGCGATCACATCAACCTTGGAACCATTCCCCACGTGCATCGTCACTTCGTCCTTCGCCAGCCTCCGTTTATTCCGCAGTTCCTGTTTAGAGTTGCAAATGTGAGCAACCGAACCGGTATCAAATACCCAGGCACTACAACGAGAGTTGGTAAGGTACACATCAATAACATGTATATCACATATACCTTGCTTGTTGTTGTTGGCCCCCTTCTTGTCTGCCAGATACTTGGGGCAGTTCCGCTTCCAGTGGTCGTTCCCCTTGCAATAGAAACACTCAGTCTCTGGCTTGGGCCCAGCCTTGGGTTTCTTCACTGGATGAGCAACTGCCTTGCCACCCTTCTTAGAGTTACCCTTCTTGCCCTTGCCATTCTTCTTGAAACTGGTGGTTTTATTGACCATCAACACTTGATACTCCTTCTGGATGTCTGCCTCAGCGACTTTCAGCATCGAAAACAGCTCGGCGATGGTTTTGTTCATCCCTTGCATGTTATACTGCTGTACGAAGCTCTTGTAGCTAGGCGGGAGTGACTGGAGAATTCTGTCAATGATAGCCTCCTCCGGGAACACAAGTCCCAGATCAGCTATGCGGGTATAGTACCCAGACATCTTCAGTAAGTGCTCACTGACAGACGAATTCTCCTCCATCTTGCAAGCAAAGAATTTATCGGTGGTCTCATACCTCTCGATCTTGGCATTCTTTTCAAAGATGAACTTCAACTCCTGGAACATCTCATATGCTCCATGACGTTCAAAACGCCTTTGAAGTCCTCCTTCCAAGCTATACAACATGGCACACTGCACTACTGAGTAGTCATCCGAACGCGACTGCCAGGCGTTCATAACGTCCGCAGAGGCCTGAGGAGCGGGGGGTTCACCTAGCGGTGCATTTAGGACATAAACCTTTTGGGCAGCTGTGAGGATGATCCTCAGATTGCGGAGCCAGTCCGCAAAGTTGCTCCCATCATCTTTCAGTTTAGCTTTCTCTAGGAACGCATTAAAATTCAAGGGAGCTACTGCGCGAGCCATCTACAACAAAAGATTTGCAAAGACATTTTAGACTATTGTTCATGATAAGTGAGTTATTACCTAATCAAATTATTTATAACTCCCACTCAAATTGACATCCCTCTGGTCATTCGAGCGTGACATGATCCAGATTCACCAACCCAAGTCCGATCATCACGTGAGATGAGGTGGTGTCAATGGTGAACATCTACATGTTGATCATATCTACTATATGACTCATGCTCGACCTTTCGATCTTCCGTGTTCCGAGGCCATGTCTGTACATGCTAGGCTCGTCAAGTCTAACCCGAGTGTTCTGCATGTGCAAAACTGGCTTGCACCCGTTGTATGCGAACGTAGAGTCTATCACACCCGATCATCACGTGGTGCTTCGAAACGACGAACCTTCGCAACGGCGCACACTCGGGGGGAACACAATTTTATCTTGAAATTTTAGTGAAGGATCATCTTATAATGCTACCGTCGTCCTAAGCAAAATAAGATGGATAAAAGGATTAACATCACATGCAAATCATAAGTGACATGATATGGCCATCAACTCGTGCTTTTGATCTCCATCTCCAAAGCACCGGCATGATCTCCATCGTCACCGGCGCCACACCATGATCCCCATCATCATGATCTCCATCATCGTGTCGCCATCGGGGTTGTCGCGCGCCCACCATGCTCTTACTACTATTGCTACCGTTTAGCGATAAAGTAAAGCATTACAAAGCGCTTAATGATTGACACGCAGGTCATACAAAATTAAAGACAACCCTATGGCTCCTGCCGGTTGCCGTATACATCGACATGCAAGTCGATATTAACTATTACAACATGATCATCTCATACATCAAATATATTTCATCATGTCATTGGCCATATCATATCACATACATACCCTGCAAAAACAAGTTAGACGTCCTCTAATTTGTTGTTGCATGTTTTACGTGGCTGCTAAGGGTATCTAGCAAGAACGCTTCTTACCTACGCAAAGCCACAACGGTGATATTTAAGTTGCTATTTAACCTTCTACAAGGACCGCCTTGTTCTGTTCCGATTCAACTAAGATAGGAGAGACAGACACCCGCCAGCCATCTTATGCAACAAAAGTCACATGTATGTCGATGGAACCGGTCTCATGTACGTGGACATGTAAAGTTGGTCCGGGCCGCTTCATCCCATAATACCACTGAATCAAGAAAGACTAAGGAGGGAAGCAATCTAAACATCAACGTCCACAAACCCTTTTGTGTTCTACTCGTGAAAGCATCTACGCAAGATCCTAGCTCTGATACCACTGTTGGGGAACGTTGCATGGGAAACAAAATTTTTTCCTACGTTCACCAAGATCAATCTAGGAGATGCATCTACGAGGGGAGAGTTGGATCCACATACCCTTGTAGATCGCTAAGCGGAAGCGTTCAAGAACGCGGTTGATGGAGTCGTACTCGCCGCGATTCAGATCGCCGAAGATCCTAGCACCGAAACAACGGTGCCTCCGCGTTCTTCACACGTACAGCTCGGGGACGTCTCCTCCTTCTTGATCCAGCAAGGGGGAAGGTGAGGTTGATGGAGACACCGGCAGCACGACGGCGTGGTGGAGATGGTGGTGGAGGATTCCTGCAGGGCTTCGCCAAGCACTGAGGAGTTCGCGAAGATGGATGTGGGAGAGGGAGGGCAGCGCCGAGGCACGAACGTGTGTGGCTGCCCTCCCTCTGCCTCTCTTTATATAGGGGGAGTAGAGGGGAGGGGGCGCCCTAGGGTTTACCCCTAGGGGCGGCGGCCAAGGGGAGGTGGGAGGGGGCGGCGCCCCAGGGTTAGGGTTCCCCCCCCCCCAAGTGCCTTGCCCCCCAAGCCTAGGGGGGTGCGGCAGCCCTAGGGGGGGCCAGCCCCCTTGGCGCATGAGGAGAGGGCCCAGGGGGGCGCACAGCCCTATGAGGGCTGTTGTGTCCCCCTTTGTGGCCCATTAGGCCCGAAACTCTTTCCGGGACCCCGAAAACCCTTTTCGGTCATCCGCCGTCTTCCCGATACTCCCCGGAACACTTCCGGACTCCGAACACTCTCATCCTATATATCAATCTTCGTCCCCGGACCATTCCGGAGACCCTCGTCACGTCCGGGATCTCATCCGGGACTCCGAACAACCTTCGGTAACCATGCACTGTTCTCACTAACAACCCTAGCGTCACCGAACCTTAAGTGTGTAGACCCTGCGGGTTCGGAAACTATGCAGACATGACCGAGACACTCCCAGGTCAATAACCAATAGCGGGATCTGGATACCCATATTGGTTCCCACACATTCCTCGATGATCTCATCAGATGAACCACGATGTCAAGGATTCAGGCAATCCCGTATACAGTTCCCTTTGTCTCGTCGGTATGTTACTTGCCCGAGATTCGATCGTCGGTATCTCTATACCTAGTTCAATCTCGTTACCGGCAAGTCTCTTTACTCGTTACCATAATACATAATCCCGTGACTAACTACTTAATCACTTTGAGCTCATTGAGATGATGTATTACCGAGTGGGCCCGGAGATACCTCTCCGTCACACGGAGTGACAAATCCCAGTCTCGATCCATGTCAACTCAACAGACACCTTCGGAGATACCTGTAGAGTACCTTTATAGTCACCCAGTTACGTTGCGACGTTTGGCACACACAAAGCACTCCTACGGTGTCAGTGAGTTACATGATCTCATGGTCATAGGAACTTATACTTGACATGCAGAAAACTATAGCGATAACTGATACGATCAAAAGCTATGTTTAACGTTTGGGTCTCGTCCATCACATCATTCTCCTAATGATGTGATCCCGTTATCAAATGACAACTCATGTCTATGACCTGGAAACCGCGGTCATCTTTGATCAACGAGCTAGTCCTGAAGAGGCTTACTAGGGACACAAAGTTTGTCTATTTATCCACACATGTATATGAGTTTCCAATCAATACAATTATAGCATGGATAATAAACGATTATCATGAACAAGGAAATATAATAATAACTCTTTTATTATTGCCTCTAGGGCATATTTCCAACAAATTCATCATGCACAATTGATATGTTGGATATAATGATATGCAAAATGCGAAATGGACATCTGCAAAATGACTAAGTGCGGAATATATCGTAGCACATGCGGAAGTTATCATCGCATTACAGAGTACCAGAAAACGTAGCAAACGACCATCAAGTTTAAGTGTTACAACTCAAAGAACCAAGTGTAGCAAAACGAGAGTTGTAAGCACTAGGCAAAATATAAAGCACCCGCCCATATAGACCCGCTTGAAGACTATCAACTCATATGCTTCTCCCCCTTTTGTCAGTAAGGACCAAAAAGGTTTGAAGACATAGAGCCTCTACTCGTTCCCAGTTGGAGCAGGAGAGGATGCAGGGTCGATGTTGGCATTTGTCGGTGCAGAAGTAGTTGGTGCAGTGTCGACATGCGCTGAAGGAGGAGGTGGTGAGGTAGCATCATCTTGATCATCTATCACTTTGGCATCAACCGTTGCAGCGGAGGAGGAATAGTCAGAGTCTTCAAGAGACGAAGTTCGACGCAAAACATCATTCCTTGGAGGAGTGTGGTCAAACTTGAATCTTTCAGTGAAGCCACCGTCTTGAAGATCTGCTTCAGCACTGAGCAAAGTCAAACTCTTCCATGACCTCTGATAGTTTTCATGAGCAACAAAGGCATTCTTGGTGGCAAGGTTGCGAATGCGATTAACGTCCACCAAGAGGCTTTGCATCTGACGTTTCAGCCAGTAGTGATGCTTATCTCGTTTCTGATGTAAGGCAACTAGAAGCTCTCGGTCATTAAGAACACGCGAGCGGTTCCGAGGCCTTTGGGCAATGGTGCTCTCAGTAGCTTCAGTCTCTGCATGGTGAGGTAGGCAAGTACGGCCAGCCAGAGAATAAACGCGAGAGACTGCAGGAACTCCTTCAATTGGCTGAGTGCAGCTCTGGTGATCAGCGTTGTGAAGACTAACTAGATCTTCGGCAGGCTCTTGGTATATGGCTTCAGCTGACATATCAACCTCTGGCAAGAATATATGATGGTTGCGAGCAAAAGGCTGATAGTTGATAGCAGAATGAAGCTTGATGAGGCACATAATCCATGGAGCATAGAACTTGAGTCCAAAAAGATCAGAGCCTGACACAGCGAACTGCATGATGAAGAAGTCTTGAGCATTGAAGCTGATGCCATTGAAGATATAGAAGACCAATGTCTTCATTGTGCCTTCAAGCTTGGCTGATGAAGAATGTCCTTTGACAGGCCATAGAGTTTGCCTGATGATATGATATATGGTGCGTGGCAGATACTCAAGGTCTTCAACAAAGAACTCCTTTGGATATTCAGCATTGATACGTCCAAAACGTATCTATAATTTCTGCTTGCTCCATGCCTCTTTTGGGTGATATTGCTATGATATTTATACACTTCCATACACTTTTGATCATATTTGGACTAACCTATTAACTCAGTGCACCCCAGTGCCAGTTTTTGTTTTCGGCTGTTTTTGTATTTTAGGTTTTCACGTTACGAGAACTGCCAGGAAAAATCCAGAAAAATTATATAAAAAATCAGCGTTCCAGAAACTACCGTGCGTCCGAAGGACAGCCG
>LR738710.1:710344742-710373420 GCA_902687465.1 Secale cereale | reverse complement strand
CGGGGGGGGGGGGGGGGGGGGCGCCTCGGCCCCTCGAGGCTCCTACGATGCCCCCCTTTGGCATATATTTAAAGCGTCTCCCGAAACCCTCGAGGGAGGAACTCTTTTCGCGATCCCATCTCTGCTCCGCCGCCGCCGCCGCTTCCAAGATCGGGAGCACCAGGAGAGCTCTTCCCGGCACCCTGCCGGAGGGGAGGATCACCACCGGGAGCCTCTCCACCACCATGGATGCCTCCCGGATGAGTTGTGAGTAGTCTCCCTTGGACCATGAGTCCATGACCAGTAGCTATGTGATGTTCTCCTCCCGTTCTTGTGCTTCACTAATTAGTCCTCGTGAGCTGCCCTACATGATCGAGGCACATATGTAATCCTTATGCTATTGCTATGATGAGTTTGCTGGGATCCGATGGATTATGAGATTATGTTCAGATTGTGCTTGAGTAATATATTTGATCTACCTCTTTTATATTTATGTTCGTAAGTAATTCTTGCATGCTCTCCGTTGTTATTTATTGCTTTGGCCAAGTAATAGGTAGTGACTCCAAGAGGGAACGTTATGCTTGATTGTGGGTTCATGCCCCTCGATGACTAGTTTGAGTGACAGAAACATGAGTCTAGGGGATGTGCTGTTGCCACAAGGGGAAAACAACGGTGCTTGTGCCCGCGGGTGCAAGGATTGTTTACTTTACGCAAAGTTCTTTTAATGCAGTTGTCTGTTGCATTGAGTTTACACTATGGGTGGGACTCGCAACTTAATACCAGCGAGATGTTCTGGATAGATATCTCAAGGTGGATGATTAGTAGTAGATATTGATGGATTTCGGTCTACTTACTTTGGCGTACCGCCCATGCTTTGAACCTCAACCTTTCTTGCAATGTAGTGAGCATTGGTTTGCGCACATGGTCCTGTCAATTGCCCAGCTGTAATTCGTTTACCTCACATAGCTGTTTTATCGTCTTTCGGGAGAGAGACATCACTAGGAACATCATGAGACTACGGTCCATATTACCATCATTGATCACATCCGCTATTTACTTTTCGCTTTTATTTACTATTGCAATTATATCTATCACTACTATCACTTGCGTTTAATCCTTTGTGAAATACAAGGCCGGAGGGATTGACAACCTCTCTGTACTCGTTGGGAGCAAAGTTATTTGTATCTGTGTGCAGGTCCACGTTGATTGCTAATATCTGGCGCCGTAGCAGTTGACACCTTCTTGTTGAACCTAGGAGTCTCTGGGGATTCAATCCTTGGTATCTTTGCCAAGGGAAAAACTTCCGCAACACTACATCTCACACCTTCCACTTGGGGTAACCAACGAGGGGCGAGAAGCCTAGCAAGAGTTTTTCTGGCGCCGTTGCCGGAGACTCCACTCTTCAGGATAGGGGAGTTGCATGCTATCTTTTACCTTTGCTTTTTAGTCTTGTTAGTTTACCTTTCAATTTTCTTTATGTCTTTTCACTAGTTATGCTTATGGACAACCTTGCTATTGGATCGTTGCTTGCGGGAAGACGCCCCACACCTGTGGTGGTTGCTCCTCCCCCTACTAAAATTGTGCCCTATAAAATACCGGCTGGTATTATCGATTATATTTTGGCTAATCGTTATGCAGGAGACAGACATCCCGGTGAACACTTGCTATATCTGTCACAACTATGTTCATTATTTAAGCTTGCAGGTGTATCAAGGGATTTTGTCATGAGGAAATTGTTCGCCATATCACTTATAGATAAAGCTTTAGATTGGTATAAGCTTCTCGATAACTCGCATTTGCTTGATTGGCAAGAGCTTGTGTCTCTCTTTTATACTAAGTTTTATCCTCTTCATGAAATTCATCGAGACATGAACTATATCTATAACTTTAGGTCTCGTGACGGAGAGAGCGTAGCTCAAGCTTGGGGGAGACTGAAAACGTTAATGCTAAAATGTCCTAGCCACGGGCTCCCCAAAGATGCTTATGAGGAGAGTAGGAGTACCTTTTTGCATGTGGATCATTGTAACAATGCTTTATGTGATGCTTATATTGTTGAGTTTATTCGTGATCCCACTGAAAATTACTATGAGAAGGGAACATATGCTTATAGATATTTCAATAATATTAAGTTCCCTCTCTTTATGTTGAAGGTTTTGAAGTTATGCTTGTTCTGCCTTCCTATGCTAGTTGCTTTATGCTTCAATAAGTTATTTTCTTACAAGATTCCCATGCATAGGAAGTATGTTAGACTTAAATATGTTTTATATATGCTTCTTGATGCTCTCTTTTGTTCTTCAACTCTTGTTCCTACGAGAGCATCATTAAAGTCTTAAGCCTATCTTTATGGCTATAAAGAAAGAGCTCTAGGGAGACAACCCTTGTTATCTTTACTTTCAGTTTGTTCTTTCAATTTTTAGTGGTCTTGATGTGTGTTACTACTGTAGCATCGTCATTGTATCTTTGCTTTTCAATTTTGTGCCAAGTGTAGCCTCTGATTGCTAGAAAGTTCAAAAGTTGTGAGGTGCTGTCCAGGAAACAGATTCTGTCCTTGGATAGAAAAATTCGTATAAAATCACCAGATCATCTTTTTGGTCTGAATTTTTTCAACAGCGTGCTCTATATAATTGTCTTTCGTGCTTCTGTTCTGAGTTTTTGATTAGAGTTGCAGAAGTACCCCGAACAAATCAATTACTACCTGCTGTTCTGTTTTTCACAGATTCTGTCCTGTTTTGCTTTTCCTTCATTATGCAAACCAAGAGCTTGCTTTTTCTTTGCAAAAACCTTTTGGCAATCTTGAGAAACAGTAGACCTTCAAGAATATCTTTATTTCCAGCAAGGTACAATTATTTTATTATGGGTACTAACCTCGCTAATCAGATTATGATGAGTTATGTATGAAGGGAGTTTTCAAGTGTGCGAGGGAAGATGATAAAAAGATTCAGGAGTGTCAAGCGCTCAAGCTTGGGGATGCCCCCGTGCACCCCCAAGAAATATTCAAGGAGACTCAAGCATCTAAGCTTGGGGATGCCCCCGTGCATCCCCTTCTCCATCAACATTATCAGTTCGTCTTTCGTTCCACTATATTTTAATCACTTCATGTGTTATGTGCTATGCTTGGAGCATCTTGCTTTTAGTTTTCTTTAGTTTTTCATAACGAGTCGGAACTCAGCTTTCTTTATGTGGGAGAGAAACACGCTCCACTTCTACCTAGAACATAACATAGAATTTTCATGTCTATCCTTGCTGTGTGTGTTCTTTGTCTTTTAATAGCTACTATCATGTTTAGCTCTTAGCTTTCATGCTTATCTTTTCAAAGAGCTTTTGTTTAGTTGGTTGCTTGAACTCTCTTTAATTACCATGCTCACCTTATTAAGAGAGTTTGCTTCCGTTGCATTGGTTGATATGTCTATGATAAAGATGCTATGTGCATGATGGCGCTTAGTAGTTCATGTTTTCTTATGGTTAGTCTCAAATAGCTGGAGGGTTCCCAATGTGTTATTGGAGTACCAACATGATTTGTTTGCCAATGATGTGGTATGGTTTAGTAATATCTTCCTTCGAGAATTTATTTCGATTGACTTGGCGTATGCTCACGCATATTTAAGACTGTAAAGAAAGTCTGTCAAGCCTTGATGATCTTTTGTTTCTGAGTAGCGATATAACTTACATGCCTGATTCAATGTTGCTTTGTCGCTTTGCATGATTATGACCGTCATTGCTCTCTTAGTTGGTCGCTCCCAGTCTTTTGCTAACCTTCGCCTGTACTAAGCGGACTGACTGCTTGTGCATCCACATCCTTTAATCCAGTTATGCCATATGAGTCCACCATACCTACCTATATGTGGTATTTCACCGCCACTCCAAGTAAATTTACATGTGCTACCTCTAAAACCTTCAGTTTTTGCAATACATAGCTCATGGGAAAGTAGCTTAAAAACTATTGTGGTAAAGAATATGTTGCTTATGTATCTTATTTCTTATAAGTTGCTTGCTGAGCGGTAACCATGTTTCTGGGGACGCCATCAACTGTTACACTTTTGTTGAATATCATGTGAGTTGCTATGCATGTTCGTCTTGTCTAAAGTAAGGGTGATTTGCCATGGGTTGAATGGTTTGAGTATGCATATTGTTAGAGAAGAACATTGGGCCGCCAAGCAAAGCCATGTATCATGGTGGAAGTTTTAGCTTGGACATTAATCCTCAATCTCTTATGAGAATATGCTTAAGCATTAAAGAGGAGTCCATTATCTATTTTCTATGTTGTCCCGGTATGGATGTCCTCAAGTTGAGATCTATCAAAAACGAGAAATCAAATGCGATCTATCTCCTTGGACCTTTGTACAGGTGACATAGAGGTACCCCTTTGTGACACTTGGTTGAAACATATGTAATGCAATGGCAATCCATGGAAATCCGAGCTAATTAGGACAAGGTGCGAGCACTATTGGTATTCGATGGATGAGGCTTGCAACTTATATGATGTCTTATGCATAACACATATGAAGTACTACTACCGTTGACAAAATTGTTTCTATGTTTTCAAAATAAAAAGCTCTAGCACATGAGTAATCCCTGCTTCCCTCTGTGAAGGGCCATTCTTTTACTTTTATGTTGAGTCTCCACCTTCTTTTAAAAGCATCAACTACTGAGAGCATGATTGTCATTCTGAGTGTAATGTGCATTGTCCCAAAGTAGCATTGTCTTTTGCATGATTGTGATATCGTTTATTCTGAAATCATTGTATCTAGTCATCACTTAAACCTTGGAGGTGCCCCTGCATTTATGTTTTGCTTCACTAAAGGGGGCAAGCTAGATATCACTTTATCATATTTGCACATCATGTTCATTGCAAATCTATTTGATGTTTCAGTATCATATTGTAAAACTTTCAGTCCTTTGTGATTTTCTCATGAGGCAACTTAATTACTATAGATTCATTGTCTCAGTAAGCTTTTGTCATATGACTATGAAAAAGTCCTATATGGTTAATAGCATGTCACCACAGAAATTATTCTTGTTATCATTTACCTACTCGAGGACGAGCAGGAATTAAGCTTGGGGATGTTGATACGTCCAAAACGTATCTATAATTTCTGCTTGCTCCATGCCTCTTTTGGGTGATATTGCTATGATATTTATACACTTCCATACACTTTTGATCATATTTGGACTAACCTATTAACTCAGTGCACCCCAGTGCTAGTTTCTGTTTTCGGCTATTTTTGTATTTCAGGTTTTCACGTTACGAGAACTGCCAGGAAAAATCCAGAAAAATTATATAAAAAATCAGCGTTCCAGAAACTACCGTGCGCCCGAAGGACAGCCGGGGGGGGGGGGGGCACCAGGGCTCCAGGCGCCTTGGCGGCGCGCCCCCCCTGGGCCGCGTCGGGGGGGCGCCTGGGCCCCCGAGGCTCCTCCGATGCCCCCCTTTGGCATATATTTAAAGCGTCTCCCGAAACCCTCGAGGGAGGAACTCTTTTCGCGATCCCATCTCTGTTCCGCCGCCGCCACCGCTTCCAAGATCGGGAGCACCAGGAGAACTCTTCCTGGCACCCTGCCGGAGGGGAGGATCACCACCGGGAGCCTCTCCACCACCATGGACGCCTCCCGGATGAGTTGTGAGTAGCCTCCCTTGGACCATGAGTCCATGACCAGTAGCTATGTGATGTTCTCCTCCCGTTCTTGTGCTTCACTAATTAGTCCTCGTGAGCTGCCCTACATGATCGAGGCACATATGTAATCCTTATGCTGTTGCTATGATGAGTTTGCTGGGATCCGATGGATTATGAGATTATGTTCAGATTGTGCTTGAGTAATATATTTGATCTACCTCTTTTATATTTATGTTCGTAAGTAATTCTTGCATGTTCTCCGTTGTTATTTATTGCTTTGGCCAAGTAATAGGTAGTGACTCCAAGAGGGAACGTTATGCTTGATTGTGGGTTCATGCCCCTCGATGACTAGTTTGAGTGACAGAAATATGAGTCTAGGGGATGTGCTGTTGCCACAAGGGGGAAAACAACGGTGCTTGTGCCCGCGGGTGCAAGGATTGTTTACTTTACGCAAAGTTCTTTTAATGCAGTTGTCTGTTGCATTGAGTTTACACTATGGGTGGGACTCGCAACTTAATACCAGCGAGATGTTCTGGATAGATATCTCAAGGTGGATGAATAGTAGTAGATATTGATGGATTTCGGTCTACTTACTTTGGCATACCTCCCATGCTTTGAACCTCAACCTTTGTTGCAATGTAGTCAGCATTGGTTTGCGCACATGGTCCTGTCAATTGCCCAGCTGTAATTCGTTTACCTCACATAGCTGTTTTATCGTCTTTTGGGAGAGAGACATCACTAGTGAACATCATGAGACTCCGGTCCATATTACCATCATTGATCACATCCGCTATTTAATTTTCACTTTTATTTACTATTGCAATTATATCTATCACTACTATCACTTGCGTTTAATCCTTTGTGAACTACAAGGCCGGAGGGATTGACAACCTCTCTATACTCGTTGGGAGCAAAGTTATTTGTATCTGTGTGCAGGTCCACGTTGATTGCTAATATCTGGCGCCGTAGCAGTTGACACCTTCTTTTTGAACCTAGGAGTCTCTGGGGATTCGATCCTTGGTATCTTTGCCAAGGGAAAAACTTCCGCAACACTACATCTCACACCTTCCACTTAGGGTAACCAACAAGGGGCGAGAAGCCTAGCAAGCATCAATTGGCAAAGGCTTCATAATGCTTAGCATTTGGCTCATGTTGGGCTTTGGCTTCTGAAAGATACTCTCCAAGGCTTCGCTGTGTAGTTGACAGCCAAGTTCATAGAGTTCTCCTGGAGTGGGCAGGCTAGTTAGCTCAATGAGATCAAAGGCTTTGGCTTCATGATGGACATTGCCTGTCATCCATTCAAGGATCCATGTCTTCGGATCCCTACTGTAACCTCGAATGTGGAGGGTTGCATAGAATTGCAGAAGCAGCTCTTCATCCCAGTGCTCTTTGTCAGTCACAAAATTTAGAAGGCCAACATCACGGAAGCAGTCAAGAGCTTCCTCAAGACAGGGCAGTCCAATAATGGCTTCAGTATCAAGACGCATACGAGGGAAGATGCGCCCTTGATCATAGAGTACTCGTGAATAATAACTACGCTGTTGATGGCTCCAGAACCTATCTGATGATATCCTTGGCTTGGAATAGGGGTTCCTGGCGCTGTCAAAGAAAGTGGTGTGCGCAGTGAAGCCATTGGCATTGAAGGACCCTTGAGAAGTGGCAGTACCTGGGAACCCTGACAGTCTTGGCTTAGGCTTCTGAACCTGAGGCATGTGCTCGACATGGTAGTCAAATTGGGGACCAGCAGCAGGCGGAGGAACCAGAATAGGCCATCTGACAGGGATGAGCTGGTCATCTTTGTCGTATGCTTGCTCGATTGTATGGGGCCTTGGAGGCGGGACAGGAGCAGTGGCATTGGCTTCGGGCTGCTGAGTGGCTACAGGTGCAGCATTGGCTTCAGGTGCCATCACATCTGGCACCACATTGGATTCAGGCGCCATATTAGCTTCAGCCATGACAACGTCATTGGCTTCAGTGTTGGTGTTGGTGGCAGCCTCAGAATTTGTAACCTCCACTTCAGGAGCTGGAGGGTCGGACACGTTCTCCTCGAGAACGGGGGGTGTGGCAGCACATGCTTCATTTTCTCTTTGTTGTTCTTCATTGGCTAATGCAGCCGGAATATCTTCAGCCGCTTTGGCTTCAGACTCTGGGGGGTTCACAGTAGGAGAAGCTATAGGAACAGATTGTTGCTCTTCTCCTTCTAGAACACTTGAAGGAACTACTTGGGGCCTTGGTCCTTTGCGAAGCCTGTGGAATGCTGGCGACGCTTGTGGAGATGGAGTTGGTTGGGCCTCAAACTCTTCATCTTCAAGCACCGAACTGGTGACTTGAGTAAGGGGTGTTGCTGGCGATTGTTGTGGGTGATCAACCCATGAGTCATCCTGAGCAATTGGTGTCAATGGAGGACCAATGCTGATGCGTTCGCTGTTCGTGAGAACAGGCGATGATACCACATTACACTCGATCTGAGGAAGGACTTCATCATCTTCAACATTGTCGTGAGGATCAATGTCTTCAGCTGCGGTGGGGTCAACAGCTGGAATGTCTTCACTAGCCTCTGTGGGAGCAGGCTCATGAACAGTCAGACGACGTTCTTGGTGTGCAGACGCAGGACGAGCGACAAAAATGGGCTCGACGACAAGGGGCTCTGTGGGAGCAGCCCGGACCTTCTTGGTCTTGCGCTTCTTAGTGGGGGGAGCATCATCAGTGGTGTTCTTGTGCTTGCGGGCTTCAGCTTCAGCCACTTTTGTCTTCTTACACTCTGAAGCGACTGGGGTGACCTTAGGCTTCGTGCTTGTCATGCTGGCAGGGAAGACAATGCGAGGTTCTTCCTGCCTTGATTCTTCAGCGGGGGCCACAATTTGCTTCTTCTTCTTTGCAGCAATCCTGGGGTCGATGCTAGGACGCCCAAGGGCCTTGCGCTTCTCAGCTTCATTGTAGGCTTGGACGCACTTGGCATCCAAGGCCTTTATGCACTCTCGAGAACCTTTGGCATCTTCACGCCTCTTGTGAAAGGCTTCCTTGAGCTCATGCATCATGACTTTGAAGTTTTGGATCTCTTGGACGCTGAACTTGGCCATGTGCTTCTTGAACTGAGCCTTTTCATAGTCAATCTTTTGCTTCAGCTCAACAATTCTCTGAGCAAGAGCTAGCTCAGAAGCAATGGCGCCATTGAAGGAGACGCTTAGGCCAACGGGAAGTTGGAGATCATCAAAACTGAGGTTAGGGGTGTCAAACCACTCATCAATGAAGTTGTTCAACACTTCCACGTCAAAGAGGGGTAGATTATTGAAGATTTCTGTATCTTGCTTGCTCTTGATCAATTGCTCAAGAGCGTCATCAGCTAGATCTTCATCGCTTGACAGATCAATGGCTTCATTGGCATTCTTCAGAACAGCATCAGGAGTTAGAGCTGGACTGCGGTTGTGCATGGGCTTCTTCCTTAGCTGCTTGCTCTTGGATATTCAAGAGTGCTCCTCAGCTTGCACACTTGGTGCTGGTGGAGCAGTGGCCAAAGGCTTCATTCTCGAAGCAATTGGTGGAGTGGTCTTTCAAGCCTTGGATTTATTCTTCTTCTTAGGCTTCGGAAATGCAGGCGCTTCATCAGAATCAGCGTCGTCTGCAGGTTGATCCACATCTGCCCCTTGAACCCTTATATGACTGATGAGACCTTCTAAGTTGTAGAAGGGCCCAACAAGATTAGGTTTAGCTTCGCGCGTTCCATCGGCACGGGGCACAGAGGGGCCAGGATTGAAGTCTAATCCCCCAATTCTTCTTGTTTTCTTTGGCCGACTTCTTGGCATACTGAAGATTTCGCTTGAACAGATTGTCATCGCAACACCATAGCAATGATGATGGGTCGGCATCTGCTGGTTGTGGCCCTCTGACCATACAAGGATAAAAGCCTTGAGCAATGGCTTCAGCTTGAGTCCTGGGTGGAAGATTTTTATATAGACTGTCTCCCCAGGGTGGCTTGATGGCATTCTTCTCAGCATATTCTTGGGTCACAAATCTGTACTTGAACCATTGTTCTGCCCAATATCTTTGAATCCATTGGATTCGTGTCTTCCTCTGATTGTAATCCTCCTATGGATCAGTCTTGTACATTTCAATGAGGTCAGGAGGCAAATCCTTGGAGGTGTTTCCACGGCGCTGTCTGCCACCTTTCCTAACAAATTTTTAAGTAGCCATTGGGTTCAATCTGAAAGGATTCAATCTGAAAGGCTTCAACAGGGGCAAATGCTTCGGTATACTGGTCAGACAGGAACTGGCTTCGGGAGAATGAATGTGACGATGCAAAAATTCTGCAAATGAATGCATACTATGAGAACCAAGGGATTCTCCCACAGACATGTACCTGTGACAACATTAGAGATGCGAGGGAAGGGGAAGAGGTCATATGCATTCTCAGAAGATTTTGAAGATAAATCAGTTAAGAAGACATTGACCTCATAGAGCGAAGACATTCACTTATATGTTGAGAGTTGGTTCCAGATTTGTATGAATCCATGAATAGGTACAAGTGAGGAATCTAACTACGTGTGAAGCATAAGTGAATATTCTAGGCAAAGTATGAGATGCAGACAATATAGATCCAAATATGTGGAGGCAGAAACTTCTTATGGTAAAAAGTGATGAATCTATAGGATCAAGAAGATGGTAAAAAGAGAGTTTTAATTTACCACACGATGAACTGCTAGACGGAGAAGAAGTGGATGCCGAGCAGTTCGATCTTCCGTGCCCTAAATTGGGACGGAAGACACCTACGGCGGCGGTGGAGAAGACGATGTCCGCGACCGGCATGAAGACGGCGTCGACGAGGTCGCGGCAGCGAAGCGCTTCGTCGCCGGCGTCGTCGAGAGCTAGCGGAGGTGCTAGGGTTTGTCGAGGTGGAGAGGTGGCAGAAGAGTTTTTGACCGTGATGGGACGTGCATTTATAAGCATGGGAGACGGCACAACGCAATTATGCAGGTGCCCCTGGTGGTTCACATTCGATGGACACGTGGCGGACATGTAACGCATTGGGAGTTGTCCCACGATCCCACGTACTCCAGGACTATCGGGGTGGTCGTTCCGGCTTCTTCGGGTTTCAGGCATAAAGGAGTGAGCATTAAAAACAAATTTAAAGTTTGTCTCTGTATCTTCTGCTCACAAGGATGCAGAGAAGACATTCGACTGTTCCAACAGAATGCATATGATTTGGATAGATAGAGTTTGAGGTGAGACAGCATAGAGAGGTTAGGGTCCGATCACATTCACTTAGTTCAAAAGATTCAAATAAGAAGAGATAGCTATAAGTGAATGCTGTAGAGGACAGAACACAAGTCTATATTTGTCCTATATGAAGATAAACCAAATGCAAAGACTTTGCAAATGTAACGCCAGGAGAAACACTTCAAGCAAAGATTTGGTGGTGGCGTTACCCACCGTATAGGAAGTATTAGACCCAGACACGGCGCGCAATTATCGTGGCGATCCGAAGTCAAATTCCGCGTTAATGTATTCACACTCAAAGTGTAAGTCTTCATTGATTGAAGACATACATTACTTCGTGTGTTGCACATCTAAGTCATCAACATGCATAAGTGTTAGGATGTGTGCCTGATCACATGACATTCAAGGATTCTAAGATATTTAGCTCACACCGCAACTTGCAAAACCTTTTCTCATCCAAGGGCTTTGTGAAGATATCTGCCAGCTGCTCTTCAGTGTTGACGTGTATGATATCAATATCTTCCTTCATGACATGGTCCCTGAGAAAGTGATGACGAATTTCAATGTGCTTTGTCTTCCAGTGCTGAACTGGGTTGTTGGCAATCTTGATGGCGCTTTCATTGTCGCAATAGAGTGGCACTAGATGGACACCATAGTCCTTGAGTGTTTGCTTCATCCAGAGAAGCTGAGCGCAACAAGATCCAGCAGCAATGTATTTAGATTCAGCAGTGGAGAGTGATACACAGTTCTGCTTCTTTGAAGACCAACAGACAAGTGATCGTCCCAGAAAGTGACATGTGCCTGATGTAGACTTGCGATCAACTTTGTCACCAGCATAATCAGCATCTGAGAATCCAACTAGATCAAACTCTGAGCCCTTTGGATACCATAATCCTAGTGTTGGGGTGTAAGCCAAATATCGAAGTATTCGCTTCATAGCTAAGTGATGCGACTCCTTTGGTGCCGCTTGGAATCGAGCACACATGCAAACACTAAGCATAATATCTGGCCTAGATGTACATAAATAAAGTAAAGAACCAATCATGGAGCAGTATACCTTTTGATCGAAATCTTTACCATTGGCGTCAGGACTCAGATGACTTTTAGTTGGCATAGGCGTCATGTATCCTTTGCAGTCTTGCATACCAAACTTCTTCAGGCAATCTTTGAGGTATTTCTCTTAAGATATGAAGATGTTGTTGCTTTGCTGACGAATTTGAAGACCAAGGAAGAACTTCAGCTCACCTATCATTGACATCTGATATTGCTCTTGCATCATGTGACCAAACTCATCACTGTATCTTTTGTCAGTGCAGCCGAAGATAATGTCATCCACATAGATTTGGCAGACAAACAGTTCATCATCATATGTCTTCGTGAAGAGTGTGGGATCCAGGGAACCAGGTTTGAAGCCTTTGCTCTTCAGGAAGTCTTTGAGTGTGTCATACCAAGCACGAGGGGCTTGTTTGAGGCCATACAGTGCCTTGTTGAGCTTGTATACCATATCCAGGAGGTTTTGGATCTTCAAAGCCAGGTGGTTGTGCAACATACACTTCTTCTTCAATCTTGCCATTAAGAAAGGCACTCTTCACATCCATTTGATACAGAAGGATGTTGTGATGGTTTGCATAGGCTAGCAGTATGCGAATAGCTTCAAGCCTAGCCACAGGAGCAAACGTTTCATCGAAGTCAATCCCTTCAACTTGAGTGTATCATTGAGCAACGAGACGAGCTTTGTTTCTGACAACTTGACAATGCTCATCTTGCTTGTTGCGATATATCCATTTTGTGCCTATTATGTTGTGCTTGCGAGGGTCAGGACGCTTGACAAGTTCCCATACGTTGTTCATCTCAAACTGTTGAAGCTCTTCTTGCATTGCTTGAATCCATTCAGGTTCCATAAAGGCTTCAGCAACTTTCTTGGGTTCAAATATTGAGACAAATGCAAAGTGCCCATAGAAATTTGCTAGTTGTGTTGCTCTTGAACGAGTGAGTGGACCAGGTGCATTTATGCTGTCAATTATCTTCTCAACTTGTACTTCATTTGCAACACGAGGATGAGCTGGACGAAGATTTTGCTCTTGCTGTTCATTGTCATCATCAGGAGGATTGTCTTCAGGCTGATCATTATCTTTAGGTTGATTTGGAGCAGAAATGATGAGTTCCTCGTCAGGTTGTGCTTCAGAAGGCATGATTTCACTTGTTCCCATTAGTTGATAGATTCACTGGGTGAAGCTTCATCCAACACATTTGGCAGGAACTCTCTTTGTGAGCCATTCGTTTCATCAAACCTCACATCCACAGTTTCAACCGCTGTATAGAGAAAGATGTTGAAGACTCTGTAGGAGTGTGAGTCGTTTCCATAGCCGAGCATGAAACCTTCATGTGCTTTTGGTGCAAATTTTGACTTGTGATGAGGGTCCTTGATCCAGCACCTAGCTCCAAACACCTTGAAGTAACTGACATTTGGCTTCTTGCCAGTAAGTAGTTCATAGGATGTTTTCTTCAGAAGCTTGTGAAGATAAACACGGTTGATGATATGGCATGCAGTATCAATAGCTTCGGGCCAGAACTTTCTTGGTGTCTTGTATTCATCGAGCATCGTTCGAGCCATCTCAATTAGGGTTCTGTTCTTGCGCTCTACGATGCCATTCTGCTGAGGTGTGTATGGAGCTGAGAACTCATGAATGATTCCCATTGTGTCCAGATAAAGATCAAGGCCGGTATTCTTGAACTCAGTTCCATTGTCACTTCTGATATGCTTGATCTTGACGCCATAGTTGTTCATGGCACGGTTGGTGAAGCGTTTGAAGACATCTTGCACTTCAGTCTTGTAGAGAATTATATGCACCCATGTGCATCTTGAATAATCATCAACAATGACGAAGCCATAGAGACAAGCTGTGGTAGTGAACGTGGAGTAGTGAGTAGGGCCAAATAAGTCCATGTGAAGCAGCTCGAAGGGTTTGGATGTCGTCATGATTGTCTTCGAGGGATGCTTGGCCCTAGTCATCTTCCCAGCTTCGCGGGCACCGCACAGATGATCTTTCTTGAACTTGATGCCCTCGATGCCTACGACGTGCTTCTTCTTCGCGAGAGTGTGCTAATTCCTCATGCCGGCATGTCCTAGCCTCCGATGCCAGAGCCAACACTCTGAAGCTTTTGCTAGAAGACATACAGCCATATGCGGTCCAACAGAGAAATCTACCATATACAAATCACCTTTTCTGTACCCTTCAAAGACTAGAGACTTGTCAGATTCCATTAGTACAAGGCAACGATATTTTCCAAATATCACAATCATGTTTAAGTCAGAAAGCATTGAGACAGACACTAAGTTGAAACCAAGGGATTCGACAAGCATGACTTTATCCATGTGCTGATCCCTTGAGATTACAACTCTACCTAGACCCAACACTTTGCTTTTACCAGTATCAGCAAATGTGATGTGACTCTTGTTAGATGGATGTAAGGTTGAGTCCATAAGAAGACTTCGATCTCCAGTCATATGATTTGTGCATCCGCTGTCCATAATCCATTCTGAAGTCTTTGGTGTCACTCCCTACAACTCAGTTAGGGGGATAGGCTTCACCAACAGTCAATGTGAAGCATAAACATTTGACGTACAAGTGGATTATGAAAGCTTAGATCCAAGTTAGGACCGATAAAATGATTAGCAAGCAATTCAAGAACAATATAGGTAGTAAGATCATTTGGGCATTTGATCTTGTGCCCTACAAGATGTTTTAGGTCCCCAGCAATAGCATCAAACGCCTTTAATCGGCTGGAGACCTTTCCTGCAAGAGAAGGGTAGTTCTTCTTAACCACCCACATCTTCGTGGCTTAGAAGTAATGAGTCTAAGAGCAGCATCTGAGAATTTTGGCTTTGAAGCCCTAGCAAATAGTTTTGCAGTAGGAGAATAATACTCATAGGAATAAGCAGAAAAATTCTTTGTTTTGTGAATATAGCGGTTTGAGGAAACACGCTCATATTCATGGGTCTGAGTATAATTTCCCTGCAAAACATTGGCGTTAGGGTGACTCAGGTGAGTCCTTTGTCTGTATGAAGCCTTAGGACCATATGAAGCTGTTTGTCTGGGATTTGTCTTCTTCCCTGGTGGTGTCATGATGACATTTATTGGAAGATTCTCAAGACAACCTTTGGGAACCCAGATCTTCTTCATAGGTGGCCCGTTCCTGCAGTTAGTACCAATATACCTGGCAAACACTTCACCATTCTGATTCTTAAACAGTTTATAGTTTGCATCAAAGGATTCATCAATGATAATAGGATTAGCACAAGTGAAGCCAGATAAGGTAGACAGATCCACTGAAGGTTCCTTTGCAGCAACCCATGTGGTTTTGGGGTACTGCTCAGGCTTCCAGTATGAACCATCAACATTCATTTTCCTCTCGAACCCTACACCCTCTTTCCTAGGGTTTCGGTTCAGTATCTGCTTTTTGAGGACATCACATAAAGTCTGATGCCCTTTGAGGCTTTTGTACATCCCTGTTTCAAGCAAAGTCTTCAACCTAGCATTTTCATCAGCAATGGTAGGGGTATCCTCAGTAGAGGGGTTAGTTACCACATCAGCAGTTGAATATATTGCAACAGTGGCAACAGTAGAACATTCAGCAACAGATGTAGCGTTATCACGCTCAATGCATTTTAGACATGGTGGTTCGAATCCTTCCTGAGCGGAGCTGATCAGTTGTGCGCAGAGTGACTCATTCTCTTTTTGAAGATGTTTATGAGCCGCTTTCAATTTCTAAAGTTCTCGCTTCCTTTGAAGGTAATCGTGGGAAAGCTTTTCATGAGTTTTTGAGAGCGATTCATAAAGACTTTCAAGTTCCTCATACTTAACATGAAGATTTTTTATGTCTTCAATTAAGGACTGAGAACGGGTCATTTCCGCGTCCAACATGTCATCGCTTTTGTCTAACAGTTTTTGAATATGTTCCATAGCTTTCTGCTGTTCAGTGGCAATTTTACCAAGTGTTTTGTAGCTAGGTTTTGATTCACAATCAGAGTCATCTTCACTTGATGTTTGAAAGTAAGCATCGCGTGATTTTACCTTGGCACCGCGTGCCATGAAGCAGTAGGTGGGAGCAGAGTCGTCGTCCTCATCATCAGTGTTGGTGACGGGGCCATTGTCTTCAGTGTTGAAGATGGACTTGGCAACGTAGGCTGTGGCTAGAGCCAGACTTGCAGCACCAGAATCGGACTCTTCCTCAGACTCCACCCCCGCTTCTTCTAAAGCGGACTCCTCCACTGAATCCATCTCTTTGCCAACAAACGCACGAGCCTCGCCAGATGATTTTTTCTTGTGTGATGAAGACTTCGATGAAGACTTGGAAGAAAACCTTGAGGATTTCTTCTTCTTCTTGTCATCAGAATCATATTCCTTGCTCTTCTTTTTCTTCTTCTCATTGTCCCATTGAGGACACTCAGAGATGTAGTGACCAGGTTTCTTGCACTTATGACATGTTCTCTTCTTGTAGTCACGGGTAGAAGCTTCTGATTTCTTGAGCTGGATCGTGAAGACTTTCTGAAGCCTTTCTTCCTGGTGAATTTCTAGAACTTCTCCACAAGCATGGCAAGCTCCTTTCCAATGTCTTCAGGATCATCAGAACTGCAGTCAGATTCTTCTTCAGATGAGGAAGCAGCCTTTGCCTTCAAAGCGCGAGTTCGGCCATAGTTGGGACCATAGATGTCACGCTTCTCAGATAGCTGGAACTCATGTGTGTTGAGCCTCTCAAGTATGTCAGACGGATCGAGAGTCTTGAAGTCAGGGCGTTCTTGAATCATAATGGCAAATATGTCAAATGAGCTGTCAAGTGATCTCAGTAGTGTCTTGATGATTTCATGCTTGGTGATCTCAGTGGCTCCAAGTGTCTGAAGCTCATTTGTGATGTCAGTGAGGCGATCGAATGTATGCTGGACATTCTCATTGTCATGTCTCTTGAAGCGATTGAAGAGGTTGCGAATGACACTGATTCTTTGATCTCTCTGGGTTGATACGCCTTCGTTGACCTTAGAGAGCGAGTCCCAGACTTCCTTCGACGTTTCTAGAGCACTCACACAGCCATACTGTCCTTTGGTCAGATGACCACGGATGATATTCTTGGCCATGGAATCCAGTTGGACACGCTTCTTGACATCAGCAGGGGTGAGACCTTCACCAGTCTTGGGAACGCCGTTCTTGACGACAAACCAGAGGTCCACATCAATGGCTTCAAGATGCATGCGCATCTTGTTCTTCCAATAGGGTTATTCAGTGCCATCGAAGACGGGGCATGCAGCGGAGACTTTGATTATCCCTGCAGTCGACATAGCTAAAACTCCAGATGGTTAAACCGAATCACACAGAACAAGGGAGTACCTTGCTCTGGTACCAATTGAAAGTGCAGTATATCGACTAGAGGGGGGTGAATAGGCGATTTTTAGGGAAGTCTTCAAAACATGGAAGTTTCGAAGAAAAACGATAAAAACCAATCCTATTTATATGCAGCGGAAGGTAGACTACACTAGACAAGCCATAGTCAAGTATTTAATGAAGTGAAAGCATGAAGACTAATAGCAGCTAGGCAGTATGGATCAGGATGGAAGATTGTATGAGGCCAAACATAACAAGTAGTCACACAGTGAAGTCAAACAGATAAGGCAAGCGGACAATGACTTCACAATGAAAGACAATAAGTAAAGAGAAGGAAAGGATAGAACCAGTATCTCGGGGAAGACAGTGACTTGTTAGACCAGTTCTAGTTGTTGTGACAACTGTAATTCTGGTTAGGGAGGCTGAGATTTAACTCAGAAGACCGCGTCTTCACCTTATTCCCCTTGAGCTAAGGACACCTAGTCCTTGCCCAATCACTCTGGTAAGTCTTCAAGGTAGACTTCCAAACCTTCACAGACTTCGTTCACCAGCAATCCACAATGACTCTTGGATGCTCAGAACGAGATGCCTAACCAGCTGGAGGAAACACAGTCCTCAAGTGTAAAAAGTCTTCAGGTCACACAGACAAAAAGACTTCAGTGATGCCTAACACTCTTTGGCTCTGGGTGTTTGGGCTTTGTCCTCGCAAGGATCTCTCTCTCAAATGCTTCGGAGGTGGGTTGCTCTCAAACGACAAAAGCCGTGTAATAACTCTGAGCAGCCACCAATTTATGGTGTAGGGGGTGGGCTATTTATAGCCACTGGGCAACTCGACCTGATTTGTCCGAAGTGACCCCGGGTCACTAAGGAACTGACACGTGTTCCAACGGTCAGATTTCAAACACACACGTCAACTTTACTTGGGCTACAAGCAAAGCTGACTCATCCAGCTCTGGATAAGTTTTGCTCTCATTGTCTTCGCTCGAAGACATATGATTTGGTTGAGCATCACTTCAGTCACTCTGACTTTGTTCACTTGGACCCCACTTAACAGTACGGTGGTTCCTATGACTCAACAAAGAAGAAAAGGAAATAACGAAACGTCTAAGTCTTCGCGCTCCATAGTCTTCACACAATGTCTTCTCTCGTCATAGTCTTCAATATGATTATCTTCATATACCACCATTGTCGTCAATGTCTTCATACATTTTTAGGGGTCATCTCCGGTAGGTAAACCGAATCAATGAGGGACTACTACCTGTGTTATTCTGCAATTCTCACAAACACATTAGTCCCTCAACCAGGTTTGTCGTCAATACTCCAAGACCAACTAGGGGTGGCACTAGATGCACTTACAGGAAGAAATCCAGTTTTCCAATGAACAAATTTCTGAAATTTTTGGGTCACAAAATAATATCAATAAAACTTCACAAAACTGATAGCAACCACTCAAATGGATGTCTAGATGCTATATCAAGCATTCAAACTACTTGGAACTCAAAGAATTCAACATGCAAGCTCATTTTCAGTAGCACAAAGAGTAGCCAACTACTCAAAATATAAACCACTAGAGCAAAAACTAATTGAAGCAATGGAGGAGTCACATACCAAGTAGCAATCCCCAAAACAGTTTTGGAAACGGAGCTCCGAGCAAAGAGATCGAAAATCTCAGGTTTGGGAGCAAGAACACGAGAGAGAGAGAGAGAGAGCTACAAGGATTTTTCCAGGTGAGTGATGATGTGAGCTAAGAGAGTAAGTGAGGGGGTCCTCGTGGGGCCCACTACCCAACAGGGCGTGCCCTGGGGGTGTGGCATGCCATGGTGCCTAATGGGCACCTAGGGCACCCCCCTGTGGTGTTTCAGTGCCATAAATTCTCAAATATTCAAACAAAAATCGTGTTAAAATTTCAGGTCATTTTGAGCACTTTCATTTTTGGGCACTTTTTATTGTACGGATAATTCAGAAAACAGGATATTCATGGCATTTTATTGTATTTAACTAAAAATAATAAAAATATAAAATGAGTATAGAAGGTTGTGCTTACTAAATTCATCGACCACATGTCTCTTGAAAATAATCCATTAATAAGGTTGATCAAGTCTTATTAACAACAATTTTCGATTAGCATGAACCCGAAGAATCTTCGTAAAACACTCAGTTGCCTCAACGGGGATATGTATCTCCCCAACAATAAGTGTTTCATATTTCTTTTTGGCAGTAGTAAGAGGAATTTAAAAACTACCAATAGTAATTGTCGGAGTCTTTGAAGGAAATATGCCCTAGAGACAATAATAAAGTTGTTATTTATATTTCCTTATATAACATGATAAATGTCTTTTATTCATGCTAGAATTGTATTAACCGGAAACTTGATACATGTGTGAATAGATAGACAAAACAGAGTGTCCCTAGTATGCCTCTACTAGACTAGCTCGTTAATCAAAGATGGTTGTGTTTCCTAACCATAGACATGTGTTGTCATTAGCATAATGATTGTTTACTTTTATTGCTATTGCTTTCCTCATGACTTATACATGTTCCTCTGACTATGAGATTATGCAACTCCTTAATACTGGAGGAACACCTTGTCTACTATCAAACTTGACAACGTAACTGGATGATTATAAAGATGCTCTATAGGTGTTTCCAAAAGTGTTTGGCATAGATCAAGATTAGGATTTGTCACTTCGAGTGTCGGAGAGGTATCTCTGGGCCCTCTCGGTAATACACATCATAATAAGCTTTGCAAGCGAATGACTAAAGAGTTAGTCACGAGATGATGTATTATGGAACGCGTAAAGAGACTTGATAGTAACGAGATTGAACTAGGTATGATGATACCGACAATCGGATCTCGGGCAAGTAACATACCGATGACAAAGGGAACAGTGTATGTTGTTATGTGATACATCTCCAACGTATCTATAATTTTTGATTGTTCTATGCTATTATTTATGATGTTTTGGATGTTTAATGGGCTTTGTTATACACTTTTATATTATTTTTGGGACTAAGCTATTAACCCAAAGGCCCAGTCCACATTGCTGTTTTTTGCCTATTTCAGGGTTTTACAGAAAAGGAATATCAAACGGAGTCCAAACATAATGAAACCTTCGGGAGAGATATTTTTGGAGCAAAGTACGCACGGGAGACTTGAGAACCACGGAGTAGGGCACACGTGACGTCCACGAGGGTGGGGGGCGCGCCCCCCTTACAGGGCTCGCCTCCCTGCCTCGTGGGCCCCACGTCTGGCCCCCGGTGCCCTCCTTCTTCCTATATATATCTACGTACCCCGAAACCATCAGAACAACAGAGAAAACCCTAGTTCCACCACCGCAGCCTTCTGTTCCCGTGAGATCCCTTCTTGGGGCCTGTTCAGGAGCTCCACCGGAGGGGGGGGGGGGTCCTCCACGGAGTGCTTCTACATCATCATCATCGCCTCACCATGAGTTGTGAGTAGTTTACCACAGACCTTTGGGTCCATAGCTAGTATCTAGATGGCTTCTTCTCTCTCTTTGGATCTCAATACCAAGTTCTCACCGGTCTTCGAGGAGATCTATTCGATGTAATCTCTTTTTGTGGTGTGTTTGTCGAGATCCGATGAATTGTGGGTTTATGATCAAGATTATCTATGAGAAATATTTGGTTCTTTTCTGAACTCTTTATGTATTATTATAATATCCTTGCAAGTCTCTTCAAATTATTGGTTTGGTTTGGCCTACTAGATCTATAGTTCTTGCAATGGGAGAAGTGCTTGGCTTTGGGTTCAATCTTGCGGTGTCCTTTCCCACTGATAGTAGGGGCAACAAGGCACGTATTGTATTGTTGCCATCGAGGATAAAAAGATGGGGTTTATATCACTATGTTTGAGTTTATCCCTCTACATCATGTCATCTTGCTTAAGGCGTTACTCTGTTCTTATGAACTTAATACTCTAGATGCATGCTGGATAGCGGTCGATGTGTGGAGTAATAGTAGTAGATGCAGAATCGTTTCGGTCTACTTGTCTCGGACGTGATGCCTATATATAATGATCATGCCTAGATAGTCTCATAATTATTCGCTTTTCTATCAATTGCTCGACAGTAATTTGTTTACCCGCCGTAGAATACCGCTATCATGAGAGAAGCCACTAGAGAAAACTATGTTCCCGGGTCTATTCTCAACATATCAATCTACAATCTACTTTACTTTTCCGCTTTTACTTTCTGTTCTTATATCCAAAAATACCAAAAATATCAAACTATCATCTCTATCAGATCTCACTTTCGTAAGTGACCGTAAAGGGATTGACAACCCCTTATCGCGTTGGCTGCGTAGTTATTATTTGTTTGTGCAGGTGCAAGGGACTCCCGCGTGGTCTCCTACTGGATTGATACCTTGGTTCTCAAAAACTGAGGGAAATACTTACGCTACTGTGCTGCATCACCCTTTCCTCTTCGAGGGAATACAACGCAAGCTTGAGAAGTAGCAAGAAGAATTTATAGCGCCATTGTCGGGGAGGCTTACGCAAAAGTCATACACCAAGTACCTATCACAAACCCTTATCCTTCGCATTACATTTTTTGCCTCTCGTTTTCCTCTCCCCCACTTCACCCTTGCCGTTTTATTTGCCCTTCTTTTTGCCGTGTGTTTACCGTTCGCTTGCTTCTTGTTTGCTTGTGTGTTGGATTGCTTGCTTGTCATCATGTCTAGCACACCTATCATTATCAATACTCCCGATAGTGAGGTCCTCAATTTTAAACAAAGGGAGGAAGAAAACTTAAAAGATGCCTGGTATAGAATTTGCAATGCTCAAAATAGATCTACTAGGAAGCTTTCCACTTCCGTGCTTCTTCGCAATTTTTATGTTGGCATAACTCCGTGGAATAGATTTATTTTAGATACCATTAGCTGAGGGAATTTCTTGGGTAGCCATACTTTTGATTCTTATAATGCCATGACTGAATTATTTGGCTCACCACCTCTTATGGTTAATGGGACCATTTTAACTTTGGAACATGTTATGCAAAGGCTAGAAATCATTGAAACAAAGTTGCTACGGTAGAGTTGGTAGAGAATTTGGATAGAAATATCCACAATGAAATTACCCAATATGGATCCAACGTAGGAGTTGTTCTGAAAAACTTTAAAGAAAGGGAACTCATAGTTAAAGAAAAATTAGATCAAGATTCTACTAGAATCGATAAACTTGAGGATATTATTACTAATGTGGGTTCCGCTCTTTCTGCTATGAAAACTACTTCAAATCCTTCTACCACTAAATTTTCTAAGTTCATGTACGTTCCGAAGAACAAGGGTGAACCATCTAGTAAAGGAAACGCGGATCTTAAATCCACAAGTGTTCATCCTAATTTCCTTACTTTTGCAAGAGAACCTTTTAACACAATTGAATTTCTTGATTTCTTGCCCAAAAGTTTGATTATCAATAGGGATAAAGAAGATTCTAAGAATCACATGTGCTTAATTAAAGAATTGCCTTCTAAAGATAGCAATACCTAGATCTATCCATGTATCATGCCTAGCTAGGGGCGTAAAACGATAGCACTTGTTAGGAGGCAACCCAATTTTATATTTTTTGTTTTTATTTATGTGTAGGAATAAATATTGCATATAGCTTTTGTTTAGATGTGGTTTTGTGTTATAATTAGTGTTTGTGCCAAGTAGAACCTTTGGGAAGACTTGTGTGAAGTTTATATGATCGTGCTGTGAAAAACAGAATCGTTCGCGCTCGCTAGAATGGTCACCAGATTTTACTGGAGCGTGCTATTTAGTTGATTCTTTTTGCAGATGATTAATATACAAATTCCTCACGTTTACCAATTTATTTAAATTTTTTTTGGAGTTACAGAAGTATGCGAAAGTTGCAGATTACCACAGATTGTTCTGTTTTTGACATATTCTGTTTTTCGTGTGTTGTTTGCTTATTTTGATGAATCTATGAGTAGTATTGGAGGATGTGAATCATATATAAGTTGGAATACTGTAGGTTTAACACTAATATAAACAAAGAATGAGTTCATTATAGTACCTTTGAGTAGTGGTTTGTTTTCTTATACTAACGGAGCTCACGAGATTTTTGTCTAAGTTTTGTGTTGTGAAGTTTTCAAGTTTTGAGTATTGCTTTGATGGACTATGGAACAAAGAGTGGCAAGAGACTAAGCTTGGTGATGCCCAAGGCACCCCAAGGTAAAATTCAAGGACAACCAAAAGCCTACGCTTGGGGATGCCCCGGGAAGGCATCCCCTCTTTCGTCTTCATCTATCGGTAACTATACTCGGGGCTATATTTTTATTCACCACATGATATGTGTTTTACTTGGAGCGTCGTATGTTATTTGAGTCTTTGCTTGTTTGTTTGCCACAATTATCCTTGCTGGACACACCTTTTTGAGAGAGTTAAATATGGCCTAGGAATTGTTAGAACACTGTATGTGCTTCACTTATATCTTTTGAGTTGAATAGTTTTTGCTCTAGTGCTTCACTTATATCTTTTAGAGCACAGTGGTGGTTATATTTTGTAGAAATTGTTGATCTCTCATGCTTCACTTATATCCTTTTGAGAGTCTATTAAAACAACATGGTAATGTGCTTTAGCTATAAAACTAGCCTTCACATGATAGGCATCCAAGATGAATGTAGTAAAAACTTTCATACTAAGTGCATTGAATATGATGAAAAGTTGGATGCTTGATAATTGTTTTGAGATATGAGGATAGTGATATTAGAGTCATGCTAGTAGAGTTATTATGAAATTGAGAAATACTTGTGTTAAAGTTAGTGATTCCGGTAGCATGCACGTATGGTGAACCGCTATGTGACGAAGTTAGAGCATGAGGTATTTGTAGAGTGTCATCCTTTGTGTGGAGGTCAGGGGCGCGTGATGGTTAACTCCTACCAACCTCCCCCCCAGGAGCATGCGTTGATTGCTTTGTTTTGATGACTCATAAATTTTTGCAATAAGTATATGAGTTCTTTTGACTAATGCTGAGTCCATGGATTATACGCACTCTGACCCTTCCACCATTGCTAGCCTCTCTTGTACCGCGCAACTTTCGCCGGTACTATACACCCACTATATACCTTCCTCAAAACAGCCACCATATATCTTCCTCAAAACAGCCACCATACCTACCTATCATGGCATTTCCATAGCCATTCCGAGATATATTTCCATGCAACTTTCCACCGTTTCGTTCATATGACAGGCTTCATATTGTCATATTGCCATGCATGATCATGTAGTTGACATCGTGTTTGTGGCAAAGCCACCATGCATAATTTTTCATACATGTCACTCTTGATTCATTGCATATCTCGGTACACCGCCGGAGGCATTCATATAGAGTCATACTTTGTTCTAGTATCGAGTTGTAATATCGAGTTGTAAATCAATATAAGTGTGATGATCTTCATTATTAGAGCATTGTCCCATGTGAGGAAAGGCTGAACAAAGAAAGCCCCTCCAAAAAAAAGGAAAGGCCAAAGAAAAAAATAAAGGCCCAAAAAAAGGGACAATTGCTACTATCTTTTTCCACACTTGTGCTTCAAAGTAGCACCATGTTATTCATGATAGAGAGTCTCATGTTTAGTCACTTTCATATACTAGTGGGAATTTTCATTATAGAACTTGGCTTGTATATTCCAATGACAGGCTTCCTCAAATGCCCTAGGTCTTCATGAGCAAGCAAGTTGGATGCACACCCACTTAGTTTCTTTTGTTGAGCTTTCATACATTCTTAGCTCTAGTGCATCTGTTGCATGGCAATCCCTACTCATCACATTGATATATATTGATGGGCATCTCCATAGCCCGTTAATACGCCTAGTCGATGTGAGATTATCTCCCTCCTTTTTGTCTTCTCCACAACCACCACTCTATTCCACCCATAGTGCTATGTCCATGGCTCACGCTCATGTATTGCGTGAAAGTTGAAAGGTTTGAAAGAATAGAGTATGAAAACAAGTGCTTGCCTGAAACCGGGGTTGTGCATGATTTGAATATTTTGTGTGATGAAGATGGAGCATAGCCAGACTATATGATTTTGTAGGGCTAACTTTCTTTAGCCATAATATTTTGAGAAGACATGATTGCTTTGTTAGTATGCTTGAAGTATTATTATTTCTTATGTCAATATAGACTTTTGTCTTGAATCTTTCAGATTTGAACATTCATGCCACAATTAAGAGAACTACATTGAAAATTATGTTGGTTTGCATTCCACATCAAAAACTCTGTTTTTATCATTTACCTACTCGAGGACGAGCATGAATTAAGCTTGGGGATGCTTGATACGTCTCCAACGTATCTATAATTTTTGATTGTTCCCTGCTATTATTTATGATATTTTGGATGTTTAATGTGCTTTGTTATACACTTTTATATTATTTTTGGGACTAACCTATTAACCCAAATGTGACGCCCCCGATTTGACCGTACACTAATCATGCACGCAAATGTGTATGACCAAGATCAAGGACTCACTGGAAGATATCACAACACAACTCTAAACACAAATAAAATAATACAAGCTTTATATTACAAGCCAGGGGCCTCGAGGGATCGAATACATAAGCTCGAAAACACAAGAGTCAGCGAAAGCAATAATATCTGAGTATAGACGTAAGTTAAACAAGTTTGCCTTAAGAAGGCTAGCACAAAATCAACACGATCGAAAAGGCAAGGCCTCCTGCCTGGGACCTCCTAACTACTCCTGGTCGTCAGTTGTCTCCGCGTAGTGGTAGGCTCCATCGGGGTAGTACAAGTCGTCAAGTGTGGCATCTGGCTCCTGGACTCCACCATCTGGTTGCATCAACCAGCAAGAAGAAAGAAGGGGGAAAAGGGAGAGCAAAGCAACCATGAGTACTCATCCAAAGTACTCGCAAGCAAGGATCTACACTACATATGCATCGGTATCAATGAAAAGGGTAGTATCCGTGGACTAAGATGTAGAATGCCAGAATAAGAGGGGGAGAAGCTAGTCCTATCGAAGACTAGCATCTTCTGGAAACCACCGTCTTGCAGCAAGAGGGGGGAAATAGAGTAGTATAACATAAGTCATATTTATGTTGTTGTTCCAACGCTCCGGGATCCTTTCTCGACTCCCGAAGCAACATATCCAAACAATGCCTCAGCATCCAGTTCTAGTTGTAGCGATCGGGATACAACTCCAAGTGTCTGTTACCGTAGGACAGGCTATTGATAGATGTTTTCTTCCCTGCAGGGGTGCACCAACTTACCCAACACGCTTGCTTAACTCCGGCCGGACACACCATCAGGTCATGCCCGCCCTCGGCCAAACAATACGCCGCAACCCGACCTAGGCTTAATAGAGAGGTCATGCACGCCGGACTAAACCCTATGCCCCCAGGGGTCATGGGCCAATCGCCCCGGGAACTCCTGCATGTTGCGTGGGCGGCCGGTGAGTAGACCTAGCAACCACCTTTAAAAAGGTACGAGCCTAACCAGTCCAACCCGGCGCGCGCCGCTCAGTCGCAATGACGTTAGTTAAGCTTCGGCTGATGCATACGACGCAGAACGCCCATACTATGCCCACGTGATGGTTAGCGCTATCAGGCCAGAGGCCCCTTGGATCAAATATCCAAACCGTTTAGTGTCTTGGGAACGCGTGGTAACGAGCAGAGACTCACGAAAGATGTGACCCCATCGCCCCGTCTCGAGAACTTGCGGCAAGGGCGAGTGCCCGGCCACGCCTCGTATTTAACTCGCAGGCACCTTCCAGGTCAACCCGACTACACATCACTCGCAATTAAGCTCGCTCGGGTACCCCTCAGGGTCGACCCGTCTTTAGTAACCAGGTTCAGTGTAAAGTCATAGTAACCATAGTAACTGTGTGTCTGACACCAAAGGAAAACCTGAGGAAATCACCCTCGATGGAATTCCACCTGATGTTTATCATCAAGGTGAACGAAAGAGGAGTCACCCTCGAGGTCCACTCTTGAGGAGTTGCACGATAGTGTCATTATCGAGAGTGGAGAAAGAGGAATCACCCTCGATGACCACAACCGATGAACTAACCTACAAGGTTAACATCAGAAGTGCTGATGAGGTCTCACCCTCGGCACTCGATAGTAACCCAGTAGTGTCGAGCAACTAAGGGGAAAGTGATGTGCGGTGCGGGGTCTTGGTCTTCGATCCCGTTGATCGGGTCTTCTGATAATCCAGCGGGGCAGTCAGGACAAGGTAGGGGGTCACTGGTGGATCTCTAACCAGCCTATACTAAGCAGTTTAGTATAAACATGTAAGGTATGAAAGCAGTATCAACAAAAGGCTATGCATCAGAATAGGATCACACAAAAAGCAGTAGCAGTTCTAAAGCAAGCATAAGAGAGAAGAGAATGGGCGATATCAGAATGATCAAAGGGGGTTGGCTTGCCTGGTTGCTCTGGCAAGAAGGAGGGGTCGTCAACACCGTAGTCGATCGCCGGGGCATCATCGGTCTCGGGGTCTACCGGAGAGAAGAGGGGGGAGAAACAATAAATACAAAGCATACAGATGCAATAAAGAAGCACGGCAAGTTAACACGCAGTGCTAGGGTGCTCTAACGCGGTGGTACACGGTACCGGCGAAGGGGGATAACACTCGGGAAAGTATCCCCGGCGTTTTGTGTTTTCGGTCAGATGAATCGGAGGGGGAAAGTTACAGGTTCACTATGCTAGGGACGTGTGGCGGATGAACGGACCGCGTATTCGGATTCGTCTCGTCGTTCTGAGCGATTTTCATATATAAAACATTTTCATCCGAGTTACGCATTATTTGATATGATTTTCTAAAGTTTTAAACATTTTCTGGAATTTATTTAATTAATTTAAATCAACATTATCCAGAATAGTGAAAGGTGATGTCAGCTTGACATCACCATGACGTCAGCAGGTTGACTAAGTCAAACCTGGCGCGTGGGGCCCGCTGTCATAGCCTATTTAATTTAATTAACTAACAATTAATTAGTCTAACTAACAAATTAATTAGGTTTAATTAGTTAATTAACATAATTAATTAAGTTAATTAATTAACTAATTCATTAATTTATTATTATTTATTATTTTTAAAACTCCTTTAAAAAACAATAACTCGGGTGGGCCCCACCTGGAAGTGGGCCAGAGCCAAAACGGGCTAAAGGGGTGCTGGGTCACGGGAGCTGGGCACCCGTCGGGGCCGAAGCCGCCGGGCGCAGGGCGTAGCCACGGGGCGCGGCGGGCGGAGCCCCAGGGAGCCGGACTAGGGCGCCGGCCGGCCGGAACTGCGGCTAGCAGCGGCGGCGAGCTGCGCAGTGCAGCAGCAGCGCCGCCAAGGGCGAGATGCGGAAGAAGGACGGGGTGGCCGACGAAGAGGCGAGGCATGTCGCGATTGGCGGAGCGGCCGCGGCCGCGTAGGCGTCGGGGGGCGGCGAGGCGCCGGGTGGGCGGAGCGTTGGAGGGCGCGCGGACTAGCGGGTCCAGCCAGCCAGCGGCACGGCGAGGAGAAGGTCGCGGGGGG